>CM053774.1:100590437-100603753 GCA_028658325.1 Potorous gilbertii | reverse complement strand
CAAAGGGGGAGAAAATTTTGGAACCCAAAATCTTGTGAAAATGAAGGTAAAAAGTTAAATAAATTTATAAAAAAAAAAAAGTAAAAAAAAAAAAAAGAAATCAAAGGACTTGGGATATGATTTTTCATAAGTCAAAGGAACTAGGATTAAAACAAAGAATCATCCATCCAACAAAACTGTGTATAAGACTTCAATGGAAAAAATGGTCATTCAATGAAATAGAGGACTTTCAAGCACTCTTGATGAAAAGACCAGAGCTGAGTACAAAATTTGACTTTCAAACTCAAGAATCAAGAGAAGCATGAAAAGTTAAACAGGAAAGAGAAATCATAAGGGACTTATTAAAGTTGAGCTGTTTACATTCCCACATGGAAAGATAATGTTTGTAACTCTTGAAATTTTTCTCGGTATCTGGGTAGTTGGAGTGATTACATACATGCACACGCACGCACACACACACACAGAGCACAGACTGAGTTGAATAAGAAGGGATGATATCTAAAATAAATAAAATGGGGGAGTGAGGGAGGAATATATTGGGAGGAGAAAGGGAGAAATGGTATGGGGAAAATTATCTCTCATAAAAGAGTCAAGAAAAAGCTTTTTCAATGGCGGGGAAAAGTGAGGAGGTGAGAGGGTAAAAGTGAAGCTTACTCTCATCACATTTGGCTTAAGAAGGAATAACATACACACTCAGTTTGGTATGAAAGTCTATCTTATGCTACAGAAAGCAGAGGAACATGGGATAAGTGGGGTGTATAGGGGATGATAGAAGGGAGGACAAATGGGAGGAGGGAGTTATTAAAAGTAAACAATTTTGGGAATGAACAAGGTTAAATGAGAGGATAGAATAAATGAGGGGCAGGCTAGGATGGAGGGAAATATATTTTGTCTCACACAACATGACTATTATGGAGGTCGTTTGCAAAACTACACAAATATAGCCAATATTGACTTTCTTGCCTTCTCAGTGGGGATGAGTGGGGAGGGAGGAAAGGAGAGAAGTTGGAACTCAAAGTTCTAGCGACAAATGTTGAGAATTGTTTTTGCATATAATTGGGAACTAACAAGTACAGGTAATGGGGTATAGAAATTTATTTTGCCCTTATATGAAAAGAGAGAAGAAGGGGTTAAGGGAAGGGATGGTTGTGATAGAATGGAGGGCAGATTGGGGAAGATCTAATCAGAATTCACGGCATTTTGAGGTGGAGGAGGGGAGAGATGGGGAGAAAATTGGGAACTCAAAACTTTGCGGAAATGAATGCTGAAAACTAAAAATAAATAAATAAACTTAAAAAGTAGAATAAATTGTCTGAACTCTTTTTGTTTTCCCTCTTCTCATTTTATATTCAATATCAAAGCCTGTTCTCATAAGCATGGAAATGACATTAACATATCTATTGTTTCACTTAGATAACTCCTTGGTTCTGATGAGAAGATTGCAGTTGCTCCAGAGAGTAAAAACCAAGTATATTAACTCTCCTTAACCAGCCTCTACTTACTCATCTAAGTCCTATATTCTTTGAAGGCACCCAAAGCCTCTTTGACGTGTTTATGCAACACACCATTTACAATGATATCTCTTCTTTTGGAACTCTTGCAGCACATATTGCCTGAATGACTCATTTACCACTTATTATATTTTGGCTTATATGATCAATTATCCTTTAAAAATGTGACCTAATTGTTATACCTATCCTGGAACTCTTTGTCTTCTAGCTTCCCTGTCTTCTTTCAAGTTGCAGTCAAAATCTCATCTTCTGTAAGAAGTCTTTTCCAATTCTCTTTCATTTTAGTGCCTTCTCTCTTGAATTATCTGCATTTTACCTTTTGCATATAAAATACGTGTAATATCATTTGCGCATAGTTATTTTCATGTTGCCTCTACTGTTACACTGTGAACTCCTTTAAAGTTGGAGCTATTTTTCTATTTTCTGTGCATGCTCAACTATTAGCAGAGTGCCCAACACATAGTTAAGTGCTTAATTCCAAGCTTGTTGACTTGACTTGCCCTAACTCTGAAGCCTAAAGGTAAGCTTTTTGAGGAATACCAGAGAACCATAGCTAAATCAGATCATTTTTATTCTACCTTTTATGAAGAGAAAAAAAGCAAATTTACTTAAAAATAATTGCAAGACATTTCCCCTTTTCCCACTGAAGGTCTTTTTTAGAGGTCTTGGACTCTGATACTTTGTCGTAAGTTCTCAGTGATGTCTGTCTGTCTCTCCCTATTTCTATTTTTTTCTGGTACAAATATTTCTATTCTTAAATTATATTTTGTTTTTATTACTATTTCTGATTGTGTGGATGATGTTGATGGTTGTGTTCATAGTGGTGTTTGTCACCTGCATATGTTGTCCCCATCTATACATGGAGCTCTGATAGCTGATCCGCTGTCGTTATATGACAGAACGATGCTGTTTATCATAGTCGTAAGATACATAGGCTTGTAAACTAGTACATACATAGATAAAAGTTTGTATAACATTTGCTTTATAAAAATATCCTATTGAGAGTAGGGACTGGAGATAGAGGTCTTATAAAAGTCTAAAATATGGGATGACAATCCATGTGTGTTCTAACTAGTGAGCCATGTCTTCCAGCTTAATGTTTGGACTGAGGCAACCCTATAATGGATTTATTAAATCATACAATGACAGATTTTTGAGAATTGGAAGGGAACTCTATGGCCATCAAATATGACTTAGGCGCAAAAGGAGAGAAGTTAAACCAGAATTACCCATGGGACAAAGAGTGATGATTTAATTGTCCTTTATTTTTGCTTTAACTTCATCACATTTATATACCTCTCATCAAAGCTCAAGAGTTATATTTATTTCAGTTGTGATGCTTGATCCTAACCCTATAATAAGAACATATTCCTTACTTATTCTCCTCACATTAATAGGGAATTTTTAACCTCAACATCCTTGTGAAACACTTCTCAAATATACCAAGGATGTCAATTTTGAAAAGAACTGAAACCACTTAAATTTCATGCTAAAAAAATAGAGTTTCAATAACTCTATTTTTATGTGTAAAGAATATACTCTGCTTTCCTTCTCCTGTTTATAGATAAAACATGCATGGATAAAAGGGATACCATTTCTCTTTTGAAAAGAAAAGCTTACTACTTAAAGATGGAAGAAAAATCATTGTGACATTTGGATACACTTTGAAGTTATTTCACAGCTTGAAATTTCACAACTTTCATTTCTTTTTCATCATCAACTATATTCATTACATTTCCATATAAAGTAAGCAGCAGGCTTGTTAAATGCTCTCTCCCTCTCTCCTCTCTTCTTCAGTCTCTCTCTTCCTCTCTCATATCTATCTCTTTCTCTCTCTCATCTCTCATTCTCTCTCTGCTTCTCTCTCACATTTTCTCTTTCACAATGTCTCTCTCATTCTCTCTCTGTGTCTTTTGTTTTGTTTTCATAGAAACCTCCCCCCAGTCAAGGTAGCAACACTTTTGTTATTTCCCTTACCGTTATGAAGTCTGACAGTATTTTTGATTGCTGTATTTATGTAATTAAGGGAAAAACCTTCAATTGAAAGGTAGGGCATCTTTTTGCCTTTCAAGTCAGGAGAGCATGATGCGTTTTCTGAGATGAACACTCTGTTGGATAGTTCCCATCTCCTTTGGTGTAACATCTATCTATGTCTCCCAGACTGCTCCCACGATGTCCCAATGACCATGATTAGCTATACCCCCCACTGGCTGCAGATGGAATGAGACAGAGTGATAAGGGATGCTACCTCTCTCTCCTTCCTCAGATCAGTCGAGAGAGAATCCTTCTTCACAGGAAGCCCAAGTGTAAGCCGTTTAAACAAGCGGGCAGAAAATATTAGGGTAATTACCAAGCACATGAGGGGGTCTCCAGCATTGAGAATAGATTCAAAAAATTCATTCAGCAGATTAATTGATCCTGTCCCTGAAGCTTGTCACTGGAAACAATTCCTATGGAAATTCACAGCTGAAAGTTGGGCAAGTGCATTATTGAAAGAGATTTTCATTACAGCTGTGCATATTTACTAATGTTTGAAGTGCCTTTATTTCTGCCAGAGAAGTACTGACTTTTCTTTTCATCATCTATGCTTACAACCTTGCTTTCTAATAAAAGGATATTAAACCCACAAAGAAAAGACAGTCTTCATTTTTATTTTGCATTTTACTTATTGGAAGCTTTTAAAATATTTTTATTTTTGGAAATTTATCTTTCAGTTAAGCTACATTTTGGAAATATATCTTTCAGTTAAGCTGCACCTTTAAGTTTTATTCTATTATAACCAACTTGATTATCATTTGAATTTACATTTTATCTAGAACCATACTTGTTGTGAATTCATTTCAGCAGAAAAGACAAGCAGTGTCTTCAAGGAGTGGGCCTGGTTTCCCTCAGTCCCTAAAGGTTACTCATGTGGAACATCAGTGACGTGACAGGTTTGTTTCTGGGGAACAGAGTATTGACCTCTGTCTTTTTTTCTAAGCAGCTGGAAAATATTTGCCATGGATGCAGAGATACTTAGGTATCAAACCAGGTGCAGAGGAGGGGGTGAGGGAGGGCATGAGTGTCAAAAAGCAAATGCAGGTGTGTCTCTCAATGTTTATTTAATGCACAAGACAAAAAGTTTATATGTACATGTGAAGGGAAGGAGAGGGTACTTTTTTTGGGTGATATTAATTTTATTGGTCAGAAAGAAATATGTGATTTGTAGTCTACCTCATCTTTTTCAAGCAAACTTGAAGAAAAAAATGCATATTCTATTTGATGGAATTTAATGTTTAGATATTAAAGACACCGTATTCTTCTGTCTTTCAGGAGACCCACATTCACTGATGACACTGAATCAACTAAAACTGTCAATTGTCTTTCCTTCCAAATGTTGGAAACATCAGACATTTGATTCTCCCTCAGTTACTAGAATATTGTGGGGAAAGTAGAGGAGTAACAAGGACTTGTTTGAGTTTTATGTTTTACTGAACTTCAGAGATAAGGTGATAATTGATCAATGAGAGGAAATTACAAGAAGAAATTGGGTTTCCAGGACAGACTTCCTAAAAAGTAGAGTTGTCGAAAAGTGGAAAGGTCTATGTTGGTACAGCAAAATTAGAAGCAATGAAGAAATGGTATGGGATAAAAAAAAATGTTGGTTCAACAAAAGAAAAAGCAATGCAAAGTGCAGTAGACTGCCTTTGGATGCTGAACTGCCTAGAGAGTTTTGTTCTTTTTCTTTTACCTTTTCTATAAATTTTATTGATGACTTTTGCTTTATATTCCATAATTTCTAGAAATAGTTTCCTCTTCAAAATTGAATCTTGTCTTATCAGAAAGAAAAACAGTGAAACCAAGACAAACAATCAAAAAAAATGATTGTATCTAACAATATATACAAAATTCTCTGTAAGTACTATCTTTGCAGGAGCTGGTGAGGAAGATACACACACACACACACACACACACACACACACACACACACACACATATTTAAAATTTCCTTAATCTTTTCCTAGATCATTTCAGTTACTCAGAGATCAGCTTCCACTTAATATTCTTTTTATTATTTAAATTTTGTAATCATGATATATATTTGTAATCTTTGACTTCTCATTTTTCCTGGTCACTTAGTAAAAATCATTCCATGTTTCTCTAGATTTCTCATATTCTTCATTTTGAACAAAGATTTTCCCTTCTGTTCACATTTTTATTGAGCCATCACCCAAGAAATGGACAATCACTCTATTCCAAATATTATGCTCATATGTGTGTAGATGTGGGCATATATACATGTCCAGTCAGCTTCTATTGTGCATATATGTGTATTTACTGTTATCAAAAGGACTACTATGAATGTGTTTATGTATATCTATATGTATATGAATATTCATACACATATTTATATACCATAAATATTTTATTTTCTTGTTAATATGCAAAATAGTATAATTGCTGTATGTGGGGGTATGAATGAAATGTTTATTCAGTTTTCTTGCATAATTCAAAATGATATACAAATGAACCAGATATCTTCACAGCTTTGCTAACAGTGTATTCTGTGCTTGTCTTCTGATAATTATTCTAACACTGAATATTATAGGTTCCCATTTTGTCATATTTCCCAATGTAGATGAAGAGAAACCTCAGCTTTGTTTTATTTCAATTCCTTTTATTTTTAGTGATTTGGGGTATACTTTCCTGGTCATTTATAGTTTGTAATTTTTCTTTCTGAACGCTAATTTTCATATCCTTTGACCATCTATCTACTGGGAATTGGTTCTTGGTCTTTCAATCCCGTATGTGCCTTTGACATATAATTTAATTAAGGATACTTGAGCCAACATTCCTTTTCTTATTCTAACTTCATTGATTTTTTTTTTATAAAAAACATTTAAATTTAAGCTAACAAAAAGCTCTTTTTTATACATTTGATTCACCTTTATCCACAGGACTTGTTAATAATTCTCCCATCTCCTCTGAAAGGTGCCTTCTTCAATGCTCTTTTACCTTTTTAGTTATGTAAGTGTACTCTTCAGTGGATATTGTAGAGATTTTCAAACAGATCCAAGCTGACCACCACCAGAATTGTCAAGATAGTATACTGGCATCTGTGCTTGAATAATTCACAATATTTTGACATCATCCCCTTTATTTTCCCATGTAGTCCAGTCTCTGAGGAAGAAGTAGATATTTTTCCTTATCAAGGCCAATCACTCTATATGCCATCATCTCCAGGTATTTCCTCATTGTCATCCTTCAAAAACTTATTTTTTCCCCTTCATCTGTTAATTCCTTTTCCATTGCCTGCAATTTCACCTACAGTTCCAAGACTCCCTCATTCTTAAGAAAACCTCACTAGATCAATCCATCTTGATAGACCATTGAATATTGTTCATATTTCTTCTGTCTTTCTTCTCAAACTCTTCACTCTCCCACACTTTCTCTTACTGACAAGAGCACTGCTAGCAGAACTTTCGTGTCATTCTCGATTCCTCTCTCTTTCTCCCCATGACCCATATTAGTGATTTGGGGTATACTTTCCTGGTCATTTATAGTTTGTAATAACTAATAACTAAAAATAATAAATAATAAAAAATAATATAGTTTGTAATAACTAAAAAATTAATATCTAAGTCACATCTATTGTGTCTTTGTGACAGTTCTGGCATACATACCATTTCCTCCTTTGATACCCTCACTATCCTAGGGTAAGTCCTCTTTATATTGGATTATTGGGATAATCTTCTGATTGATTTCCCTGCCTCAAGGTTCTCCCCTCTCCAATCCACCATCAATTTAGCTGGCAAATTGATCTTCCTAAGGCAAGGTCTGATCATGTTACTCCTTTACTCAGGTAATGGCAATTTAAATGGGGAGATCTTTCCCATTCGTTAATAGTCTCATGTGACCATAGAAGCCTGAGTCACTTGAGTCTGAGTTACATGGAACTGGTGGTGGAAGGAGCTTGCTGAATGGATAGAGGAAGAGGCAGAGCTAGAGCAGGTGAAAGGAAATCCGTGAGAGAGTAGTCAGAACTGAAGGATGAAGGCAAACCCACAGCTTGCTGTGAATGTGAGAAGGACATTTTTTTTAAGGAAAGTCTATTTGTTATTTGTTTAAGGGAGCTGGTTTGTGGGAAGTCAAACAGGCAGAAGATTTGGAAACGGTATATGAAAAATTGATCTAAAGCAGGTAGAAATGGAGTTTCTGCTTTGTTGTGTATAGATTTTTGTTACTATGATGGACTTGACTTTCTAGTGTCTGAATAAATGTTTTACTTCTGTCTTCCATGTGGAGAATCTGCTGTATTCTGTGATTCAAAATTGCAGCACGATATTCATGGCCACCATGGGTACTATGAATATCACATTGGTGCTATAACTGATAAACGTTTGTGTCTATTATCTCAGCAATCAACAGTAAAATTCTGTCTGGTCTTTAAACATGGCTAGAATACATTTGATAAGGTACTTTTTTAGTACCTTACAAATATTTAATATTCATGACAACTCTGGGATGTAGTTGTAATTACTATGATATATCTATTTTTCTGTCTATCTATCTGTATTGATGAATATATGTCACATAACATAGTTATTATAACATATATACTCATATATTTCTCTTATGCACATATATTTTAAATATAAATATATCATACATATATATATCTTATCTCTACATCTATCATATATATTATTCTATATGTGAATAAATCTTATATATATATATATATCTTTTTAGTATATATATTTTGTTTTTTGAAAAAAATTGCATTTACAATTACATGTAAAAAATGTTTGTCATTTATTTATTTTTAAATGTTGAGGAAAAAATTCTCTCTTTCACTTCCCTCTCCCCTCATTAAGCAAGAAAGCAATTTTATCTAATTTATACATATATAGTCATATAAAACATATTTCCTTTCACGTTTGTCATATTGCGAAAGAAAGCACAGACCCCCTTCCCCCCAAAAAAACAGCAAAATTCATAAGGAAAGGAGGGAAAAGAAAGCATACTTCTATCTGTATTCAAACTCCACCAGTTCTTTCTCTGGAAGTGAACTGAATGGCATTTTTCCTCATAAGTCTTTCAGAATGTTTCCAAACATTGAGGATCATTATACAATATTGCTCTTAGTATGTCCAATATTCTCCTGATTCTGTTCATTTCAATAAGTCCAGGTTTTTATGAGATCATCCTACTCGTCATTTCTTATAGCACAATAGCATTCCATTACAATCGTATACCACAACTTGTTCATTTATTCCACAATTGATGGACATCCAGTCAATCCACAATTCTTAGACACCAGAAAAAGAGCTCTATAAATATTTTTGTATACATAGGTACTGCTCTTTTTTGTTTATTTGTTTTAAATATTTATAGAACAGAATTAATAGTGATATTTCTGGGTCAAAGAGAATATAGGATTTTGTAGTGCCTTGGGCATAGTTCTAATTTGCTCATCAAATTGGTTGGATCATTTAATAATTCCACCAACATTGAGTATATTGGTGTCTCGTTTTTCAAATCCCTCCATCTCTTGTCATTTTCTGTCATTTTGGTCAGTCTGATGGATATGAATGGTAGTTAAGAGTTGTTTTAATTTTCATTATTTTAATAAATACTGATTTAGAGCCTTTTCCACCATATGACTAGGGATAGCTTGAATACTTTGTTTGAAAATTGCCTGTTCATGCATGTCTTTGGCCATTTATCAGTTGGAGAATGGTTCTTATTTTGTTCCCAATTTGACTCAATTTCCTATATATTTGAGAAATGAAGCTTTTATCATAGAAACTTACTGCAATTTTTTTTCAGAATTATAGACTTTCTTGGGGCAGCTAGATGGTGAAGTGGATAGAGCACCAGTGCTGGAGTCAGGAGGACCTGAGTTCAAATCTCACCTCAGACATTTGATACTCACTAGCTGCGGGACCTTAGGCAAGTCACTTAACCCCAATTGCCTCATCCTGTGTCATCGCCAGTCACCTGATGAATATCTGGTCACTGGATTCAGATGGCTCTGGAGGAGAAGTGAGGCTAGTGACCCGCACAGCCCTCCCTCACTCAAAGCAAGGTCAAGTGCAAGTCATGTCATCAATTCTCTGGTGGCATGGTCTTCTTCAGCAATGAAGGATGAACACACACTACTCTTTCTCCATTTATCCTGTCTCTCCTCAAAAGTGTTTTATTTCTGACTTCTACTTCCCCTAATCTGTCATTCTTTCTAACAGTTACACATGCCACCCACCATCTTATTCTGTTCCCCTCCTACTTTGCTGAAGGGTGAGATAAATCTCTGTACCCACCTGAGTGTATACATTACTCCCTCTTTTAGACAATTCCAACATGAGCAAAGTTATAATGCTCCCTGCCAGTTCTTCTCTTTTCCCCTTCAATGTAAAAGTCATTTCACATTTCTTGTATGCCAGATCATTTATGCTACTCTATCTCTCCCTTTCCCCTTCTCCCTTCCTTACACCTTAATTTTATTTTTAAGATAATTATGATATGCAGGTCACAACTGTGCCCTCTGTTTATTTACAATCCTTCTGACTGCTCTAATAATAAAGCAGTTTTCAGGCGGTAAAGGTATCATTTTCCCATGTGGGAATGTACTTTATTGAGTCCCTTATGATTTCTCTTTCTTGTTTACCTTTTTAAAACTTCTCTTGAGTCTTGTGTTAGAACGACAAATTTTCAATTTAGCTCTTGTTTTTTCATCCAGAATGCTTGAAAGTAATTTATTTCTTTAAATATCCATTTTCTACCTGAAACTTTATATTCAGTTTTGACAGGTAAGTGATTTTTAGTTGTAATCTTAGGTCCTTTGCCTTCTGGAATAGCATATTGCAAGTTCTCTGGTACTTTTTTTTAAAGATATAGTTTATTTATTTTCAGTTTTCAACATTCACTTCCACAAGCTTTTGAATTCCAAATTTTCTCCCCATCCATCCTCTCCATTCACTCCATGGCAGCATGAACCACAACCACTCCTTTCTCCAATCTGCCTCCCCCCCCACCCTTCTACCATCTCTGTCTCCTCTATTTTCATGTAGGGCAAGATAGATTTCTACACCCCATTGCTTGTATAACTTATTTCCCAGATGCATGCAAAAACAATTTGAAACATTCATTTTTAAAGCTTTGAGTTCCACAATCTCTCCCTTTCTGCTTTCCCACCCACCCTCATTGAGAAAGCAAGTGATTCAATACAGGTCATGCATATACAGCCATGCAAATCATTTCTGTAATAGTCGTGTTACAAAAAACTAATCACACTTCCCTCTATCCTGGGCTGCCCTCCATTTATTTCATTCTCTCCATTGACCTCTCCCCCCAAAATAGTGTTTCCTTCTGATTGTGCCTTTTCCCAATCTGCTGTCCCTTCTCTTACCCTCCTTCTTCTATCCTCCTCCCCTCTACCTTCCTTCAGGGTAAGATAGATTTCCATACTCAATTGAATGTGTTTTATTCCCTTCTTAAGAGAGTAAGATTTACTTATTTCCTCTCACCTCCTACTTTCCCCTCCACTGTAAAGACTCTTTCTTGCCTCTTTTATGTGAGATGATTCACTACATTCTACCAATCCCTTTAGTTTTCTCTCAGTACATTTCTTTCAACACAGTTTTGTTTTTTAGGTATCCTCCCTTCCTATTCAGCTTACCCTGTGCTCACCCTGTACACACACACGCACACACACACACGTCCTTTAACTACCCTAAAACTGAGAAAGGTCTCATGAGTTACAAATATCATCTCTCCATGTAGAAATGTAAACAGTTCAATCTTAATGAGTTCCTTAAGGCTTCTCTTTCCTGTTTGCCTTTTCATCTTTCTCTTGATTCTTGAATTTTAAAGTTAAAGGATGAAAACTAAAAAATAAAATAAAATTGAGGGCTCAGAGAGGAATACATTGGGAGGATGAAGAGAAAAACAGAATGGGGTAAAATATCATTCATTCAGGACGCAAGAAAAAAACTTCAGTGGAGTAGGAAAGGGAAGATGTGAGGGAGACAAAGGGAAGCTTACTCTCTTCACATTTGGCTTGAGGGAATGACATGCTCACTCAGTCTGGTATGAAAGTATATCTTACACTACAGAAGGGTAGGAGAGAGCGGGACAAGTGAGATGAGGGGGATGATGGAAGGGAGTGAAAATGACAGAAGAGAGTAATCAGAAGTAAACACATTTAGGGAGGGACAAGGTCAAAAGAGAGAACAGAATAAATGGGGGACAGGACAGGATGAAGGGAACTATAGTTAGTCTTATACAACACAATTATTATGGAGGTCTTTTGCAAAACTACACATTTTCAGCCTATATTGAATTGCCTGACTTCTCAGTGGGGATGAGTGGGGAAGGAAGAAAGGAGAGAATTTGGAATTCAAAGTATTAGGAATGAAGGTTGAGAATTGTTTTTGCAAGCAACTGGGAAATAAGAAATACAGGTAATGGTGCACCTGTCTTTCACTACAAGAAAAGAGAGAAAAATGAGATAAGGAAAGGGAATGGTGTGATAGAAGGGAGTATATATTGAGGGAAGGGTAATCAAAATGCACAGCTTTATACGGTGGGAGAGGGGAGAGGTGGTGAGAAAATTTGGAACTCAAAATTTTGTGGAAATGAATGTTAAGAACTAAAAATAAATAAACATTAAAAAGTGCAATTCTCAACTTTCATTCCTAAAACTTTGAGTTCCAACTTCTCTCCTTTCCACCCTTCACACCCATCACCACTGAGAAGGCAAACAATTCCATACAGGCTGTATATGTTTAGTTTTGCAAAAGACTTCCATAACAGTCATGTTGTGAAAAACTAGCTATATTTCCCTCCATTCTATCCTGTCCCTCATTTATACGATTCTCTCTTTTGACCTTGACCCTCCCCTAAAGTGTTTACTTCTGATTAGCCTCTCCTCCCTTTAGCCCTCCCTTCTATTATCCCCCATATCCCATTTACCCCTTTCTCTCCTACTTTCCTGTAGTGTAAGATAAATTGTCATACCAAATTGAGTGTGCATGTTATTCCCTTAACTTTAAGCCAAATGTGATGAGACTAAGCTTCATTTTTTCCCTCTCACTTTCCCACTTTTCCCCTCCATTGAAAAAGCTTTTTCCTGCCTCTTTTATGAGAATTTTCCTCATTCCATGTCTCCCTTTTTCCTCCTGATATATTCCTCTCTTATTTTTATTTTTTGACATCATCCCTTCCTATTCAATTCACCTTGTGCCATCTGTCTATCTATCTATATAGATAGATGTAGATATGTATAATCCATCCAACTACTCAAATACTGAGAAATGTTTCAAGAGTTACAAATATTATCTTTCCATGTAGGAATGTAGACAGTTCAACTTTAGTAAGTTTCCTGTTTACCTTTTCATGCTTCTCTTGACTCTTGTGTTTGAACATCAAATTTTTTATTCAGCTCTAACCTTTTCCTAAAGAATGCCTGAAAGTCCTCTATTTCATTGAATGACATCTTTTTTCTCCTGAAGTATTATATTCAGTTTTGCTGAGTAGGTGATCTTTGGTTTTAATCCTAGTTACTTTGACTTCTGGAATATCATATCCCAAGTACTTCCATCCCTTAATGTAGAAGCTGCTGTATCTTGTGTTATCCTGATTGTATTTCCACAGTACTCAAATTGCTTCTTTCTCCTTGACCTGAGAACTCTTAAATTTGGCTGCAATATGCCTAGGAGCTTTACTTTTCAGATCTCTTTTAGGAGGTGATAGATGGATATTATTTTATACTTTGTTTCTAGAATATCAGGGCAGTTTTCCTTGGTAATTTCATGAAAGATG
>CM053774.1:100521174-100589937 GCA_028658325.1 Potorous gilbertii | reverse complement strand
GACAGAACAAGAAAATGATAAATGCTGGAGAGGATGTGGGAGAGTTGGAACACAAATTCTTTGTTGATGGAGCAGTGAGATCATCCAACCATTCTGGAGAACGGTTTGAAACTATGCCCAAAGGGCTACAAAAATGTGCATACCCTTTGACCCAGCAATATCACTATTAGGACTGTATCCCCAAGAGATTATAAAAATGGGAAAGGGTCCCACATGTACAAAAATATTGATAGCAGCACTCTTTGTGGTAGCCAAGAACTGGAAATCAAGGAGATGCCCATCAATTGGGGATGGGCTTAATAAATTATGGTATATGAATGTAATGGAGTACTATTGTGCCATAAGAAATGATGAACAAGAAGACTTCAGGGAGGCCTAGAAAGGTTTACATGATCTGATGCTGAGCGAAAGGAGCAGAACAAAGAGAACTTTGTGCACAGCAACGACCACAGTTTGTGAGAGTTTTTTCTGGTAGACTTGGAACTTTGTAATAATGAAAGAACTTACTAAAAAAAAATCCCAATGGTGGTATTCTAAGGCAAAATGCCTTCCACACTCAGAGAAAGAAATATGGAAGTCATTCGCAGAATGTAGCAGATCATGTTTGTGTGTGTGTGGGTTTTAGTGTATTATGTTTTGATTTGTTATATGATTTCTTCCATTTATTTTAGTTCAACTACATAGCATGACTATAGTGAAAATGTACTCAAGATGAAAGTATATGTAGAACCTATACAGAATTGTATGCTGTTACGGGGAGGGAGGAGGGTAGTGGGGGAAAGGTGGGGGGGATAAAATCTTAATTTTAAGGAAGTGATTGTAGAACATTAAAATAATAATAATTTAAAAAATATCAATGCACAAGTTAAAAAAAAAAGAAATGAACCAAACAATAAATCAAGACCCAGTTCATAGCGTTAAAAAAAAAAAAGGTCATTGTGAAGATTGGTAATTGCGTAGGGGTGGTCCATCATGTAAATCATGCAAGGACATGGTGTCTCAAAGAGATTTCTCCTGAGGGCATCATGACACTGATAATCCAAGAGTTCCACACCCCTTATGCTTTGTTGCATCTCTGCTTTAGAGGCTACACTGAGTGCACAATCATCTGCAAAGAGAAAATCATGCACCAACACTCCCTCCACTTTGGTCTTGGCTTATAATCTTTTCATTTGAGGAACTTACCATCACTATGGTAGTTGACATTGATGCCATGTTCATTCTCATTGAAAGCATTTGTCAACATGATTGCAAACATCATGCTACAAAGCATGGGAGCAAGCACACAGCCCTTTTTTACTTCATTGGTGACTGGGAAGGCATGAGAGCTTTGTCCATCATACAGAACCTGGGCAAACATGCCATCATGAAATTAACATACAATATTGATGAACTTCTCTGGTCAACAAAATTTTGAAATAATTTTCCATAAGCCTTCATGACTGACAGTGTCAAAGGCCTTGGTCATATCTACTAGCCTTTTGTACAGACCTCTGTTCTGCTCCTGACATTTCTCCTGGAGTTGTTGGGCAGCAAACATTGTATTGACTGCTCCTTGGCCCTTTCTGAAGCCACACTGGCTCTCAGCTATGTGACCATCTTCCAGGTGAAGGATCAGTCTATTAAGGAGCACTCTAACAAGAATTTTGTCAGCAATGACTAGAAGAGAAATTCCCCTGTGATTGTCACAGGATAACCTATTCACTTTACACTTATAGAGATGGACAATAGAGGCATCCTTGAACTCCTGGGGGGATAACCTCCTTTTGCCATATAATCTGGAAAATTTCAGTCAGCTTTTGTATGAGTAATAGTCCTTCTACTTTGAAAATCTCAGCTGGAATAGAATCATCACCAGGTACTTTGCCACATGAAAGGAGCCTAATGGCCCTCAAAACCTCTTCTTCAATTGGAAGTTCAGCTAAGGAGGGATTGACTTCAACCTGATGTCAACAGTCCCTGGCCTCAGCATTGATTGATGATCATCTGTTGAGAACACTGTGGAAGTGTTCAGCTCATCTCTCTAGGATCATATCCTTATCATTAATCAATGTGGCTCCATCAGCACTGAGTAGTTGTGATGCACCATAGGTTTTTGGTCCTTGATTAGCTTTCAGGGAATCACAAAAGCACTTTGGATTGTTACTATCAGCCTAAAACTGAATTTCATCTGCCTTCTTACTGAGCCAGAAGTCCTGCATCTCTCTAAGCTTTGCTTGTACTTTGATTTTGATGGAATTAAATGTTACCTTTTTAGAGGTGGATGAACTATCATGTTGGTAAATCCTGTGGAGTTCTTGTGTTTAATTTAGCAGCTTATGAATTTCCCCATCATTTTCATCAAAGCAGTCTTGGTATTTGCAAATGTTCTGACCCAGATGAGTAAATGCATTGCTGTACACCAAATCTCTGAACGCTGCCCACTCCTTTTCTGCTCCACTGTTGCCAACTGTGTGTTGGCTCAACTTCCCCTCCAAGTCATCAGAAAACTGTTCATGCTCAGTGTTTGCTGTGAGGGTGAATCCATGAAGTTTTATTGCGTTTAGGTAAATGGAAGACAGTGTTGGTGATGAGAATGTCATGTGATGCACAAGTGTTTAGCAGTAAATGATTTTTTCTGTTGCTCTTTCCAACTCTATTCCTCTCTAGGACTCCCTGCCAAGTCTGGTAGTCTGAGCTTACTTTAGCATCAAAGTCATCCAGAATTATAAGCTTGTCCTCTTTTGGCACATTGATGATAAGGGTCTCTAGACCTTCATAAAATTTTTCTTTGACTTCATCAGGGTTTGTCATGGTGGGAGCATAGGCACTGATGATGGTGGCATGGCATTTTCCTGAGAGTGGCAATTGCATTGTCATGATCCTGTCATTCACTCCTTTTGGTAGGCATTCCAGCTTGCTGATTAGATTGGTTTTGATTGCAAAACCCATGCCAGATTAATGGCACTCCTCTTCACTGCACCCACTCCAGAAAAATGTGTATCCAACTCCAACCTCAGTAAGCTGGCCTTCATTTGCCAACCATGTTTCACTCAAGGCTGCTATTTGGATGTGATACCTGTTGAGTTCTCTTGCAACAAGGGCAGTTTTTCTCTTAGGACTGTGTTGTCTATTAGTGTGCACACATTCCATGGGCTGATAATGAGTGGAATCATCTTTGCAAATGGTTTTGTACATTTTTTTTGTGTGTGTGTTTCAACCACATAGTGTGATTCCTCACCTGTTGCACTAATCAGGCCAGGGTTGGGTAAGCAGGCAATAAATGTTTAGGGCACCTTTTCTAGCCCCCTTTCTCCTACCAGGAGGTGAGCAGTACGATCTTTAAAAGGCTGCTCAGGGGGATGCCGATTGCCACTGCTGTTTCCAGGGAGAAACGACCCTATGGCCTGGGCCACCTGTGTGCAGGGTGGTGAGTACAGCAACCTGTGTATGTACTGTATGTGTCATTTCTATATAATACTACATTTGGGTATGACAGTCATAATACATATATATGAATACATTCATAAATATACACAAACACATACATAAACACACATGTATATACACACAGACAAGAGTATATATACACACATGCATATATACATATATAAACACACACCTGTTTCAGCAATGCATTCCATCCCATTTATTTCTAATTCATTTCAATCGATCAACTTGTCTTCAATTACCAATGTTTATATTTACAACCAAACCACTGAATTCCACTCATTCATCTTTTAAGTGACCCCAATAATGTGAGTGCATGTACGTTAGGAACTTTTTCAATATTTCTAAACAAACATCATATTCCTATATTTGCAAAGTTTAGTATATTCTAACACATTTAAATTTTTTGACAAAGCATCCATTTACAGGCCAGGTTATAATATTGAGAACTGATTAAAAGAACAAAAAGGCAAGCATTTTTTCTTTTGCTTTTTTCTTTCTTTCCTTCTTCCGTCCCTTCTTTTTCTTTCTTTTCCTTTCTCTCTTTCTCTTTCTTCGTTTCTTCCTTCCTCCCTTCCTTCCTTCCTTTCTTGTTGAATGGATGGATAAAGATTTTTCCTGGCCTTTTTATTTCCCTTTCCAAGATTAATAATTAGATTTTTCTCTTTCACAGACTGACATGCTGAAGAAAAAAAATCCCGAACACATGAGAGCAAACTAAAGCGGGCAATTGTAAGAAAATTGCTCTGTTTTCTCACTGAAAGAATGTTCATTGCTTAAACCTCAGAAAACATTCCAAATAGTATTCATAGGGATAAGAGCAGACTGAGAGAAAGAGAGAAAATGGAAAGAAAAGAAAAAATAGAGAATTAGGAAAAAGAAAGAGAGGAATAGGGCAGAAGAGAAAAGGAGGTAAAAAAAGAAAGGAAAGGAGAATAAAAAAAGTGAGGGAAAGCTGGAGGAGGAAAGGGAAACTTAGGTATTTTTTTCTTTTAATTTCCAAGTTTTGTTCATTTAATGAATTTGAAATTGCCTTAAATAGCCTAGGGGTTATAAACTCCTTTGGGATCGGAAACTATCAGAATCTGCTGAAAACAGATTTTTTCTTCAGTTTTATCGTGTAGCTGAGCACAGTCATTTTCTCCTTTTAAAGTGCTCAGCAGTCAAATCATATCTTGGGTTTGACTGAAAGAAGGTGAAACCATAGGAAAACACACAGTAGAATTTCAATCAGAAGGTGTTTTCTTTATACAGTTTGATGATTTCAGAAACTGTAAATAGTAGGAGGGAAATGATTAAGTGGGTTCAAAGTCAGTGGGACACCAGCCATTCAATAGTCAGGAGCAATTGATAATTCCCATTTCTGTGATTGCTATCTGCATAGCACCCCACTGGTACCCTGTTCTCCCAGTCATGGGTTTATTTTCCCTTATAGATGCCATGCTTAACAGTAGCTAGAGAAAGTATGAATACTTTCCACATATATCATCTATTAATACCTTCCCTAATAATCTAAAAAGGATCTTCATCTACTTTCAAAGCTACAATCACATAAATTATCTCAGTCGATTCCCAATTATTAATATTTTAATTGAGAAAATGTCTCTATTTCCCAAATGCTTTCTTTGAGATATTATATCTTGCCCAGTTATTTTTCGTAGTTATTAGCCTAATCTGTTTCTTGCTTGTTGAATACAAGAACAGATTTTAAAAAATGAGCATTTTAAAATAATATTTGATGTTTTACATATGGGCATGCTTCAGCAGATCTCTCAAGAGCGGGCTGCGCAATTGGTCTGTTAGTTCTTCAGTCAGCAGATATTTAGCCTTCCAAAGATCAATTGCTTTTCTGTGGTACATTTTAATTAGGAATTTCATCTGAGGTAAGTCTCATTTGTAAGCATACATCAAAGTACAGTTAGTCAACTGAGAAAATTCTTTTTTTTTAATAGCTTAAGTATGTCACAGGTCCATCATGATGAATAAAATGAAGTTTCTATTGCCCGGTGGTCCAAGATAGAGTATGTTTTAACCTCAAATAATTAACTTTCTATTTCCCTAAGGTGAGTCAATAGTGCTGTTTCTAATGGGGTAACAAAGAGTCTAGATTTTGTACAATTTAAGCTATGCAAAGTTCAGACAATCCCAGGGGAAATCAAGGCATTTATCTAACGACCCTACTCTTTTCTTCCTTTTTCCTCAGGTCAAACATAGAACTCCTCAAAAGTCTGTCTCCTATTAACTATTACACATCATAGAATAATATTTTAAAATTAAAGGGAGCTCAACAGACATCCAGACCTACACATACTTGACAAAGAATTCCAATCACAACATAACTGACAAGGTGTCATCTGGTCACTGCTTAAAGGGGAAGCCCACTAAAAAATGTTATAACACCAAAAACAGCAAGGATTTTGTATAGGATTTTAGGGTTTGCAAAGTGATGTAACAATATTTTGTTAAATGTTAAAATCCCAGTGACCCTGGGATGTAATCACTATCATCACTCCCATTTTACAGCTGAGAAAATTGTTGCAAGCACAGAGTAAATGACCTGACCAGAGTCACACAGCTACTAAATCCCTGAGATTGGATTTTAATCCAGTTGTTCTTGAATGAAGAAGCAATCATTAGGAAGTTTTCCTGACATCAACCCTAAACTTATCCCTCTTTCTCAAGGGTCTGTTCTCTGGGTAAAAATAGAACAAATCTTGGAATTCTTCCAAATGACAAACATGAAAATACTTGAAGTCTGTCACCATATACCCAAAAGTCTTCTCCCTCCCAGGTAACCATCATCAATTCCTTCAATTGATCATAATGCAGCATAGTGGCAAGGCTCTTAATATTGATCAATATCTTTCTTAAACCAGAACTCTAAGGGCTGAGCACTTTGAGTATGGCCTAACCTAGGGAAAATACAGTGGGACTACTACCTTCGTGGTTAAAAGAGCAATAGCTCTTTTAATGCCAGCCAAGATCTTAGCAGCATTTTTGTCTGCCATATCATGCTATTGATTCATATTGCTTGGAGTTCAATAAAACCCCAAGAGCTTTTATCTTACAAATTATTGCCTAACTGTGTTTCCCCAGTTTTGAACTTGCAAAAATCAGTTTCTTGGGCTCAAGTATAAGATTTTACATATATCCCTATTAAGTTTCATTACAACAACTTCTAATTTATTAGGTTTAACCCATTTTCTGAATTCTGATCCCTTATCCATTAGGTATTCCCAATGTATGTGTCACCTACAAATCTGACAAGCATACCTTTATGTGAGTCACTGATAATGGGAAATAGCACAAGACCTAACAGATTACTGTACCAGTCCCTTCAAGGCCTCCTTGCAATTTAACATTGAGGCATTAATGATTATTTTCTAATTTCAGTCATTTAAATATTCTGAATCTGCCTAACTTTACCATAATCTAGCCATGTTTTGGACAAGAATATCAAAAGCTATTTTATAAAGTTCTTTACTAAATTCTAAGTAAATGACAGGGTATCCCCCAATGCTTAAAACTGTACTTAGACTTTTATGACCCATTGTATATGTACTGTAGGGCCTGTAGGTGGTTTAACACAGATAGATGGCACAATGGATAAAGTGCTGGTCCTCAAGTGAGGAAGACTCTTGCTCCTGAGTTCAAATCTAGCCGCAGACACTTGGTAGCTGTGTGAGTCACTTAACCCTGTATGCTTCAGTTTCTTTATCTGTAAAATGAGCTGGAAAAGGAAATGGCAAACCATCCAATATCTTTGCCAAGGAAACAGCAAATGGGGTCATGAAAAGTCAGATAGAAAATGACTGTACAACAATAAAAAGTATACATACCATATTTTTTCTTATCATCAATTTAATAATGATACTATAAAGATTACTATTAAAGTTTCATAGCTCTTTGTAACCATCACTTTCTATAGATGGTCAATAATAAGATATACAGAATTTTGTCAGCAATAAAAGTCCAAGTGCACTGGCCTATCATTTATAGGTTCAGTTTTCTGCTCTCTTGAAAATCAGGACAGGATTTACTTTCCCCATTGCTTTGATAGCCTTCTCTTCAGTCTTTGAAATACCATGGATTAATGTCTCATCTGCCCACTCTTTCATTACTTGTGTATTCAGTTTAGTTCATCTTGTCCAGGTAACTTGAATAAGTCAAAGGAAAGAAGAGGTTTGCTTTCATTATCTTCATTATGTTGGCTTTAACCATTTTTTTTCAGAGTGCTCTGGCACTCTTATTGGCAGAGAAGATAGAAACAATATCAAAATTGAAAATCTTTGTCTTCTCTATTTTGTAAGGCATCATCCCTTCCATCTCCTACAGTTATTATTTACTTTCTTTTATCATCTTTTTTCTCCCCAAATAGCTGATATGAAACCCTTTTTAGTTTTTGGAGCTATCCTCACGAATTTTAAAGGAACAATTCTTTTTAATTAATATTTATCCTTTGTTACCCGACCTTACGTCCATATTTTATATATCTTTTTAAAATTCTAAGTTGTTTGATAAGTTCTCTCTTCATCCACCTTCATCTTCTTAGACAAATGACATATTTTCATTGCTCATCAAAATCATTTTCCACTGTTTCCTGAGAATTCTTTTTTGAGAATTTCTCAGTCCTCTGGGTGTATTTACTACGTAATTATAGTACAAAAGATATTAACTCTGCTTTCACTAGGTAATTTGAAAAATATATTCTTCCAACTCTAATATATTCAGATTTCCTCTCCCCTATCACACACTAAGAATTCGTGGTCATTCTCCAAATGATCTCCCACTTCTTCTCTTTTCGTCATGTCATTTATCTCAGCACAAATTTTTCCCTGATAGTAAGAATCAGATTGACAACCGAATTCACTTTTGTCAATCCCTTCCGTTCTCAAAGGATTAAGTTATCCTTAAAGGCAAATAAAGTATAGACAGGCACCTATGTGAAGACTGACTATATAAGGCAAAGAAGGTGGCTAACTGTTCCTTCATGTTCCCTAGCTTGGAATGTGGATGTCACAGGACTTTTCCACTCTTTCTCTTCCCATATACAGGCCCATCTATTCAATAATTGTCCTAGTATCTTTCCTCCAGAGAGAAATTTTAGGCATTCAAGGGGAAGAGGTGTAGAACAAAATGGAGACAGAAGCATGACTCTATAGTGTCAATTCTCCCACAGTCTGGAAAGACAGAAATACATATCAGCTTGATACTATCTGAGGGTTGGGTTAGGGGGAGGGAGGATCCAATAAGAATGCTGCCTTCAGATATGTATACAAAATGTAACAGAAATTGATGTCAATGCAATTCCCTCTTATTTAGCTAAGGGGCCTACTGTCTGAATAGAAACCTGTGTTTTTGAACAAGAACACAACCATAGCCACTTCCATATCAGCTTGGACCCAACCATCTATGTGTTTCACCAATTTGCCTTTCCTACTAATTACTCCATCATTTTCCTTAACCTAATTGTTCCAATTACTTTTTCTTACATGTGTTACTTTTTTGCCAAGAATATTTCTTATTCTTCTTTAGCTAACCACTTTTCTACTCTTCAATCTATTTTGATCATTTTTAATCTCCTTATTTTTTTTTATTTCTCATTATTTCTTTATTTCTCGTTTATCCTCCATATCTTACAACCCAGCGGTGGAATCTGAATCATTGTCTGGTCTTGAAGATTTTCAATTGCTTAGAAATTTTGCAAAATTTTACCTCTTTAGATTTTACATCTGATCTGTTTCAATATTTCAAATCTTTCTAAGTCACCTACAGGATTTACTTCTAATTTGGCTCAAGCATTTGTCATTTCTTCTACTTACTCCTGTAATTTAAAAAAGAAAGCTTAAAACCTATCTTTTATAATTGCTATGTAATAGGGGGTAAATATCCAAACCTTAGTTTTAACATCTTTAAAATGAGGAGCCTTTAAATGCAGCTCTTGTGGTACCTTCCAGTGTAGCACCATGATTCTCTAGCATTTTGGTCTATGTAGGAAAAATTTACCTGTGAGTTTAGACTTTTTGAGACTTGTTGAAACACCATGAGTTCTCTATAGGTAACTGAATATAGAAATTTTAAGGCTTACTATAATCCAATCAGATTTACTAATATTATTCAGAATTCTACAATATTTCTTGCCAAATCAAAAGGTGTGATTGAGGATGCCACATTGCCACAATTGAGTCATTTATCCATCTTTGATATTTATATATTCATGGCAGTTCTGGGGAAATCAGAACCTCCA
This sequence comes from Potorous gilbertii, assembly GCA_028658325.1. Classification (NCBI taxonomy): domain Eukaryota; kingdom Metazoa; phylum Chordata; class Mammalia; order Diprotodontia; family Potoroidae; genus Potorous; species Potorous gilbertii. Next base: position 100,580,261 of record CM053774.1, on the reverse strand, counting down.
TATCAACTTGCCAGTTATTTTATATTTACAAGTCAGTGTAAATCAACTGCAGGACTATAGAGAAAATAATTTCTCAGTAAAATGGCATCATAATAGCTACTTCACTGTTTCCAAGGTGACATGGTTTAAATGAACTGGCAAAACACAGAGAGCATTCTTCTGTACTTGCCATCCACTCTGTAAATTGACTTTTAGAATTATGAAAATTATAGTATATTACAAATAATGAAAAACACAATTATTCAAGTAATTTTCAACATACATTTAAAAATTAAAATAAAAATGTAGGCACTAGATTTTCTGAAAAAATGCAGCCAATTAAAAAGGATGTCAAATAACTAGGAATGAAGTGTCCATGATTGCTTTAAAATATAGATGGCCAAGTATTTTGTCAGAAGTATTTACTTTGGCAAAAAGAATAGAAATTCCTTTTACATAATCATCACATTCAAATGAATGACAAAATTGTATAGTTTAAAGCAGCCCTTTACCACTTCTTTCTTTTAATACTTTTTCCAGTTATGTATAAAAACAAGTTTAGATTTGTTTGTTTTCTTTTCAATTTTCAAATTTCAAATTCTCTTTCTCCCTCCCTCCCCACACCCTTCATCAAAAAGTCAAGCAATTTGATATAGCTTATACATGTGCAATCATATAAAACATATTTTAATAGTGGTCATATGCATGAAAGAAAACACAAGCAAAAAAAATAAAGAAAAAATTATGCTTCAGTCTGAATTCAGACTCCATCAGTTCTTTCTGTGGGGATGAATAGCATTTTCCCTCATCAGTCCTTCCAAATTGTGTTAGATGATTGTATTGCTAAGAATAGTTGCCAATCACAAGTCATCATTGCACAATATTGCTGTTATTGTGCACAGTAGTCTCCTGATTCTGCTCCCTTCATGTTGCATTGGTTTATATAACTCTTTCCAGGTTTATTCTTTGTTGTTTTCAGCATCCTGCACATACTTTCTTATAGGATAGTAACATTCCACCACAACTCATTTAACTCTATAACTAATTAATAGACATCCACTCATATTCCAATTCTTTGCCACCACTAGAAGTGCTGCTATTAAATTTTTGTACATACAGGTCCTTTTTCTTTTATTTTGACCTCTGGGATACAGACCTAGCAGTCATAGTATGGCTGGGACAAAAATTATGCCCTTTGGCCATAGTTCCACAATACTCTCCAGAACAGTTGGATGCACTGACAATTCCACCAACAATTCATTATTTTCCTAATTTTCCCACATTCCCTCAAATATTTGCTCTTTACTTTTCTGACATATTAGCCAATCTGATATGTATAAAATGGTACATTGGTTATTTTAATTTGCATTTCTCTAATTAATGGCAATTTAGAGACTTTTCCTATGACTATAAATAGTTTCGATTTCTTTATCTGAAAACTACATGTTCATCTCCCTTGACCATTTAAGAAATTACTGTTATTATTAATTTGGTTCAATTCTCTATATATTTGATAAATTAACCTTTATCAGAGAAACTTGCTGTATCCCCTTCCCCCAACACCTGCTCCGTTTTCTGCTTCTAATCTTGACTGTAGTGGTTTTATTTCTGCAATTTTTTTAATTTAATGTAATGAAAATTGTCCATTTTGCATTCCATTATGGTCTTTTTCTCTTGTTTGGTCAGAAAATCTTCTCTTATCCACAGGTAAACTATTCCATTCTTGTCTAATTTGCTTATGGTATCACCATTTATGTCTAAATTATGTAATTCATTCTGCTATCTGCTTCCATTTTATGGGTAAATTCATCACATTCGTATTTGCAGCTGTATTTACTGTGTATTTCCCTCCATTCTACTTTTCCTTTCAATTTATCCTTCTTTTTCCTCCTCTTCCTCCTCATTTTACCCTGTACCTCCTCAAAAGCATTTTGCTTCTGACCATTACCTCCCCAATTCACTCTTCCTTCTATCGGCCATTCCCTTCTCTTTACCCCCTTCCCCTTACTTCCACATGGGGTAAGATAAATTTTCATAACCAAGTGTGGATGTCATTCACTCTTTGAGTCAGTTCCAATGAGATAAGATTCAAGTACTGTCTGCCACTCCGCATATTCCTCTCCACTGTAAAATCTCTTGCACAGTTTTTATTTGAGATAACTTACCCCCTTTTGCCTCTTTCTCCCCTCTTTCTATACATTCCTCTTCCTCATTCTTTCATTTAAGAATTTTTATTAACATTCCATCATAGTCAACTCCTATCTGTGCCATCTGTCCATGTTAATGCCCCTCTAATTGCTCTAATAATGATAAAGTCCTTAAAATTACAAGTATCATCCTGCTAGGTATAATATAAACAGTTTAACCTTACTGATTCTCTTTTAGAAACTCTTTTGTGTTTATATTTTTGTTTCTTCTTAGTCTTGTGTCTCAATGTGAAATTTTCTATTCAGCTCTTTTCATCAGGAATGCTTGAGAGTCCTCTATTTCATTAAATATCCATTTTTCCCCCTGAAGAAATATAATCAGTTTTGTTGGGTAGGTGATTCTTGGTTGTAAGCCTAACTTCTTTGCTCTCAGAAATACTATATTCCAAGATGTCCAGTACTTTAATGTAGGTGCAATCTATTCAAGACAATCTACCAATCTACCCCCACAACAGAGAACAAAAATAAAATAGTTTCACACATTAGTCTTAAAAAAAGAAGGTATTCCTTCCTGCTTTGTATCTAAAAACAAGGGGGAGAAAGACTGGGGAAATGCAGAGGGCAGTCTGGGAAAGTGAAGGGGGTAGTTTTGGGAGAGCATAGGGAGTAGTCTGGGAAAATAAAGGGAGTACTCTTGGGAGAGTACAGAATATGTTGAAACATTTCTTCTATAAGGTCAACCTGCTGCAAATGTTTCAATAAAATAAGAAACAACCCCTTGAAGAGGCTTCACACCTGAGAAAGATCCTCAGACATCATCTCTCAAAAAAAACTATGTTCTTTATGATGCCTTTAATGTAGCCATGCCTCTCAGCAAAGTTGACAGCCCAGAACTTGGCCGCCCCTTTCCTGTGCTTCACATGAGCACAGAAAACGGAGTCTGCACCCTTTCTCTGAGCACAAAACGCTCAATCTGTTTCTTGTGGTCTGGCTCTGAACTCGATAGAAAGAGGCAATATTTTCTTCTTGAAATGGGAGCTCTGGAATTTGGCTATAATATTCCTGGTAGTTTTCATTTTGGCATCTCTTTCTAGAGGTGATAAGTGGGTATTTTAAAATTCTATTTCACCCTCCAGTTTTAGAGTATCAGGTTTTCCACATCAATTTTTGGAAAATGATTTCTAGGCTCTTTTTTATCATAACTTTCAAGCAACTTAATAATTTTTTTAATTATGTCTACTGGATCTGTTTCCCAGGTCAGTTGTTTTCCAATGAAATATTTCACATTTTCTTATGTTTTTTCATTCTTTTTATTTTGTTTCATTATTTCATAATGTATAACTTTCAAAGTTGTGGTCTTTAAGGAATTATTTTCTTCAGTGAACTTTTTTTCACTCTTTATTTTGTTTCATTATTTCTTAATGTATAACTTTCAAAGTTGTGAATTATTTTCTTCAGTGAACTTTTTTCCAATTTGACCAATTCTTTTTTGAAGGAGTTTTCTCTAATTTATGTACCTCTTTTACCATTTGGCCTATTCTGTTTTAAGGTGTTATTTAAGGTTATATTTTTTGTACCACTTCTATTAAGCTGATGCGTCTTTTCTTATGATTTTATTTCATCACTCTCATTCTCTTCCCAATTTTTCTTCTATCTCTTATGTGAGTTTAAAAAATTTTTTTACATCTTCAAGGAATATTATTTTTTGTCCTGAGACTCATTCACATTTTTATTTGATTCTTTGTATATAGCTATTTTTTACATTGTTTCCTGATTTTATTTTGATTTTCCTTGTCACCATATTAACTTTCTATAGTTAAGTTTTTGTTGTTGTTGTTGTTCAATTATTTTCTCTGTTTTTTTTTTTATTTTAACTTGGTATTGAAAGTTTGACTTTGCTCCTTGGGTTGAAGGATCATCAATCGTTGCTTCAGGTTTGTGGTGGTGCTAATTTCAGGGCTAGATTTGGAAGTTTGTAAGTTTTCAGTTCTTCTAAGGCAGCTTAATCTAAGGAGAGATATGGTTATGGCTCTTCTGCCTTGTGATCTGGTCTATGAGGGCAGCTATATAATGCGATGAATCAGGAAGACTTCAGTTGAAATCTGGTCTCAAATGCTTGCTGTGAGTCACTTAATCTTGTTTGCCCCAGTTTACTCATCTGTCAAATGAGCTGGAGAATGAAGTTGTAAATCACTTCAATAAATTTGCCAGAAAAACCCCAAATGATGCCACAGTCAGACAAAAAAAAAACAAAAAAACAATAATTCATAACTGTATATAGGCAGTGCACCAGAGTCCTGCGCCCAGTATCAGAAAAGGGTCTTCTGAATCCTTCTTGCCAGTTGTCAGATACTCTTATTGTCATTGGGCTGAGAACTCTGGGAGCCACCACCACAGATTTAGCCTTCCTGTTGGACTGTGCTCAGTGATACAGACCTTTCCTGCTGACCTTCTAAGTTGTATTGAACTGAAAAATATATTTCACCCTCTCCTTTTGTTTATTCTGCCATTTCATATTTCATTTTGATGCAATATTTTTGTTGGGAGAGCTCTTATTATTTTATTGACTCCACTGTCTTTGTGTTGCCCTTTTACTTTTTAAATTATTTTTTCCAATAAGTACCATGGATTTCTTTTTTTCCTGACAGTGCAATTGAATTCCTTATTTCCTTACTCATAGGCTGTTTTTCAGATTAAAAAGGAGTCTTTGACTTATGTCATTATGAAACAATAACATTAATTTCCATAAACCATTCTATCTTTAAAAATTTTCTTATGATTTTATAGTTACACAAATGATGTCATTATAAGTAAAGTGTCTTGAAGTTGTGAGGGAAAGTTAAAACTTTAAAATATTATGAATTTTTAAACTTTTATTAAAATATTGAATGACTTTATAATTTTTATATATTAATATATGCTCATCTAATAATATGATAAAAAGAAACTTTTTCTGACTTAACTCAAAGCTTTCTACAACTTAGAACCTTATAAAATCAAAACAAACCAAATCTAAAATATCCACTATGGTAATAGATTCTTGGGTGGGAGATGTAGGCAGGTCTATATTAGCGAAAATTACATTTTGTTAGTTCTCAAATGAGAAGTCCCAATTCCAATTTTACTAAAACTTTTGGAGACCAAGGATAAAAATAAGGAGCCTCTTCAAGCAGGTGGTTTGATGATATTCCAATGTAAAGGAGACTAAGATTTATTTACTGACTCTCATATAACCACAGTATAAAATACATCTCTCTATGATTTGAATTCCAAAGCTAGACAATCTAGTCAGTCCTTTAATTATTTGTAGATGTAATAAGACTATTTATGGGGACTTATAATACTAAGACAAATTAGTTGAACACTGATGAAATGAAATATTATTAGTATTCCTATCAATAACATCAATAACATGAAAATTAAAAAAAAATAATGCCAAAGAATGTCCATGACTACTTACAGTGGAAATAATTTGATTTAATAGAATTGGTCATCATCAAAATGTCAGATCTGAACAAATTCCTTTATTTCCTTAGGTTTCAAAACAGTATCCAAAAGAAATAAAATCAAGTTTTTTAAGAATCAGGTGATAAAGTTAAAATTATTATTAAATAACTTCTTTTATATGATGGAAATGAACTTTTAAAGAAATTCAAATTTCAAAGGCCAAGAGGAAAGAGATTTACTTGGAAATGCTGCAAGTTAGTCAGTAGTTGGACAGAAGCCTTATTAAAAAGAAATATGTAAACTTTTTCCAAATAAGGATAAGAGTGAGAAGGGAACAAGGTCATTTCTGCCTTTACAAGATGAGCCTTATGGAGGAAGAAGTGAGGGTGAGAGAGAAACCACATAGAATATAGAGAGGATGCAATGAAAATTCAGGTGTTGAATTTGTTCACTATTTATATAATTGCCCTCTAAATCGTCCACATTTCTAGGATTAGTGATTTGATGTGGGATTCTATTAACACATATTACATACTCATTGACTCAGGAGATTGTCTTCGAAGTCTTCCATGAAAATTTTTCCACGGAAATGGAGTGAAAAACATTCACTCAAACTAATTAAGAATCTGTCCAATAGTACTGAAGATGGTCCTTATTTAGACACCCTGGGGTATATACATGAAAACTCAACAGTGTTAATTACCTCACTGTCTCCATAACCTCATCCCTGTGATCCAAGCTACATCTTTTTTATCACCTGAAGACTCTTGCCCATGGAGTCCACAAAATATTTCACAGCAAGTCCACTCTATGTGTGAGGGCCTCTTTTAAATTTCTAGCCAAGGCATGGAAAAGAGTGACCCAGTCTGTTTTTTGATGAATCGTGACTTGTTTTGCAATATGAGCAACACATGTTTACAATTGTATATTTCTCTCATAATATAGTTTACATAGCATCTATGCATGATAGCATGATGGGATATGGTTCAAGTCTAGTCTTTGCCCTCAGTATCCCCAGGCAAATACCTAGTATATGAAGTTACCGAGGATTTGCCAATAAGAATAAAATGGAGTTTTCAAAAGAGTTTTCTATACATTTGAATTCACAAGTCTGAACAAATCAATTAAGTGTTGACCCTGTACTGAGAACTATGTTAATTCTTGCGGACACAAAGAAAGATAAAAAATACAATGCAAATAGAAGGTAACCTCAGAGAGAATGCACTAACTGGTAGTGGGATAGAAGGGAGGGTTGGAAGGGGAAGGAGTATCAGAAGGTGGACCAGGAAAAGCCTCTTTCAAAAGGTCAGATTTGACCTAACTCTTGAAAGAAGCCATGATTCCAGGAGCCAGATGTGAGGAGAGAGAGCTTTATAAGCACGGGGAAGAACTGTGAAAAGGTAGAGGGTTGGGAAATGAAATTCAGTATTCAAGGGACAATATGATATCTAGAGTTGGTGGATCTTGGAATATAATATTAGGAGTAAAAAAGCAAGAAAAAGATTGAAATGGTAAGAAGAGTCCAAGTTGAATAAGTACGGATCTCATTGAGGAGGCTATGCAATGTGCTGACTGTAGTATCCACACCATCGTATTTGCAAAAGGTTATTCACCATATAGGGAAACCTTTCATCTGGATAATGTGCTGGGTATCTTCCATGATAGTGGCAAATGCATTTGGTAAGCAAATATACCCCTGTTTTAATTCATTTGATATGAATAATGAGATGATCAAGGAACAGAGTTATCTCTCTTGTTTCATCTTTCAAGGAATCTTTGATTTTAATAGAAATGGAAAACATGCTTTTGAAGATGAGTTTCAATGCCCTGCAAAATTATAATTATTGTAGATAACAAACAAAAGCCAGAAAAAAAATAGAATCTATATTCTTTACAGCTTTCAGTCAATCTTCTGCTGTAACTTGTTCATACTTACTGGCAACTGTAGAATTTAATTAACAGTAACTTAAATATTCCTTCTAGTACATTCATTAATGATACCTTCAATATTCATGTAGATTATTCTTGTGAATATTTTGTAGAAATGAGAAAATAGTCACAAGAATCAGTATTATTTTCTCTACCACCTTTTTGAGAGAGAAGTGTATGACACTTTTCTAGTTGTCTGGACATTTTCCCTCTTTCAGATATTTTGAAAATCAATGACTCAAACGCCTAAAACTCATACTTTTTAGCATGGACTCCTTACTCGGTCTTGTTGCCTTTTTTGGTGTCATTTTCGCTTCTACATACAACACATCAAGATTCGGACACCCATTGTCCACTTACATTAATGAAAGAGTTGGCCATAGTTCTTCAGTGAAGGTATTCAGTAAGATCTTGACAGATCTTTTCTAATTTTCTTTTCTTGGTTAGCCATCCAGTTCTATCTTTATATGTACTTAGAATGATCTGGCCTAATTGAGTCACTTTAAAAATGCCACTCTCGCCAACAACATTTTATGAGATATTCCTGAGAGACTCCTGTCATCATCTTCCATACGATTTTAACAATAATTTTGTTTTCGAAACCACTTTGGTTCTTAGCTGTAAGATTTCACTTCTTGACAAGGGAAACAAGTGTTTGCTAGATGAGAGAGATTCTAGACAATCATACTCTTCTCATTAGACCAATTTATCTCCATGGTTTAAACATTCTTAGCAAATAGGGTTAGTTTCTGGCCTCTCTTCTTTTATTCCTTTTCCATTTTTTTTTCTGGCCATCAGTAGTTCATTTAAGCAGATCAACTTAGAATTGTTTTAACTTCACATCGCATTTTCTTTTCATTTTTCCACTCTCTTCTAATTGGATATTGATTTTTATTTTTGCTCTAATAACTTGATGATCAGATTGTACTCAGACAGGTAATTCAGAAGCGACTCTTACATCAGTAAGAAATCATTTCACATCTGTTAAGATATAATCAGTTTTTTTTATGATGCTAAAAGCTATTTAGCTTCTTTCATTTATTACTCTTGAGTACCATGTTCCAATATATTGTTCCCCATCTTTCCCTAGAGATACCTTTGTATTGAAGTCATTGAGTATTAAATTATAGTTAATTTAATTTAGAGGTACTTATCATGACTTTTTCTACCTCTCATTCCTCTGCAACTAATTTGGGAGTATAAACTTCAATGGTATCCATGGTGGCCTTTCAAAAATATACATTCTGTTCTAAAAGGTGACCAATTATGCCAAGAAATGACACTTTCCCTTACCTTTGGATATATGATAAAAACCAATCCCATCAATTCCTTCATTTGCCTTTCAAAGAAAGACTTTTAAGCATCCTTCAATTTAGCTATACCTGGAACAGCTGTCCCAAGACAATGTTTCCACTATATTTGAACTTGTGAAAATATATCCAGCTTTTTTTTTATTTACCCCATCAGGAAGGTAGAGTAGAAATTAAAAATGAATATTTGTTATCTCTGAAAACTTAACATAAACCTATCTACCAACATGTCTACCAGCATGTTATTTTGAACTTGGAGAACACCAAAAAGCAGTAACATTTCCATATTAAAAGAAAAAAGAGATGATAACATATGACCCTATGAATTTCTACATAGTATCACTTTTTTAAAAAACCAACATAATTTCAACATGCTACTCTCAGAGCTGCCCCACTTATCTACTAATCTCTTAACTTTCTTCTTTTCTCTTCTGTGTTTTTTAAATATGCTTCATGACACCCTTTTCTTTCTTTCATTTCTAAGCCTCTCATTGTTTGCTTTCTGTCCGCTCCAAATTTAAAAAACATCTCCTTTACATTCAGTCTAACCAAATTGACACATTGCAGAAAAATGTAATTCCCCTTCTGTCTCTCACTTCCATGAACCATGTGGTGGATATCATGAGTCATCAGGACCGTGGATTAGTTGTGGATAACTTCATCAATCAGAGTTCTTAATTCTTTCAAATTAATTTTTCTTCACAAAGTTGCATTCATTTCATAAATTGTTCTACTGGTTCTATTTATCCACCTCACCCTCAATCTATATAGATCCTCTCTCATTTTTTTTTTAATTTGACCCTTAGTCATTTGTTTTAATGAAACAATAATATTCAATGACATTCATATACCACAATTTATTCAGCTCTTTCCCAGTTGCTGCTTCCAGTATTTTTGCCATCACAAAATATGCTTTATAAATATTTTTTTACATTTAGTTTCATTACTTCTTTCTCTGATCTGTTTGGGTATATGTATGGCTATGAATGACATGAAAACGTGGAATATATGCATTTTAGTGACTTTTCACTTTTAGTTCCAAATTGCTTTCCAGAATGCCTAGAGCAGTTCACAGTTTGATGTATTGGCAATACATTAATAATTAGTGATATATTAATATTTATCAGTTTGACTTGCTACAACCTCTCCAACCACTGTCATTGTCGTTGTTTGTCATTACTGCCTTCTTGTTGATGTGAGTTAGAAACTGAACTTTCCTATTATTAGGGAATTTTTTTCATATGGCTGTGGATAACTTAGATTTCTTACCTTGAGAACTGCTTGTTATATTTTTGGCTATATATCTTTGGCGGGATGACCATCATTCTTATATTTGAACCAGTTCCCTCTATATCTTGCATATCAGACCATTATCAGAGAAAGACATATTTTTTCATATCTAATTTTATTCATAAAGAATGCTTCAATTTTGTGTAATCAAAATAACCCATTTTCCATTTTCTTTCCTGTGATCCTCTCTGTTATTTGGTCAACAATTCCTCCCTTTCAATAGATGTCAAAGGCATTCCCCTTCCTGATGCTCTAATTTGTTTTGAATATGATTTTTTCATATAGGTATCCATTTGAATTATTTTGGTATATGGTAGGTCTGAACCAGATTTCTGACAGGCAAGCTTTCCAGTTTTCCTATCAGTTTTTCATGAATAATTAGACCTTAAAGTATTAGTTTGCCGTGAATAAAGTACAGGCATGGACTCAGGAAGATCACAGTTCAAATCTTGCTAGCTGTATGACCCTGGGCAAGTCAACTCAATCCTGTTTGCCTCAGTTTCCCCATCTGAACTGGAGAAGGGAATGGCAACCCACTCCAGTATCCTTACCAAGAAAATCCCACATGGGATCATGAAGAATCAAATATGACTGAAACAACAGAGCAATGACAATCTATCAGTCGGTAGCCTTGAGTTCACCGAATGCTGGTTACCATGCTCACTTTTCTTTACATTTTATGGTGATCTCTTTCAGTGATTGACTTTTCTATTTTTTTAGCCAACATCAAATTTTATTTTTATAATTATTATTTATTCCCTTATAGTTTTGTAGTTTAGTTAGAGATCTTTTCCTGGTAGGCTGCCTTCCTGCCTACTTTTGAAATTATTTCCCTTGATATTTGTTTTTTCTTTTTCTTCTATCAGATTTCCAGAGAGAGGGGAAAAACTGTTATTAATTACTTGAAAAAATACAGCCGTACTTATTATTTAAAAATGTAATGCAAAATTAAATAACTTTGATTCTCATCTCACACTTATGTATGTGGCAAAAATATAAAGAGAGTGAAACATGCCAGTAGAATACTGCTGAAATAGATAAGATGGGTCATTGCTGATAGAATTACAAACCATATTTCAAGCAAAATATGACAGAAAATAATCATACCTGTTAACTCATTATATTCTTTGTTTGAGAACATGCCCTCAATATTAAAAATGAGCAAACAAAAAAGAAAACACCTGTTCAGACCTCTGTAGCATAACTATTTGTGAAAGTATGAAACTTTAAAGTCCAATTAAATTAGCACCTATTTAGTCCAAGACTCTTTAATAGCAAGTAAAGATATAAGCGACACATTTAGATCATCCCAATTCTTAACAACCTTGCACTCCAACAATATAAGGAAAGGTTTATGCAAATTATAATATATGAATATGGTGAGATCATAATGTGTTTTGTATAGCAAATAACATCAAAGTAAGGAAGACCAATAAGTCTGTGGACAAGCCACTAATACAGAAAACTTACTAGAAGGAGTTTACTTACTAGAAGTTGCCTAGTTATGTGAAAATGTAGGTCTGAGTTAATCAATTTAAACTGATAGTGATAAGAAATGGAAAGAAATATGGAGGGGTTTGGTAGAGAGCTCAGGTGACTCCCTACCTTTACTCTTATCATCTTGACTCATCCTCCCTCAATAGAAAGACATTTGGAAAGACAATTATGAAATACTGCAAAATGAAAAACAAAATCACAGAAGCAAAAGAATAGTGTACACATTAGTTATGTAGAATTAAAGGAGACTGAACACACAAGTAAAAAAATTTAGTTCTGTCATAAATATAAATGGATTTTTTAAAGAATTTGACTGAGAAATGGAGGAAATATCATGGAGTTATTTGGAGCTTAAGACAAATCATAGGAGAAAGAAAATAGCAAAATGAAGAGTCAATACAAAGTAGTATTGGCAGGTTTGACTACAAAAATAGAGAAATTGGAAAATTAGCAGGAGAGAAGCAAAAAGTTATAACTTTAAAAGAATTTATGAATTTTATACCAAGGTAAAACAATTGACTTGATAGAACACACAAAAGCAGGGTTGGGTATTTTTTTGTTGTTGTTTGTTTGTTCGTTTTTTTAACTTGTGTCCATTAGAATTAGATTGTGAATCCCCTTAGGGCAAGGACTGTGTTTATGTATCTTTTTGAGTCACTGGTACTTAGCACAGGACCTGACACAAAATAGATACTTAATAATTGATTCTTGACTGATTGACTAGGAGAGCTCATTTCCTGGCACATTTTAAGTGTTAAAAATTGATTGATTCATTGAATAATTGAAATGAAATGAATCTGTTTGAATGCAAATAGTTGTAAATCAAGTTTTATTAATTTCCTTGATGCTTCATATTTTTAAAAATGCAAGAATATGAAGCATTTGAAATGCAAATCTGAGAAGCTTCAAAAGCATTTTAAAATATAAATACAATATAAAATGATGATTCAATTAAAAAAATATGCCTGTAAGTTTCCTTTCTTTAGTCAAATTGATTCTCCTTCCTCCTATCCAAAAGTGTGAAAGCTTTTGGGTATGGCTTACAGGTTTTGACAACAAAATGAGTAGGAAACAGGTTGTTAATAAGGTTTGGTCTGAAATAGAAATGAGAGAAATATAATAATGTTTTGAATTTTAATAGTATCTTAGCCAACAGCAATGAAGGATACATCAATTTAAAGAGAAGGGTAGCAACTATAATCACATCATACAATATGAATCACAGACTAGCTGCAGGATAAAGTGAGGGACTTAGAATAAATAACCCATCGCATAGTCAAGTTATAAACCTCATAATATAGAATGTGATGTCTCCCTTCTCCCTACATATTTTGTTCCCCCACTTACTGTCACTTTCATCTTCCAGAGTAGAGGAATAAGAGTTTAAGATATCTCTATGCAGTCCTAATATAAAAATTTTAATCCAAAGAAACTGTATCTAAATCTATTCAGTTATAATGAGAGAGTTTAATAGCACAACAGATGGAATTCTTTAGATGATAAAAAATATTTCTCCTTTCTACATAAGAAAAAATACATAAACTATAAATAAATAAGTAAATTAAATAAAATTAAAAAACAGAAAAAAGTCTTGAAAAGACATCAATTTCCAACTTCATTAAAAAACACAAAAGGCTTCAAAATAAAATTCATTCCATTGAAATTTAAAAGTCATACAAAAATACTTAAAGTACCTGAATTTCCACTCAATGAAACCACTATCCTGCTTTCTTCTCTCTGTTTTCTGCCTCTTTTTGTGAAATTGGGTCTACACTTTGTATAAAAATATGTCTGCATGCAGCCAGAGGGTACGCAGTAATTATTTGTTGATGACAGAACATGATTGTTTACATAAAGAGAGAAAAAAAAAAGCAATTAATGGTAGTCAATACAATACACTATGAAGTTGTGTTTTTTTAAAGCCCATTCTAAGAGAGCAAATAGCTACTGGATTTTAATGCACTGAGCAAAGCTTTTGCATTGCTGCATTTTCATCTGAACTGTTCCATCTTAAAGAGTGAATTCTCATAGTACTTTTGAGCTCTCTTACAAACATTGACTTTTTCTATCATACTATAGCAATTTTTGTTGATCCCCAGTATCCTCTAATAGGATGTCCTTGAGGACCAGAACTATAATTTATTTGTTCTTTTGTGTTTGTTAAGTGTTCCCCACAGCAGCTCACATACAGATTTGGAGACTCCACCCAGCATCCAAACTGGGGTGATTAAGCACAAGTTCATGAAGCATCCCAAGATGGCATAGCTTGAAAAACTGCCCCTAGCCATCAGTGACCTTAAGCATATGAATATTTCTGGAAACACTCATACAAACACACAGAGATAGAAATATGCAGATATTCTACCTGCAAAAGCTTCCCACTACCATAGATATTAAGGAAGATACACGGTGTTTTGTACACAATAGGAACTTAATAAATTATTTTAGAAACGAATTGCATTATAAATTCATAAATATAAAACAATGACAGATACAAAACAGTATATTATGGGAATCTAGGAAAGTTATGCTAAGATATTCTGCACCTAGTACTCTGATATCTACTGTGGCATTGAGGGTTACAAAAGAAGTTAATCTCATGGCCCTCCTGGTACAGAAACTTATTGGCGTTGGAAAATATGACTCATATATGAAAAAAAAGAATAGGGAATAATAAAAAATAAAACGATGTGATGAGATGTATGCAGTAGAAAATAAATGTTAAAGGAGGAAAGATGAGAGTAATTAAGGAACATTCCATGAATAAATCCGTGGGAGACAAGGAGTACAAGTACACCCATTTTATAGAAAAGACAGTCAGGTTCAGAGACCATAATGTCTAGGCACTCATGAAGGAATCTTCTGACTAGAGAAGAGAGGTGATATGGGGATGAGATTAGACAAGGCAGTGAATACTAGCATAACAAGTTTGAACTAAGGAATTAAGTTGAGATTTAAACCTGCTGCTCAGACTAATTGCGAAAGTAATTGGAAAGGCTAAGAAATGGATAGAGAATATAAAGGGTTTCTACACGGCAGAAAGGTCAAGCTAAAACCTTTTATCCTTTCTATTTTTTTCCTAAATAGTTTGAAAATCTATTCAGATGTGTAATTCACAAGATGCTATAGGTAGATATGACACACATGCATACACATATAGATGTATACATATATAAACACATATATGTATGCATACACATATCCTATATATTCTTATGTAGCATGTGTTCATATATGCTATGTAACTTATATATACATAATCTATACACATTAAAAATAACAATGATAAACGTTTTTAAAGCCCTTATCTTCCATGACCATTTTCACATATGCATCATATACATCATCATATATGTATACATACAACTACTGCTATACAGTGATATAAGCCAAGTAACTTTTTATCATAAATGAATATGATCTTTACAAGTAAGGACCGACAATGATTAAAATCTTGTAGGAAAAGCATTATGTATGAGAGAAAGGCCAGCATGACATGTTGAATTTCATTTAATTGCCAGCAGTTTTATCCCCCAAGTGAAAGCCAACAATTCCATTTACATAAACAAGCAAAACAGAAAATGAAAGGTCAGGAATAGAACTCTGCTTTCTATTGGGAGACAAATATCTAATCACAATTCTTTTTTCAGTTACAGGGCAATTAAATATTTCTGACTCAATTCTGTCCCATCCTGAAAGAAATTGAAAATTACAAATCGACAGGGGTTGCGTCATGAACACGCCAAGTCCTTTTTTGAAGAAGTATCACTTCTTTGTGTAACTGAACAAATCCACTGAGTTGTTTTCTTTTAGATGCTGACCTATAAATAGAAGCAAGATTGTTTGTTCTTCAGCAGCCTGAAAGGAGGGCTATTGTGTGGATTTCTGATGAATTGACAACACAAAACAGAGGAAAATTTGAAATATATTCATGCATTTGAGGAATATATGCTAATTGGCATAAAAAGCACAATGCTGGGGAGATAGAAAAAAAAGCACATGTCCTTCAAGGAGTTTATAATCTACTAATGGGGCAGCTAGGTGGTGCACTGGATAGAGCACCAGTGCAGGAGTCAGGAGGACCTGAGTTCAAATCTCACCTCAGACACTTGGCACTAACTAGCCGTGTGACCTTGGGCAAGTCACTTAACCCCAACTGCCTCATCCTGGGTCATCTCCAGTCATCCTGATGAATATCTGGTCACTGGATTCAGATGACTCTGGAGAAGTGAGGCTGGTGACTTGCACAGCCCTCCCTCACTCAAGAGGAAGTCAAGTGCAAGTCATGTCATTATTTCTCTGATGGCATGGTCTTCTTTGGCAACGGAGGACAAAAATACACACAATCTATTAATGAAGATAAAATGTATATAAAAATAACTTTGAAAGATTAATAATACTAATAGCTAAAATTTATATAGTTCTCCTATGTGCTAGACATGACTTTGAATGCTTTGCAAATATTAATTCTTTTGATGTAAAGAACAACCCTGAGAGGGAGATGCTATTATATTCTTGTTTCTCACAGGAGGAAATTGAAGCCAATAGGGGTTAAATGACTCACCCAGGATCACACAGCAAGTGTCTGAGGCACAGGAAACGTGATAAATATATAAAATAGATGAAAACACATGGTTTGTCTAAGGAACAAAAGATGGTTTCAAACTGAGATGGATAAAGATGTTTCCTGGGAGAACTGATACTCCCTTGAATCTTATAGGACTTGAATGAGCACAGATCTCAAAGAGCAGAATTTAAGGATGTTAATCATGGGAGCAGGAAAGGAGAGAATGTGTTCATATTGAAGTTTGGCTGGACTGGAAGTTTTGTGAAGAAACAGGAGATTTCTCGTAAGAAGCCAGAATGGGAGATTAAGACTAAAGACAACTGTCTCCTGCATCCAACTTCAAAACCATAAAAAAGTTCAAAATGAAGAAAAGTGAATCTACTCAAAGTGGAAAAAGAAAAAGAGAATTATAGTGTGTTAAATTGCATGGAAAATTCAAGGGAAATCAAAGCACAGGGCTCCACTATTAGCTTTCCTACTCAAATCAGAGATCCTTCCCAAGTTCCTGGACTGCATTCAGGAACTTGTTAGTGAGTGAAAGAATATTTGGAACTAACAGCAGTTACAATAGTGGGGGCGGTGGAGGTTATTGATTAAGATTGAGTTTCTATAATGTGGAAGGTGAAAGACAACTAGTAGAGAAAGTGAGAAATTGACCATGTCAAGACAATTTTTTGATCCAGTGAAGGAACAAGTAAGGGGGAATAAGGAAATCCCAGAATAAAATTTCACAACTGATTCATTACAGACATTTATTAAGTGCCATCCATGTTCCAGGTGCTGTACTCATCCTGGCAATAACAATGCTAACCACAGCAATAATAGTAATTGATTCCCTTTGAGAAGATTACAAAATACATACCAGATATATTGAATGGGAGAGAAGTACTCAAAGCTGGGAGGGGGGTGAAAGAGAAATGCTTCATGTAGCAGGTAGAATTTTGCTGAAATGAGAAGGAAACTAGAAGTTCTAAGAAACAGAACAGATGAATGATCCCATTTCAGACAAGGGGCAGCCAAAACAAAGGTATGGAGATGGGAATTTTTCTTCAAGTATGAAGAAAAATAAGGTCATTTGGGCTGTAACAGAATGCATGAAGGGTAGTAATATATAAGACTGGAAAAAGTAAGCTGAGATCCAGTTATGATGGGCTGTAAATGCCAAACAGAGGAGTTTATATTTGATTCTGAGCTAACAGGAAGCCTCTGGAGTTTGAGTACTTACTGATCAGAAGTCCCTGAACTTAACAAAGTCATTTTGGCAACTGGTGGAAGATAGATTGTTAAGGGATGATGCTTCAGTTAGGAAAGATAATTAAGACTATTTCAGTAATATAGACAAGAACAAGGTTAAGGAAGCCTGAACTAGAGTGGCAGGTGTGGGAGTGAAGAGGAGGGAGTAGGTATGAAATGAAATGGAGGAATAAACAAGAATTGGCAACTGATAGGGGGATTGAACAAAAATGAAGAGTTGAGGGTGATTCTGGACTTGCAGAAATGTGTCGCTAGAAGGATGGTGGATTCCCCAACAGAAATAGGGAAGTTTGGATTGGGAAAGAAGGTTGGGGGCCTGAGAAGATAATGAATCTCTTTCAAATATATTGTTTGAGATTCTTATGTAACTTTCAGTTGTGGGAAAGGGAAAGGAAGAAGCAAGACAAGGCAAGGCAAGACAAGAAAGGAGAGAAGGTCTAGGAAATATCCTTAGGGTTGACACATAGTTACTTAAATAGATCATTGATGTCACTCATTTAGATGATCCATCCAGTGATCTAGACTGCAATTCATTCATATCAGATCATCTCAAGTCACTCTTTTCCACAGCCTTTTATAAGATTAGCAAAGGAGGTTGGCTTAATGTGTTAGAATCCTTTATTTTTTTCTTAAAATTGTGAGGATGCCACATATAATTCCTTGATGAGATCTTTTATTCTTGTTCTTTGAAATCCAAGTATCTCTCCACTATCCTCTATTTGATATTCACTTATAATTACATGGACACTATCATGCTCCATGGTTTACTTTCATACAACACAAAATATTGGCATTAAAAAGATGAACTTTTGCAGAAGGGTGGTGCCATTAAAGAAACTTTGAAATTTCCATAAAGATAGTTTGGTCCCTTTCCCTCTTGCTTTTTAGTGCTGGGTCCAACATATTAATCCTATGCATTGCCCATTTCTGTTGTATATATTTATATAAAGACCTAAAGAGTGACCATGCAAATGTACACTATCGTCTAGATATTTCATATTCTTCATCAATTTGGCCTTATATGAATATTCAGGCCAAACTCACTTCAGGAAATAAAAATCACTTCGAGATTTTGAAGTGTTCTGGAGCTTAATGTATATGAAGCAATGTTATTCACAAATAAGAGTATCTGGAGCACCTCATCATCTACAGGTAACTCTTCATCAAATTGACTATGTGCTCTGTTTTATGCCTAACCTGATGTTAATGGTAAGATTTTTTTAAACAATTATTCCTATTGAGATATCTCTAAAGAAATTTTTATACATTCATGGGAGATAACTTGGTTCAAGAGTCTGTTAAATGGTGTTTTTTTCCCACATGCATCAAAAACCTTTTGCATGAGCAATAAACAGTAAGCATAATCAGATCTTATCTTCTCTATTTTTTTCAGTTAATTGTGAATTGGTAGAAGTGTGTTTACTATCTGTTGTGAAAACCTGCTTCATCCCTCCTAATATCTGAGAACATGTTTGGATTCATGTATATATGATTCATACTCTTTTTTAATAGATGGTAGAGTAGACATATGATTTAGTAGATATTGATGGGATATATATTAACTATTTATTAAATGTCTGTTACTGACTCTTGGTCACTTTTTCCTACATTAACAAGGTCTAAGATTTTTTTCCCTATCTCTTTATTTTCTCTTCTCTCAGCCACCATACACTTTAGTCCTTGTACACCCACAAATCTGTTTCACCTTTAGATCTTGGTCCAATTCAGTTTTTTCCCCTTTTTGCTACTTCCTCTATAGCATCTAAGACCATGACATTAGGGTCTAAATATAATTGGTTTCACTGTCCTGGAAGAGAGTTTGATAAGGTGAGTTTTCCCACGTCCTTTTCACAGTGTTTTGACAACCATTCTTTCAAATCTTTTTATTCATATTTTTGAGATAGGATGATTATCACCTTCTTTATAAAGTTCTTCAAATAGGTAGATGGAATTTACTTCTATAGGTATTGCTGAAAAGAGTGGACTCTTTTTTAGATAATAAGATTAAGTAATTGGAAACATTAAGCGAACCTCTTTTGACTCACTATATATGTTCCACTGCACCCAGTTTTATCCAGGGTGATTCCCTCTGTGTACTAGAGGATCTGATTTCTCCATCCATTGCTACTCTTGTTATAAAGGAATCTAGATTGTTTCTGATTGTTCTTTATCTTCTTGCCCTCTTATTGACAAGTAACCATTATACTATTTCTTCTTTTCAACTTCTCTAAGACTGTGTCAAGCAATAACATCTTCAATGTGTCTTATCATGAGAAAATTAAGTCTAGTGTTTTATCAACTGGGTTCTGCAGAAAGCTGGCCCTCTTGATGATGTGAATAGGAGAACCATGGGAAAATGTCCACACTAATGATATTTTCCCCATTTAAAATATTAAAAGTTAAAACAACATGGAATTGTCCTGGTAAGATCATAAGCTTAATTTCTTCTATTTATGCCAATATTTCTCTAACCACTCTTTATCCCAAAGGTATTTATCTCATACACCTTAGCCAATATTTATGCTAACCCCAAATAGGTCTCCGGCCAAGTTAGCTTAGAAATGAGTACCTTAAGTCCTAAACTACAAATTAATGAATTCTTTAGTATTTTCTGTTGAGTTTATCTGCACCAAGACTGTCTGTCAAGAAGGCGTGTGGATACAGTAGACAGGTGTAAACAATGAGTCATTTCATTCTGCATAGTACTTCCCAAAACACTTTCACACAAATTATCTTACTTGACATTCATGAATTTTCATCATAAAATATATTTACATTTTATAATATAGGCTCAAAATAACTTCCCCACCATGAAGCAAGCCAGCAAAATTCCAACCAACTGTGCACAGCAATGAATTATAATAACTTTACTGAAATGGTCATTGCTTTCTATTGTTCTTCTTTTCCTCTCTTTTTCCCTGTGATATACTTTAGTCATCTGGGCCCTATTTCTTAATACACACACACACACACACACACACACACACACACATACGTGTATACATATATATATATATGTATACATGCATACATACATATAAATGTGTATGTGTGTATATATACATATTTTAGATTTAGAATTTAGAATTAGAAAAAAATATATATGTATATTAGATTTTAACATTCTTACTATTACTGAGAGCCTTGTCCTTCCCCTTTGTTTTCATTTATTAAGACCTCATAAACTTTCTTTTTAGTTATAGCTTGCCTGATTTTTCCCCTCCTTCATCTTAGTCATTCAAATTTCCAGTCTGGTAAGCTGAAAAAACATGAAATATGTTCTTTTATACACAGACTACATATATGATAAGTAACTAAATTGGACAGCCTTTCTTCATTCCTATTACTTCAATTTCACTGTCCATGACTTACCATATGAATGCTATAAGTGTGGCTATATAATATCTTAGAGTTTCTATGAAGTAGCACAGTTCAATCAAATTTAATTCACCATGAGCTTATTAAGCACCTCCTATGTCTCAGGCCCAGGGCTGAGTACTGGAAATACAAAGACAAAATTGAAACAATCCTTCCCCTTAAAAACATATATCCTACTACCAAGAAACATTATGGAAATAGGCAAGCAAATGTACAATATATTAAAAAATATGAAAAAAACTTAGTTGAGACAGCAAGGACGACATAAAATTACGAAGGGCAATTTATAGGAAGTTATCTTGGATTTGAGACTTGATGGGAAAGAGCCAGACACCCCAGAAGTTGAGGTTAGTGGGGAACACCATTCAGGCTCTGGAAGACAATCTATGCAAAGCTCAGAAACTACAAAATGGAATTCTATGTATGGAGAAGAAGAAGTAGGAAAATTTGGTTTGAATATAGAGTAGGTGAGGGTAGGACTTGAATTCCATTTGGAAATGGAGAGTAAGAGAGGGAGTAAAAGATGATGCAAGTTTCTAAGACAGATTAATGAAAAGATGCTATCACCTCAGAGAGGGCTGGGGAAGTCAGGAGAAAAAAAACAGATGAAGGGAAAAGGCTAATGATCTCTTTTTTGAAAATATTTATTTTGGTATACCAAGTTAAGCATAACACATCCAACAGGCATCTAGAGTTATGAGACTGATGTTCAGGCAAGTTAATATCTACAAATGGTCTTGAAGAAAGGAAAAATAATCATTTGTGAAATCTAAAGTTTTGTCTGAAGATCTTTCTCTTTTGATCTTTTTTCTTAATTTCTTTGAAGTGAACTGTGAGCCCTATAATAGTTGCCATGATTATATAGATTATATAGAATAGAAACTCAGATCTTGGGCTAGGAAGACCTGAGTCCAAGTCCCCTCTGTGTTGTATACTGGTTTGACCCTGGGCAAATCATTGAAGAGTGCAGTGTCCTAAGCATTTTTCTAAGGATGTAAGTTGTAGAAGAGTTGCTGATTTGCTTTGGTAGAGGCATCCAGATGCCACCATAGTGGATGGAGTCAGGAAGACTCATATCCTCCCTGAGTCCAAATATGCCCTCAGACAGTAACTGTATGATCCTGGGAAAGACATTTAACCTTGTATGCTTCAGTTTTCTCATCTCTAAGATGAGCTGTACAAGGAAATGATAGACTACCAGGATATCATTACCAAGTAAACTAAATGGGGTGATGAATAGCTGGATACAGTTGGATAACAATTGGTAGAGGGACTTAGACTCACTTAGAGTTCCCTATACTGGTGAAATCAAAAATTTAGCTGGTGTACTTATGTGTATGCATGTGTGTGTATATGTATGTGTTTGTAACACCACACAACCTTGTGTTCATTTTTGCAAACTTTACAGTTATCATGAATTAGATTCCTTTAGAAATGTAATCGATATTTTAACAGGTATTTATTAATGCCAGTAGTGTGCTGTTGCTAATATTACCTCAGTATAAAGACACCTTACACTGAACTGAAATAGGGAAGTCTGAACAAGGCTTGGTGATGGTGGTACAATCAATTAATCAACTATTAGATACCTACTATTTGCCAGACACTGTGCTAAGTACTGGCAATAAAAATATAAATAAAAACATGACTTCCCTGCCCTCACAAACTTGCAGTTGAATGGGGAAAGACAAGACCCAAAAGAAAGCTAAAAAATAAAGTGGGGAGTGGGAGATGGAGAGGTAGCCAGCAGGAGTGTATGGGGAAGAGTTCTGAGACAAGCCTTTACACAGTCTAGCTGATGGGAAAGAGGGAGAAACACTGTGCCCTCTCTTAAGAGAAACCCTGGGTCTCACCCTCTCTAGTCAAAGGGTATTGTCTGAAGAGGAAAAGATACTGATGAGATGTGAGTATCAGGAAGATTCAGTTTAATTATCCAATAGTGACTTTCCTGGAGAAGAAAAGCATGATGGAAAGTTCTAAAGAAGTCCAATTAGTGCAAAATGAGTACAGATTATTGGTTCCATTTTCAGCATGCTGACTTTGTGATGCCTATGGCATATTCAACAAGGAGTTAGATAATAGAGGATTGAAACTACAGCTTAGGAGATAAAATACACACACGCAAACACACACGCATACACACACACGCATACACACACCTGCATAGCAATATAGAGATAGAATGATCCCTGTAAATTGAAGAGATTATTAACAAGACAGGACATTTTAATTGTTTCAATCTCTCTGCTTTCATATACATATATATGTATGCATGTATGTATATATATGAAAAATTTTCAATTTGGAAAATCCCACCACCAATACTTCTCTGCAAGGATAGATGTCTTACTCAGCATCCAAAAGCTAATAAATATCAGAATTTGGGCTTGAATGGACATCTCCCTGATTCCAAACTGCCTTTCTACACATTCATTACACGATTACACTCAGAGAACACTTAATTATATTAAAGGTCCCTCACACAGACACACATACACACAGACATGCACTTCAGTTTTCTTGCTTTACCTTTCATTTAGCTCTCTCTTTTTCCTTTCTTTATGGTCACCTGAAATTCCTAATCCTTCTCATCATTTTTTTCTTTCCGTCTCTCCTTTCTCCTAAAACTTCAGATGATTTTCTTGCTTTCATTTGGGCACAGAGATGATACAAGGGAGTTGATATCATTTCCCCTTTTATTATGTTCCCCTGAGGCCAATTTCAACTGTACCTACCTTCATTTTGCCAAATTCTTGGGAGATTTGAAAAGATAAGTAGTTAATCACACAACTTCCCCTTTGTGCAAAAGGAATGTGAAATGCCTGTCCTCCACACCTGAGACTTTTCCTAGCTATATACCGATTGCATACTTATCTCAAACAGCATCTGTAACATCTCCTTAGATGTTTATTGTTCCAACTGTAAGCCTTCTCTCTCAATGATTGAAAGCAGTTATTTTTTTCTTCCTTGCCACAATTCTGTTACGCATGTTCTTTTTTCACCCCATCCCCCCAAGCCTGCTTTTTAGAAGACCTTTTTTAGCAATCATGTTATCTTCTTAACCAAATCACAGTCTCCTTTATCCATCATTTTAGTCCTCAAGAGAACAAGCAAAATATTGAACTTTCAGCCCTATTCCCTCACTTTATTATGCATTGCCCCAGTTTTTCTGCTGAATGACACTCACAATAAACTCCTTCATTTTATTTTATTTTTTTGCAAATATTCAATTTGAGATAGACACTCCCCCCACACACAATACTGCATAATGAAATAGAGATAGAATAATTCCCATAAACTGATGAGATTACTAACAAGAGAGGATGTTTTATACATTTTTATTTTTGCAAATATGCCCCATGAATTCATTCCGATTGCCTCCATTTTCCCTCATATAAAAAGTGAATCCTCTCAATTATTATTTTCTCATTAAAAAAAGTCTCCAATGGTTACCTTCTATTCCCCCTCTCCTTTTGTCATCTGGAATTATTATAGAAAATTGAGAAAAGAGAAACAGTTCTTTCCTTTCCTTTTCTGTTATCCTTTCTTCCCCATTTTCATTGAGACTTCCCTGCCTTCCGCTATTTTACCCAAATTTCATCTTCTTGTTTCCATCATTGTCCCCATTGGGGCTGGTCATCTATCATTTCTTTGGTCCAGATCAGGGCTTTCATCGATTTTCTTGGTAAGACAAGTGAGAAGAAAACCCCTTCTATCAGGGTACATCACAAATATGAATTTTAGACCGGGAATCTAAGCAGCTTGCTCTACATCACCCTAGGTTCTCCTTAGACTCCTTTTCCAAAGTTTCTTTTCTAAATTCCTGAAGCATCTTAGCAATTGTCAGTTGAAATCACTTTAAGGAATACACTTTAGCATCTGCTTTGTCACTGAACCCTAAATCATTGGGAATTATCATCTGATTTTCAGGTAAAACTCTCTCTATTAGTTGTCTCCTTCTATTACAAGTCCTTTAAACTTGAGTCCCTGGGTAGATTTCAGGGAATCTATTATCTTGCATAGGGGAAAACATTACATCTTTACTTTCATTAAACCTTAACATGATATTTAGCATTTGCTTGAGGTGAGTAAAAAAAAAGTGTAATTTATTTCCACATCCAAGTTAATAGACTCTTTGAAATCTGTCCATCCATCTATCTATCTATCTATCTATCTATCTAATCTCCTCATCTATCTCCTTATCTGTCTGTCTTTTTATATATCTATCTTTTTCCTTATCTATCAGTCTGTCTTCTATCTCCCTATCTCTATCTAGCTCCCTATCTATCAACTATCTCTAGCTCCCTATCATCTATCTATCTTCCTGTCTCTTGCTTCCTCTATTATCTTTCTACCTATCCATCTGTCTTTCTGTCTGTGGACATGTGTATATATATATATATATATATATATACATATATATATATATGTATATATATATGTATATATATACATATATATATATAATAGCAAGTAAAATAGGATCTTTTGCTGTTTTGTTTTAGCATAATCAAGACATATAATGCCTGTATTTGAATGTGACTGAGGAAGATCTTTCTCATCCTTTGATGAGCCCACCCAAGCTTAATTAGGGGAGTTGTTTTGTAGGAGGGTCCCAAGCACCTTTTGTTTTTTCTACTGAGGCACTGGGTCAGAGGGTTATGTCCTCTGGGCTCTCAAAAGTACATAAATTCTCTTAGGGTGAGGTTTTACTTTGAGATTTACTGACTAGAAGTGTTTGTTTGGCCAGAAGAGCATTCTGGGAAGATGCTAAGGGGCCCTCCTGGCTTTGAGAAACCCAAGTGTTCCCTCTCTGGTAAAGATGTAGCTATGTTAATTGTCAGACATTTTGGAAACGTCTGTTGACTTTTAACTTCTCTGTATTTTCTTTGAAGTTCAGGGTGCTGACTCCCCGGAAATAGGTTAGTGATATAAGTGCTTTGTTAAAGGATTCATACATGTGCTTGATTAAAGTGATTGCTAACCCCTCAAAAGTTGCCTTTCCTTTTATGAATGCAGATCTAAGAACCTGTGATAACAGGTCCCCTTTTTTATGTTGGGGTGCTTACTGATACAGTATATTATTCTGATAATGGATCCTTAGACTTTACGGGACTATCACCAATTAAGAACCCCTGCCCTATTAGAATGTGAGCTCCTTGATATCAGGGATTTTATTGCTATTTCATTTTGCATCCCCAACCTGAACATACATCTTTACACACAATAAGAACTTGAAAAAATACTTTTCTTTCTTCTTTCCTTCCTTTGATCTTCCTTCTTTTCCTTTTTTCCTTTCTCCTGCCTGCAACTACTCAGTCTCCTTTTCCTCAATACTGACAACCACGATGCCTCCTCCCCTACACATGCAACTCATTTGAACATCACCCTTGAGGATTGATAGTGCCAAAGGCCCTGCCATGGGACAGATTAACATAAGACCCTTATGCCCCTGATGCTCCAGGCATGTGAGGTCTTAAAGCTTCATTTTGTATTACAAATTTGATTATGAATGATGAAGATAACTCATTGGATTGGGTTTCTCAGGGGATCTCCTTATTTTCAACCCACAAAAGTAAAGCTAGGATTGTATATGCCAATTAAACAGATTATAAACCTGAACAAATTAAGATTTTGGAACATGGAATGTCCTTAAAGGCCTTTGATGTTTACACATAAGGAAACTGAGATTCAGTATTGCTAAGTAAATTACCCAACATCACTCAGAAAATTACTAATGACAGAGCTATGATTAAAATCAAGACTTTTGAAATTAATACATTTCCTTTGGTTATAAATTTGGTATTGAGACAAATGCTAATAGCTGTCATGGGCTAGAAAGCACAGAAGTTTTAAGAGGAAGAGGGTTGTTAAAGGGATGAAGAGAAAATAAAAGAAGGCTCTTAATGTTTATAAGACAGGTCAAACTCTGAATTTATAGTTGGAAGGGAAGTTAGAATTTATTATGTCAAACCTCTTCATTTTACAAATGAGAATACTGGTTCCCAAAGAGCTTATGAGATGTTCCCAATATAACAGCAATAGCACATTCCCTCTCCAAGTTTTAGTTTTCTGAAAACTAATTCAGACTTTTTACTATACTGCAGTGTTACAATGTGTGGTGAATCTGTTCTTCAGGGAATCAATTATTTAAAAAAAATTACATACTATGTACCAGGAACTATAAGAGAGGCAATTTGTCAAAGTGGATACGGAGTGGTCATAGACTCAGTACCAGTCCTATTTCCTGCTGTCTCTGTGAACCTGAGCACTTGACCTGGTCATCCCTTTAAGACCTGAGGTTGGAACTGTAGTTGCCCATTGGCCTTGGTGGAGGTAGTATTCTCAGGGGGAAATTCCTACTTTGATACAATCGTAAATATAGATTTACTTATAATATTTATTTTTAATAAATTTAACTCTATTTCATTTCATTAGTATTTATTATTTATAACATAAATCCAAATAAATATGCCAGATACTATGCCAGGCACTGCAGATACACAAATACTGAAATGGATCCTGTATATAAAGGACCTATTTGTTTTTCAATAATAAATTCTTTGGGAAGGATATTGTGAGTGAACATTACAATCAATTATTGATAGAACTAAGGATTTTAAGTTAGAAAACTTCAAGTCCCAGGTTTGTCACAAACCTCAGGGAAATCTACAATTTTATGCCTCCCTTTACCTGTAAAAGTGTGGAAGTTGGACACAATTCTTTCTGAGGTCTCTTCTATCTCTAATAGCCTGGGATTTCTGATCTCTCTTCTTCTGGCTACTAGATTTTTTTTTCCTAAGCTAAAATCAAATTCACTTTTTGGATTCCCTATCATCTTCTCTACTTATACTGAGATTGCAGTCCCATAACAATAGCAACACCAACAACCTTAGAAACATTAACAAACCCAATTCTGGCACATCTCCTCTATTCATTAATTTGTTGACATTGATATAAAATTATTCCAGGTTTATTGTGTAGACAAAGCACAGTTGGCAGAGGTGGGTAGGAGCCAGTTGAACATCCAAGAGATTTAATCGTTAAATTTTTAGTGTGAACATTTGCCTTCCCCCCCTCCCGCCAAGCCAGTAAAGGTAACAATTTATGATTATTTGTAATTTGCATTTGTTTGGGTTTGTTATTTGATTTTCTTTGATTGTCTAGACTTAAGAAAGCATAGAAAAATGTTAATAATTTAGACTAAACTTAAAAATATGAGTTCATTTTTTTCCAGAAAGCTCTTTGTTAAATATTTATCAGTGTTCTCATACTCATATGTAAGACAAGCAATGATAGATGGACCATATGATCATTCCACTGATATCCCTATCATGCCTATCATGTAAGGAGAAAGTAAAGAACATTCCTAGTCTGTTGAGGAGACTCGTTGGGGAAAATTTGAAGGGGGACATGAATAGGGGTAAACTGAATGGATCAGCATGAATGACTCTTGAAGTGAATATTTACATGAAGCACCCAAGTTAATGAGATCACAGATCTACTTGAGCATTTTAATATTCATAACATAAATATAAAGAAAAGAAGGCATAACAAGTTTTACTTTCAGATTCTTAAATGATAGGTGGGACTGAAGTAAAAAAGGATCACTGTACTAGGCTTCCAGTGAATTAAACTTCAAAGTTGAATCTGCCACTGCTTAGCATAGAACTTTGGACAACGTCAATAGTCATTTTTGGATCTCAGTCTAAAGCTTATAGAGGACTCTAACATGGACAGTAGAGCAAATAAAAGCAACATTAACATTATCAGCAACCTCATACCTAAGAAGAGAAGTTTTAAGTGATTATAATTTTCATCTAACAGAATAAATTATGCTAATTTTCTCTTGTTTGAATGAAGCTTTCATTTGCTTTATCATGGCTGAGGTCCTTGTGAATACCCATTTAAAGGATGGTACTAAACTCTAGAGCTGGATAGTGATATCTCTTCCTAAAATTCTGGGAAAAGATTTGATGCACGACTTCCTCAAAACAACAGGACCCTGGTATATCTGAGACATAGGGGATCAATTAATCAATCTATGTCCATATCTATCTATCTATCTACATACCTATACACACACACACACACATATATATATATATATATATATGTATACACATTCACACATATTTCTAGATCTTTGACTGCTGATCATTAGTTTTCATCATTTCTTTACCTTGCTTTTCTCTTGACATTTTTCTTTGATTTTACAAAATCAAAGAAAAAACAAAACAAAACATTTTAGGACAGATGATTTTATGAACTCTTCATTAAGGTAGTCTATTCTCTTATACAACCTCTAGTACTTTCATATGGTAGACATTCGCAGTAGAGTATGGGGGGTAAGGGAGGATTAAAACCTAATGAAAGTTAATCAAAGCAAAAAACTTCCTTCAGGCTGGCCATGCATGTCTGTAGTTTGTCTGTCATTTATAATGCTGAAGCCGCTGGTTCATAGGCAAGCTGTAATTCTGCCAGTTAATGTATCCAATTAACCCCACTAATGAGCTAATCAACAGTGTAAAATCTGTGTAAAATCACTGAGGGTGTATGATGAATGGGAAATGCACTGAACTCTCCAAATATAAAAAGGGTTTTATAGCACTTGTTAAAGCGGCACTGTCGGCTCCCTCTCTGAAGGGTAATTTATCACTAGGGTCCGTAACAGTGCCATGCCCTGATAAGGCAGAGGTGGCAATAAACCCATCAGAAAATGATTACTCAGGAATGTAGAGCAATTAAAATGTCTCTCTGCATCAGAGTCATAGGCTGGAGAGCAAATGTGGTATTCTGTTGATGCAGGGTTCAAATGAAAGTGCAGCAGTCACTTGAAGGTGATGCACAACTCCGGAAGCTGTGGCACTTGCATGATTACTTATCAGCATGGGTATTTATCTCTTGTTCTCCTCGATTATCTGACAAGAGTATTTCAAGTTTTGCAAGCTCTATCATACTATTCAATTGATAAGACTGACATTATTGGACCTACAATGTTCTCTCCAGGGACTCTTGTATAAAAGATACTGTGAGCAAGAAGGACCCATTCATTTTCCCCCAAGAAATTTGAGGATCAGTCTTGGATATATATTTCCACTGGAGGAATGGTCCACCGCTAAACCCTCAAGCTTAAAATATGGGCCCTTGGAGAGCAGTATTGCAGTGATGAAATAGTGCAACCAGTGAAGTAGTTATATGACAATACAGACTGGTGGAGGATAGTGGAGATAGCCACCATACAGAGAGCAAGTTTGCCCCATACCACCCTTACTCCCCATCATCAGTTAACAAGACCTAAGATCCAGCCTCATCACGGTAGTTATTACACTGGATAAATACCTCAATTCTTGCTACTCAAGAGATTACTCTATGGAGTAATCATAGCACATGGGTATATTCAGATAGAAAGTGACAAAAAATGAATTCCAAAAGAATTGTGTAACTACAGTATTTCCAATTAGAAATTCAATGAAATACAGGTCTTCTTTTGAGCCTCAGACTATATACAGTGAATACAAAACATTTACAGGCTTAAACAGAGAAATTCACTGGAGTCTGACAATTCTTACAAGGTGAGAAATCCCAGTTGGATTTATCTTTTCACTTGATTGTGTATATTGTATTTTATGAAACAAACCCACTCTGTGGTGCTGCTTTTTTTTTTTTATCAAACTCTCAAAGTGGGTCAGAGTCAAAAAACATTCAGGCATTGCCTTTCCAGTAAAAAGGGAGTTCCAACATGGTGTTGTCTTCCTGTCTGGGTTGTTGAATTTCTGCCTTACAGCCAGCATGCTTTCATAAGTGATCTTTTTTTTTTATTCAATAGAAATAAAGATACTCTCTGTGCTTTCTAAAATGATTGTGACAGATTTGTGCTTTTTTTCCCTTTCCTCTTAAAAGGAGGCTTCTGCTTTCCTGTGGTAGTATTGACAAAGTCAAAGACAGAATGCAGTAACTGTAGGCTTCTTTACAGTTGAAATCAAAGACACAGATTCCAGGATTGGTAAAAAAAAAAAAGACATATCTAGGGTCTAATAGCAAAACTGCAGAAGTGTATAATATCCTTAATACTATGTCTGCCTATCTGAGAAACAAAAGGTTACATATAGAGAGTTAGCCTCAGCAATGTAAGTACAGGTTGTGTGACCCTGGATAAGTGATTTCACCTCTCTCTGCCGTCCAAAACTAAAAAGTTGCAGAGAAAGTGCTGACCTACATTGGTGGAGGATTTCTATCATCTGGGAATCCAATACACCAATGAAGTCACAGGTCTAGCTCCTGATCCAAGACCGTTATCATCACCATGAGTCACCATTGTCTTTGTTATTCTTGTAACCATAATCAGTATTATATGAATAGCCTTCAACTACAAACTGTCTTGGGGAAAGTCGCCATCCTGTAATTATTCTTTTAGATTTAATGTTTGTCAGACTCTCACATAGGTGGAGGAAATGAATGTTTTTTGCAGTTGAAAAAAGTTGTTAGGAAATCAGCCCATCTCCAGTAGACTCACTGCCAATGTCTTTACAACAAGTCCAGTGCAGAGAGGATGAAAGAGATGATATATTCCCACATCCTACATTGCCACATTGCTTTATATTTTTTCTTCTAAGTCTCTACAGATTTCATTCCACACAGTTTGGAAGTCATAAACATTCAGTATAGAAGCATCTATTTAAAGATTGTTCTTGGAAATCAATTCAGAATTATTCAAGTAAAAATACTGTCTATACTCTTTGACCTAGAGACCTTCTGCCCCCCTTTCTCTCTCTCTCTCTCTCTCTCTCTCTCTCTCTCTCTCTCTCTCTCTCTCTCTCTCTTTCTCTCTCTCTCTCTCTTTCTCTCTCTCTCATTTTTTGTCAATGAAATGCTTGGGGGATATGAATAGCAGCCATAGTACTTTTGTGGTATCAAAGAACTACAAACAAAGTTGGGTCCATCAACTGGAGAATGTTTAAACCAATCATGGTCCAAAAATGTAATGGAATAGTACGATTCTGAAAAAAAAAAAAGTGAATGCAGAGAAGCAGGAACAGTTATGCAAAGAGGGGTAATTAAAACAAGATAAACAATAGATACGACTGTAATAATTAAAATGGAAAAATTACTAAAGCAGAGTTTTCTCCCTCTTTAGTGTAAGTCCCTTGAAGAGGCACTGTTTTTACTTTTCTTTGCAACCCCAGCACCCATAAATTGTTTCATACATGGTAAGTGCTTGTTGATTTCTTGGATGGTTTAAAGTGACTTAAAATGTAAAGTGATTCAACTAGCCACTGAAAATGATTGGTTCCACCCTTATTTATGAAATTAGCTTCTCTGATATGGAGGTGAATATCTTGACCTTCTATGGATACCTCAGGTCATCTCTGCTACCATGATCCTCTACCTTGAGGCCACCACTTTTTTGTTTAGCACAGGTAGCACAGAAGAAAAAGAAAAGCATACAATAGTAATTAACCTACTTTCTTCCTGTCTTACCCATGTCTGACTCAGTTAGCTTGAATCATTTCTTAGAGCCTCCAGTTTTCTCTTCACCCATAAGTGAAGTCATTGACCAGACTTCAGATGTCAGAATAAGAAGTATTGGAGATCATAGCGAATCAGGTGTCATTGATTGATAGCGTTTGAATAAAGTATTACTGGAACCTGTATTGAATGACTCCTTTTGTTTCCCTTCTTTTTTCCCTTGCACCAGTTATTTTTCCTTAAACAGCTTTACACATTGAACTCTTCCTTGTAACACAGAAAAACATTTAGGAAATCCAGATGATGTAACAGCCATATCTGATAGCATAACCTGAGTTCCACATTCTTAAGACCCCAAGAGAAGTGGGTATTGTTTCATCATCAGTTCTCCAAGACCATGACTGTGCATCATCCTTCACCAAAGTTTGCTTTTTAGTGTTATTTTTTTTGTACTGCAAAAGAGAGTGACTTCAGAGTGTTTGTTTGAGAAGAAAAAAGTGGATACCTTTGTTGTCATCATGAATTTTGTTTTTTTTGCTTCTGCTTTCTTTGTATAATTCTTTCCATGTGTCAGTGAATTTCTCACACTTTATTTCTTATAGTACAATAATATTCTGCTGCATTCATATACACTATTTGTTTAGCCATTTCCGAATTGATAGGCATCCATTTTGTTTTTTTCCTACAACAAAAGTCTGTTATTACTGGTTTGTTTTTACATTTAAGACCTCATTCTATGATTGATCTCCTTGCTATATATATATTTAGAAGGTCTGGAAAATTGAGACTTTACTTACGTAATTCCAAACAATATTTTCTAAAATTATTATACCAGTTCATAATTTCACGAGTTATGCCTATCTTCCCACAGACCCTCCAGAATTAAATATATCCCTTTTTAATTTGATGTGTTATAGGGTATACCTCAAAGTAAATTTTTTGTTATAATTCAAGTTATAATTGCTAGTTTCCATTTCTTACAATGTGGCATCATTTCATTATATTCCCATACTAGAGTTTATGATGCAATTAATATTTGCCCACTTTGCTTCCATTTTTTTGCTAGAGCAAAAAGTGTTCCTGTGAATATATTGATGTATGCATATCTTGTGTCTCTATTTATAATATTTTTGTTTTTTACTTTCTTGGTCTATATTGTTAACAGTGGGACTATCACAGTCAAAGTGTTTTAGCAGTTTAGTCACTTCCCCCTACCCCCAAATTCCAAATTATTTTCAGTGTGGTAGATCCATTTTACTCATCCATCAATAATATAATTAGTTTGTGACTTATATTTTATGCATAAAAAGGTCATAAATATTGATATCGAAATCTTTAATACATTAAAACAAAGCCAGGTTCAAGTCATATCATCATTTCTCTGAAGTCATGATCTTCTTCAGCAATGAAGGATGAACACAATAACAGCAAATTATAAATCCTGGTAAAAATAATTTAAGAAAATTATGTCACATATACTATATAAAGGCACTCATATGACAAATACAAATGTACACAGATTCACACATTTATATATATGCACACATATCATATTTTGTTTGCCTTCACTTGGTCCATATGTTACATGATCACAAATCACATACTACACACATGACATCCTAAGGCAAAGATGGCAATTAGACAACATAGAGTAGTTGATGGTGAAACCCTCACTTTCAGTATATCACAATATGTTATTGTATCATAAAGCATTAAAGCAAGATTTTCAAAATTAATGAAACATTTAATCACATTTTTTCTCACCAAAACATTCATGTGGTAATGACATTTAGTGAGAATTTAAAGAACATTGCATCCATTAATACATAAAGTAGTTTTAGTGTTGTTAAATTTCAACTTTTATCTTATCTTTAATGTTTATTTTGTATATGCTTAATAATTTACACATTTAGCACAATAATACATTATATAACTTACAAATACATAAATATACCTAGTTATATGAAAGAGCATTGTTTTTAACTAATAGGAATTTCAGATCAAAAAAAATGTTTCGAGACCACTATTGACTGACCCTGCCCGTGGAACTCAGGAATTGAATCTTATAATTTAGAGTTGTTTGGGGTACTGAGAAGGTAAGGGAACCAGGATCTGAATTCTCAACTTCTTGTGACTATCACTATCCATTATAAATCATTTTGCTTTTCACAGACTCCATATCCCTCTTGAGTTAAGAGACATCAACTTTGAAGGCTGGAAGAATCCATAGGACATAACTGTATCACCCTCCTTACTTTATAGTTTGAAAAGAAAAGCCCATGGAATTAAATGCTATGTCCAAGGTTAGACAGGTGTGAATCAACATAGTTGTGGACAGAGATCCTGTATTATAACAGTCCAGTGATATTTTTACCATATGACTCTACCTCTGTCCCATTTAGGAAATGATTAAAATACATAAAAACATAGTATTTTGTGACATTAACCTCAGGGTACGTTGGTATACTTGAAAAATATTTATAAAAACTTTTAAAAATTTAGCTGATTTGAAGACTGCAAGGTTAGATTACATTAAATTAGGTCATAATATCAGTAAAAGTACTGAAGATCAGTTTTTGAAATCACAGGAGGGAGCTCATTCTCTGTGACAGTGAAGCCCCACTCATCATCCCAAGAGGCCCAAGTTTCATAATTTTGAACTTTCTTCTAAGGAAATAAGTGAAGCTGAAAGTTTCTGGTCATATTCTTGTTTAATTGTATCTCACAAGATTTAGGTAACTCAGCTGCGTCCTGAGAACTATCAAATACTTGGAAATGCCAGAGGGCTCTTACTAATTTGAAGACAGCACAGTACATGGCAAAAGGTCTTGGGTTCTGGAATTTTGGGACCTGGGTTCAAATCTCACCTCTGGCACTTAACAACTTGAATAACACTGGGCAAGTCACCTAGACTTTCGGGGTCTTAGTTTCCATGTGTAAAATGAATAGTAGGATTTATTGACTTTTTAGCTCTCAATTCTATGATAGTGATTGAAAAGGAAAATGGACAATGAGTTCTCTACTCCATTCCTATATTCCAGACCTGTGTACTTCCTCAGATACAAAAAAACAAGACTTGAAGCTTTCTTTGTTTCTGGATGGGCAATGATACAACTATGCATATGAACACATTGAGCCTAGCCTGTTGACATAAAAGAACTGAAGTTGTCATTAAAACTAGTCTGGACGTTTTCCCATCAACACCAAGGCAAGTAGATAGGATTACACTTCCCCCTCCTTCTGCCATAACTCCTCTGACTGCTGTGATCACAGGATGGTAGATCAAGTGTTAAATAACCTTCAGGAGTCATCTAGTCAGCCCTCTCCCTCCCTCGTATGAGGAAACAGGGTCAGTTAAAAGATTTACCCAGATTCACATAGATAATAAGCATCAGAGGGGAGATGATGACTTCTCAAGTTTATGACTACATTTGATGCCCAATTTCATTTGAATTCATCTGAATGGGAGAAATAACATGATTTTTCTGAGATTCTGAAATTTGCCAGGCTGGCCCTGTTCCCCACTGCCTTTGGTAAGGTAAGCAAATTTACAGGAAATTATAAGTTAGATATCAGTCATTTAATTTACCACATATCACTGCTCTCACCTTTAATTCTTAGCCCCTTCTTTCCCAATTTCTTTATTCTTTAGGGATTTTCCTTCCTCCCTTTCCATACTCTTCTAGTGAGAAG
Organism: Potorous gilbertii; assembly: GCA_028658325.1. NCBI lineage: Eukaryota > Metazoa > Chordata > Mammalia > Diprotodontia > Potoroidae > Potorous > Potorous gilbertii. The sequence goes on along the minus strand of CM053774.1, from coordinate 100,544,301 downwards.
AGACTTGATGGCAAATCAAAGTTTTGAAGTGCATAAAAAAAATCACTCTTTTTATCCTAAAATGCACCTCTGTACCTTTTGCTTAGGCTACTCTAGCTTAGCAGATAGAATTGGAGGATGTAAGATTTAGTCTTGTGTTTTCATATCTTGGTATCAGTGCCTTTGAGCACTAAATGTATTTTTGTTTGTCCAAGAATCGAATATGGAAGAATTACGATAATTTTAACATGATGATGTTGGTCTATATGACAGTAGAATTACTAACTAAAAGAAAACACTCCCTTCTTAGCAATAGGGTTCAGAAATATTTCTCTAAATATAGTACTCAATAATTTATGGCTGATACAGAATTTGAGGAGTTGTAGAAAGAACAAGAATTTCTGGATAATATAAATCTAAAATTATAACACCTGAAGTGAAATGATATTAGAACAATGAATCATTCAGACTGTAGCAGGTTAATAACATTTTGCATACCGTGATTCATATTGAAGATTTGCTTTCGATTTGAACAGAGAGTACTGACCTTTTTACTTATAGCTTCCATGATTATAAAGCTTATTCAATCACTCCATGCTCAAACCAGTCACTTCTTAAAATCTGGCTCCTGATCTTACCACTCAACTGAAATGGCCTTTGTAAAGGTTACCAGTGATCTCTGAATTGCTAAATTTGACAGTCTTTTCTCAGTCCTAGTCTTCCAGCGAAGAAATCTATTCGTGATGCTTCAGGAAAACACACACACACACACACACACACACACACACATATACACACCAGAATGGAAAAAAATCCAACCCAGCCACATAAAGAAAAGGCCAAGATTCATCCAAAAAAGCAGGTTATATTCTCAAAACTCTTAAAGGACCCACTTCTCTAAAGGATAGTAAAACAAAAATGCAGGCAGACATAGAAAAATCATAGGTCCTGCTAAAATGAGAAAGGCAAATTTATCATTTATGTAAGGAATTATTTCTGAATGTTTGATCAGGACAAGATTTCTGACTATGGAGGAAATCTCTTGTCCACAGGATTAACTCTCACCCACTCCATGTGAGCGTCCCTGAAGACTCTGCTCTCATATCTCTAAGCTCCCTCTCTCCCAGTTCAGTTATCATAAAGAGGCAAATGAATGGTAAATATTCCCACTGAGCTAAATCAGACTTCTGAAACACAATTTTGAATGTCCAACTGCTTTCTGGAATCTCCAAATAGATGTTGACGCTACTAGTCCAAAAGCGAACGCATCATCATCTCCACTGAAACTACCTTGTCTCTAGATATCATTATTTTCTATTCCTGCTCTAAGATTGCAACCTCAGAATCACTACTGAATCTTCTCTTTGCCTTATCCCTCAAAGCAATCAATTCCAGTGAACACCTCACCTTTGTCCCTTATAAGTTCTTTGTGAATTCAGAGGCCCTGGGACATTCCTGATAGATGCTACAGAGGGGATGAAATTTGAACTCATCACCCTTCAAGTAGAAAAATGTAATAGTCTATTAGTATCTTTGTTTTCAGTCTCTCCTTCATAGTCTCTCAGGGGAGTCTAAGGGGGCTTCAGAAGGCAGAATGTGCTAGACAAGTCAAACAACTACCACAAATATCTTGATAACCATTTTCTCTCAGGCTCCATTAGTCCAGGACCCTGAACCAAGAATCTTGGAAACAACATTGTCCCTCAAACCACCAAAATTACTTCCACATCTACCTCTGTAAGTGTCTTGCAGAGGAAGAATCATGTGGACAAAGGGCTAAGCATCTCATCAGTACTGATAGTAGATGATCAAATGAAACAATTAAGCATCAAGAACTCTGTGAATAACAATGTCTCCTCCCCCAGATCCATGGCTCAGCTTTCAGTCACCTTTATAGCAATCAGGCAACTCCTGTGGAGAAAGGGCCGTTCATCCTCACCAATTGCCAGCTGACTGCCACTTACTGGCTAGGAAATGCAGCCTAGGTAAGACAGCAGTTTACCTTGAGGGAAATCCAGGAGGTGAAACATTCCAAGCAGGTCACACTACACCACCATCTTGACTATCATTTCCCTTCAGATCCTGATAGAAAAATCCTTGGACCATGGTCCTAAGACCTTTTAGAATATCATTGCTTCTGGCTTAATTTTAAACGATTCAACATCAGAAACCAATATGATTTTATTGCCGGAAATAACCTTAAACATTAACTTTGCTGCCATATCGTAAGGATCATGGGAGAATTCTTTATTACCTGCCACTGAAACTTTCCATTTTTGTAATCTCCTCCATTACGTTATGGAAAAATTACTGACCTGCAATGGTGGGTAGAAGAAATTTCCATGCTGGGAGCTCTCTAATTAATGAAAATCGAGAGTTCAAATTTAAAAGAAAATGTCAAATTGTCTACCTCCTTTTTGATAATCTCTGTTGATATTATGATTTATATTTCTGTTATTTTGGCACTTTATCATAAAGAGTAAATTTTCTTATAAATTCAAGTGGCTTTATTTCACAAAACGATTTAAGAATATTACAAGTAAAATAATAAATTATTAATAACCTCCTATGTAATGAATATTTGCTGGGATAGATGGTCAGTGTTATTGTCCTTTATATAAAATATTTCTAAACCATAATCAATAAATATATACGTTTACAAGTTCTCTCAAACCATTGTCCTTGTGACCAACTACCTTTATTTGCTAGAAGGTTAAATCTCTGTGTGTGTATGCATGTGTAAAGTTAATAACCCCAAACATGAGTATCTGTTGTCCTTCACAGACTATTTACTCACCCCATTCTAGAATATTAGAATGTCCTCTTTCCTTCCTGCTCCTCAAGTTCTACCCTTTCTTCAAGTTAGTTCCAGTCTCATCAACTCTGGGAAGCTATTGAGGGCTCGTCCAGTCTTTTCTACAAATCTATGTAGAACCAAGCATTACACATTTCCCACTTGTCAGTATTCTGCAGAAGACTCCTATGTAAAAGTTGCAGGATTTGTATCATACATGTAAAGAACTTGAATCTGATTGAGTCAGAGCAGCAGCAAATTGGAGGGTTTTGCTATTGCAGACATCTGGTAAAAGATGGTGAAAGAAGTACAGAAGTCTAATGTAGACTACGACCTTTGGTTCTGGCTAAGAGTAGGATAGAGAAGCTACTAGCCACCATATTCAAGGAGATGGGTAGGAGTTTAGCCCAGAACAAGAGTACAAGTTGGTGAGACAAGGAATATGGCATTGAATGAGAGAAATAAGCCAAGTATGCACAAGTGATGCTGCAAGATTCCTAGGGCAAAAGTGGGACGAACAGAGAAAGCAGTCAATAGTTAAAACAAATTATATATGAGAGAACTTTGGTATCCTCTGACTAGACTGAGCAGGATCTTGAGAGAACAATACTCAACATGCTGAATGCCTTTGTAAACTAGGGTCCAGGCATCAATAAAAAGATACTTTGTGATACTATTGCAATTTTTACCTGGATTTTACTTTTTAACTTTCAATATTTTCTCCTCAAAGGGACTGAACCTTGAGAGAGAGAGAGAGAGAGAGAGAGAGAGAGAGAGAGAGAGAGCGAGAGTGAGCGAGAGAGAGAGAGAGAGAGAGAGAGAGAGAGAGAGAGCGAGAGCGAGCATGGTTAATTATTTTTCCCCCAGTTCTTAGAAAAGTGTCTTTTAAATAATGGGAACTCCATAAATAACGATTACAATGAAAGTGAACATCAAAGTTTATCTCCTATGTTGTTTTTCTTCCATCATTCAGTTATTTCTGACTCTTCATGACCCCATGGACTAGAGTACTCCAGGTACTTCAATCCTCCCCTATCCCTTGAAGACTGTCCAATTTCATGCATTGTTTCCATGACACTATCTATTCATCTCATCCTTTTCTGTCCCATTTATTTGCCTTCAGTGTTTCTAAGATTTTTTCCAATGAGTCCAATCTTCTCATTATGTGGTCAAAATATTTAAGCTTCAGCCTCAGTATTTGACCTTCCAGTGAATAGCTTAAATTAATTTCTGTGAGTACTGACTAATTTGATCTCCTTGTTATTCAAGGGATTCTCAAAAGTCTCCACCACCACAATTGAACAATGCTGATTCTGCAGTTCTCTGCTTTCTTTATGATCTAACTCTCACAGTCATACATTTCTATTGGAAAAACCATAGCTTTGACTATACAGACCTTGGTCAACCAGACAATGTGTCTGCTTTTTAGTATGCTGTCCAGATTTGCCATAACCTTCCTTCCAAGGAGTAAGCATCTTTTCATTTCATGACTACAGTCACCGTATGCGATGATCTTCGAGTCCAAGAATAAAAAATCTAACATTGCTCCCATCTTTTCTCCCTCTGTTTGCTGGCAAGAGATGGAAACAGTTGCCAAGATATTTACACACAGACACATACACACACACGCATCTGTACATATCTATATGTATGTATTTGTGTGTGTCTATGTATGCATATATATATATATATTCTATACAACATATTCAAGCAAGCTCTTGCACTCTTCTCTTTCTGCCTCATCTAGAATCTTCCTAATTTTTCACTTTCTGCCATCAGTCATATCATCTGTATATCTGAGATTATTCATGTTTCTCCTGTCAAACTTAATTCCAGTTTTTGATTCCTCCAGCCTTATACTACATGATTAATTCTGCATAAAAGTTAAATAAATAAGGTCACACTGTTTTTGTACTCCTTTTCCAATCTTAAAACTAATCAGTTTTCCTGGTTTTTGGTTCTGTTGCTTTTTGACCTGTTTACAGGTTCCTCAGGAGACAAGATGAAGATTCGAAAGCTATAGCCCAGAAAAGTAGTGTGGCTTGTCGGAAGTCACACAAGATAGTAAGGAGAAGAAGGTAGGTTTGACCCAGGACTCCTCTGACTCTAAAATCAATTCTATTGTGCACTGCAACTTGCTGTCATTGTCTCCCAAAAAGACATTCCTACATAAGATGTTTATTAAGGCAGATTGCCTAATTGAATGGCTTATTGAATCCTCAAGCAGCGTCCTATATGTTATAAACTTCCCATCCCTAATCCCAAGGAATTAGCTCATTGCAAATGTTTCCCTGTCAGAAAGAAAGCATAAGTCTGACTAATGATTAATCAACCCAAAGCCCTTTACCCTGATTCTGTACAATTCTCATCAGGTTCATCAGGATGGTCAACATTTAACTGAGTCCACTTGATATTTCAATACTTCAGTTGGTTGATTTCATCTATCTGTTTCTTATTCCTGGCTGAGATAACACACCAGTGTTATCACAAATAGGGTCCCTCACAACTCTGTGTGATTTTGTGACAGTCCCTTATCCCAGGATTAAGTAGAATTAGGGAGAATGTGCTACCATTTTATACATTTCCTTCTTCACTAGTTTATGAAAGTCCTCAAAAGTGGTTCATTTTTATATTATTTATATCATACTATAAATTATTTACCTTTTTATGCTCACTTCTCTTGGCATCATTTCATTTAAATTTATGTGTTTCTTAAGTTATCTGTTCCTCAGTTGATGGATTTCCTATTTTTTTCTATCTTTTTTTATTTTGGCTACCATAATATAAAAATAAACTGCTATAAATATTTTAGTATATATGAGATCTTTTCTGCTTTCTTTGGTCTCTTTTAGGAATTGGCCTAGTAATGGCATAGTTGGGTCAAAGGGTATGTACTGTTTGGTAACTTTTGATTCCAAGTTCTTTCCCTAAATAATCATATCCACTCATAGATCTCCCAACAATATATCAATGTGCCTATATTCCCACATTCTCTTTAAGGTTAACCATTTTCCTTTTTTGCCATCTTTGTTACTCTGATAGATGTAAGATGGAATTTCAAAGTTGTTTTAATTTGCCTTTCTTTGAAGTAATTTTGAAATATTTCTAATGTTAAAACTAGAGCAGGTAACTGGCTAAAAGGCTAGAGTGCTGGGCCAGCAGTCAGGAAGACTCATTTTTCTGAGTTCAGATCAGGCTCTTGATACTAGATGTTGACCCTGGTCAAGGCTTGTAGTTTCTCCTCATCAGTTAGATGAGCTAGAGAATGAAATGCCACTCCTGTATCTTTGTTAAGGAAACACCAGATGGGGTCACAAAGGGTCAGATATGTCTGAAATAACTCAACAACAAAATCTTAAAATAAATCATAGGAATAAGACTTTTAAGAAAAGGAATTCACAAAAAAAGAAATCATGAAATTCATAGATAATTTCTGCCATTGCCCATCTGAATTTTTTCATCAGGGTTTCCCAAAACAAGGACTTCGTTGTCCTAGTGGCATTTAATATTCACATCACAGGCAACATACTAGTTTCCAGGCTGGCTCCCCTTTTCAACAGCTCCATTTGATATTTACTCATGTTATGTTAAAATGTATAAAAATTAGGATAAAAATTGGGGAAAAATTGGTGATTCCCCTAACAAAAAAGAATTCCTAGATTAAAGAAACTTCCTCTAAATAATCAAGTCAATATTTTATCTGCCATTTACTATCTTAGAAATTTACCTATAGTGTTGAGACGTTGAATGACATGACAATAGTTTAACACCCAGGAACACTTGGGGATGAGTTCCCTTCTTCTAGCATATATTGATTGGTTATATATTCTGCAGTGTTTCAGGCAAAATATAATTGTGTATCTTTTCTGGAAGACTATATGCCTTGAGTAATTCATCAATAATCAACAGATCTTTATTAAGCACCCACTATGTGCCAATAAGAATAAATTATCTCTACTTAATAATCTGATATTTAATCGAATCAAGTTTTTGAAAATATTAAAAATAATAATTTATGTTGAAATAATTCATAGCACTTCTTTCCAATATTGTCATTCATGAGAAGATGGCTTCATTTACATCACTCTTCTGTATTTGTAATATGATTTTTATAATAGATTTATTTATACATGTATGCCTATAATAGACAAGCTCCATGGGGTCATATGCTATGACTTACCCACAAGTTTTATCTACCCCAGAACCCAGAACATTCTACATACAATAGATGCTTACAACAAACGTTCAAATGAATTGAAGAAATCAAGAACATCTTAAGGAAGACCTGTCAGAATACACAGAAACCCCAAGCATGAGGAACTATACTTTCTATAGACTCTCTAATCACATATACAATGGACTGATTCCTAAGCTAGTTGCACCATTTCCATTGACATTTCGGTGCCACATGATCATCTCCTTTGTATTTAGTCTGTCTCATTGATACTTCTCTAGGAGCTAGCTCTTGGATCCTTCACCAACTCTGTTTGTCTTTAAAAGCTGCACTACTTGTTTGATAGATTCCAAACTTGACCCCACCTCTACCTATATCACTGCATCTGGGCCCAAGTTCATGCTTACTGCTACAGATCAGTAAGACATCATAGCTGGGGTTGATAATGTGCTGTTGGCTGTATATAATTTTCAAAAACTTGTAAAAGAAAAATATTTCCTTGATTAATTATGTTTCTGTTAGTGTTGATTGAATTGCTTGTGAAGTTGAGAGAATTTCATGTTTAATTTAATTCATATTTAATAATAAATGCCACTAATATGGCAATTTAGTGTAGTATTTCTCAGGAATTTTTTTATAACAAATATTTTCAGACAAAACAAACACTTATAAGAGAATTTCCAAGTTACTACTGAAAAGTCAGGGAGAAAGAAGGGTAAAAATTGGCAGCCAACCGGTGTGAATCAATCTTACCAGCTGTTGTTAAATCACTTCGTATCTTCTGCTTTGTTCAGATCTCAAAAGTAATTCTGAAACATAACCGTTATATATGGTGTCAGGATTCTTCATTGTGGAAGCTCTCACCAGCAGTAAGACTGTAATGACTATCAGGGCCTGGTTATTCTTGCAGTAGTTTACTCTCTAATGTCAAGAACCCTGCAATTTAGGTTCCATTTGGCAAAAAGGAACCCAAGCCAAGGATGCTGCAGCAACCCAGTTTCCTTTAATATTTATCTTCCATTGTTATTGCCTTTCTTGTTGAGAGAACACCAGTGAGATTTCTCTCTATTATTGCTTGGTATGTTCTATTTGATCTTGAAACATCTTTAGATGCATACTCATGAAATATTGACTATTAAATCGTTACAGAATTTGAAGGTTGACAGGCACTCCAGCAGCATAAATGAAAAGAAGCCTCACTAAAGTGGCCTAGACAAGTAAGGATCCAATCTTTTCCTGAAGACCACTTTAAGAGGGGAAACCACCAATGCCAGCAGCCATACCACACAATTAGTCATTTGGAAGTTAATACTTATATGAAGCCTAAATTTGTCTCTTCGACTTGCATACGTAGTTCCTGGCTCTAGTATTTATTGATTCTTCTTTTCTTAGGCTAACCACCCCAAGTTAATTCTACCAGGCTTCATATGATGTACACTCCTTAGAGTATTTTTCATGTGAAAATTGATAGCATTGGTTTCTTTTTCTTAAACAAATCTGTTCATTTCCTTTGACCAATTATCAGTTGGGGAATGGATCTAAATTGTACAAATTTAGCCCTGTTCCAGTGTATTTGAGAAATAAGACCTTTATTAAAAAAAAAACTTTCACTAATATTTTTCCTCGATCCTACTTTTCTTCTAATTTTGGCTGCATTGGTTTTGTTTATGTCATAATTGTTCATTTTAACCTGCCATGATTCTCCCTATCTCCTCTTTGATGAACTCTACCTTTATTCCTGTATCCATATTTCTGACAGATTATTTTTCCATGTTTCCCCAGTTTGCTTATTTTTAGATCCTTTATGTTTAAAGCATGTGTCCATTTTGAGGTTATGATGGTATATGGTGTGAGCTGTTTATCTGTATCTAGTTTCTGCCTAAGTTCCAGTTTTCCCAGGAGTTTTTGTCAAGTATTGGGTTCTTGCCACAATGCCTTGGACATTTGGATTGAGTGAACGCTAGACTACTGTGATGTGTTATGTGCTTAATCTATTCCATTGATCAGTCACTCTATGGCTTATCTAGAACTGGATTGTTTTGATGATTTTTTTGTAGTATAGTAGTGCTTTGAAGTATAATGTGAGATCTAGTTCTACTAGGCCCCCTTCCATCTTTCCTACACCTTTTTTTTTCAATGATTTCCTTGAGATTCTCGACTTTTTCTTCTTCCAGATGAATTTTCTTATAGGTCCTTGGTAGATTGGTATGGCTTTGAATAATAAAATTATTACTAATACTGTAACATTGCTATTTTTATTATATTTGTTCAGCTGTCTGTGAGAAACTACTCTTTCTACAATTGTTTAAATCTGTCTTAATTTATGTAAAAAGTGTTTTGTAATTGTCTTCATATTTCTTGTGTGTGTCTTGGCAGGTAGATTCCCATATGTATCATACTGTGTCCAGTTATTTTGGATTTTTTCTTTCTCTTCTTGTTGAGTTTTGTCAGTAGGGTATAGAAATTTTGACGATTTGTGTGAGTTTATTTTATATGCTGCAACTTTGCTAGAGATACTAATTATTTCAACTAGACTTCTAGTTGATTTTCTAGGGTTCTGGACTGGTCAATAGGGATCCCATTCTTTAAGCCTGTCCTTTTCTGCCAGGCTCAGTTCCATTCAGGATGCGTAGTGAGGCTGTTTCTATATATAATGGAAGTCCATGCTCTCTATTTTAGAGCATGCATAGACATTATTAAGTTAACGAGCTAATCCCTTAACCTCTCTGAGACTCTGTTTCCTCATCTACTATTGGAAACAATAATATTGGTACTACCAGTTCACAGGGTGGCTGACTGCAAGGCACTTTGTAAGCTTTAATGTCTTACATGAGCATGAGTTGTTATTAGGTGGAATGCTCTGGAGTGGACACCAAGGCATCTATGGTCTAATCCCAGCTCTGCCCTTAATCTGCTATGCCAGACTTGGCAAAATTTACTTAATTATTCTTTTCCTCAGTTTCCTTACCTATAAAATGAATGATTTGGAGTAGAACTGTCTGGTAGCTTTTCCACTTCTAGCTCTAACAGACAATGATTCTATGTTTAGCATGCCCTGCCTAATATAGTTTATTGGTTCTGATAAAATATGACTTTTGGTGAAACAATATTGTGTGAACCATTATTTCCATAGCAACATTCTGAAAGGAAGATACATTCTTGAGCAGCCAAAATTCAAACTAAGTCCTTAAAATTAATCTTTACTAAGGCAATAATTGGGAGAGAGATGGGGGCATCAATAAAACAGCATGCTTGAGACAAATAGACCTGAAACCTAAAAGCATTTGAAGAATGCCTAATATTTCAATTTTGTCTGGAAAATGCAACATTTTGGTTATAGAAAAGAAAATAATGTTAATGTTCTCAAAATTAGAGAAAGAGATGAATGAGTCATCCTAAATTGGTGCATATAATGTAAGACTTTTATGATACCTGACTTTCAAATATGCCAAAAAGAATAGAGAAGTGACGAGAGAATTTTCAGAAATGTGGCCATCGCTCACTTGATAGCACATTTTCATCTCTCTTCAGCTCTTTGACATATTTTGTGCCTAATAACTCCAACAGCTTATAAGATATTGTGCATGAGACTTTCTTCAGGGATATGCATATGTGTTTGTGTGTGTGTGTGTGTGTGTGTTGTGTACATGCATCCACACAGCATTAGGGAACAGAAATGTACATACAAACCACATATAGTGTATTGTGTTTAGTATCTAGTGTATATGTATAGTGTATTGTATATGTGTGTATATATATATACACACATAAATAAACACATATAAACACAATATACATTAAAAAAGCCACCCAAGTAAGCAGATTTCCTAAGTTTGGAATACTTTGCCACAATGGATTAATTCACACATGGATGTCTCATTCTTACTCCTGTCAACATTATTCCAGTCAGAGCATTAGGGTAAATTTATGGAATTTGAAATGCCAATCCAGAAACTTGAGCTCTCTCTGGTTTTATAACGATTTGACTGCAGAATAGAATGGGCATAATGCCCTTGTTAGTGCGGTTACTGTAACTGTGATAACTAAGAGTAGAAAACCTAAAGAATTCAGTAAAATCCTGGAAAAAGGGTTAGGAAATGGGCCTAATCCTTGACTGTAACTAAGGAAGGTGTGACATATTTTGCCTGGATTAATGGAGTAATAGAAAACTGCAATGTGTAGGAGAGAGAAGGCAGTGAATTTCTGGAAGACATTCTGGAATCAAAGTCCTAGGTTCAAATCCTACCTCTCACATTTCCTAGCAGCGTGATTATTTTATTATCTGAACTTCCGTTTCCTCAGCTGCAAATTAAAGGAGGCTTATATTATTAGATTGACTCTCTAATATTCTTTCCAGCTCTAAATATATTATCTGAACTTCCGTTTCCTCAGCTGCAAATTTAAGGAGGCTTAGATTATTAGATTGACTCTCTAATATTCTTTCCAGCTCTAAATATATGGTCCTAGAACTAGATTTTACAGGGTTATGAGAGTCCAAAGAGAGATTATGAGAGATTTAGGAGTCCAAAAGAGGTGAGATGAAGGTTTAAATTATCATTTTAATCCTCAAAAATATTTTTCCCTTTTTACTCTTTCCCAACCCAATGCAACCAGGTAGAAGAATGAATTTGATGTACCTTTTGCCAATTGGGTTCCTATGGTTCCCTTATCAGTAAATAGCAAGCATAAAGTGCTTAACATTATTCCCTAAAATTTAGTATCTAAAATAAAGAATTAAGAGTGAAAGTGGACACTGAAGTGTTAAAAGAACTGAGCATGGAGTTTGTTTATGAAGGATAAGAGCATTTTTTTCTAAAATTAATTTGGCCAGGGTAACTTCAGGTGTAATATGTCTGTACACAGAATCTAGTGATGAAAGAATTTTTGCAGAATAGCAAAAAACAAAACAAAACAAAACAAAAAAAACTGAACAAAAAAAGAAAACAAAACAACAGCAAAAAAAAAAAAAAACACTGGTCATAGAGACAAGTGTCCTGGGTTCAAATCTTGCCTTTGATCATAGGCTATGTGAACTTGGAAGCATAATATCAATATTAGGATATTTCTTTCACAGAGCTGGGAAGTAAGCACATTTATCTTAGTTCCTTCATTTTCCTCCATGCCTCTTTCTCTTATTGGTAGGCTTTTGTCTTTGTATCACCTCTTGTCTCCTCTGATCCACTCAATGCAGTGTCCGTTTTGCACAAACGTTGTTCCATACTCCCAACTATTCCCATCGAAACTTACCTATTGTAGTTTTCTTATGGAGAAATCAAAGCTATCCATAGGTAAATGAAAAAAATGCTCTAAATCACTATTAATTAAAGAAATACAAATTACAACTCTGAGGTACCACCTCATATCTATCAGATTAGCTAATATGACAGAAAAGGGAAATTACAAATGTTGGCAAAGATGAGGGAAAACTAGAACACTAATACATTGCTGGTAGAGTTGGGAATGGATCCAACCATTCTGGAGAGCATTTTGGAACTATTCTCAAGGGGCAACCAAACTGTGCATACCCTGCAATATAGTAAAAGCACTACTGGATCTATATCCCAAAGAGATCATTTGAAAAGGGATAAAGGACCTACGCATACAAAAATACTTATAGCAGCTCTTTCTGTGGTGTCAAAGAATTGGAAATGAAGGTGATGTCCATCAATTAGGGAATGGCTGAAAACACTGTGATATAGAATGCAATGGAATACTATTGAAATGAAAAGAAATGATGAACAGGTGAATCTCAGAAAAACCTGGAAAGACTAATATGAACAGATGCAAAGTGAAATGAGCAGAACCAGGAAAACATTTTGCACATGATCAGTAATATTGTATGATGATCAATTATGAATGATTTAGCTCTTCTCAGCAACAGAATAATCCAAGATAAATACAAAAGACTCATGATGGAAAATGCTATCCACATCCAGAGAAAGAACTGATAAAACATGAATGAAAATTGAAGCATACTATTTTCACGTTGTGTGTGTGTGTGTGTGTGTGTTTTCCTTTTCTCCTATTTCTTCTTTCACAACATGACTAATGTGGAAATATGCTTTACATGATTGTACTTGTATAACTTATATCAGTTTGCTTGCCACCTTCAGAAGGGGTTAGGGGAGGAATGGAAGGAGAACAATTTGGAGCTCATAATCTTATAAAAATGAATATTGAATATTGTCTTTTCATACAATTAGAAAACATAAAATACTATTTACATTAAAAAAAAGAAATTTACCTTTGCTATTTCACATTCTATCAAAGCCAAAATTGTCTGCTTGTTAATACTAGGGTGATGATGGATTTAGTGCAATAAACTAATCAATGTTGATGTTTTAAATAACTAATATACAGTTTATCCCAGTTGAATGGCAGTAATCTGTCAAGTACCTTTTGAATGAAAATGGAAGAAATGTTTAGTCTAGTGATAGACTTAATTTTGAAAATATGCCTAGTTGGACAGGCCTTTCAGTCATACCAAACAAGAAGTTACCTATTTTCCTCATAGACTGGTCCAACAAGACACATAAATGTAGGATTTTATAGCTGGAAATCATATCATCTCATTTTCTCACTTTAAAAATGAAGACACTGAAGGTCTACAATATAACCAGACTTATCTGATGTCATGTAATTAATTATTAGACATCAGAACTAGAAAATCAGGTTTCCTAATTCCCAAGAAAATAAAGCATCATAAGTTTGGAAATGGAAGGGACATCAGAAGCGATTGAGTCTAACATCCTTCCTTGATGGATGAAGAAACTGTGTCAGAGAGGTTAAATGACTTGTCCAAGGTCACATAGCTAGTCAACATCTGTCAGAATTTGAACCTATTATTTTTGGACTGCAAATTCAGTGTCTTTTCCCTACATCATGATCTTTTTTCCACTCTACTATGGTAGAGTCCCTCACCAATAAGAACATATTGAATTATGAATTGTATAGTCATGCTGTGTGAATTGCTGTTAATGGGCAGTGGTATTTGGTGATGGCAATACAAGACTTGAATCATAAAACTTGGGTCCAAAACCAATCTCTGCTACTTACAACCTATGTGACCTTTGGTAAGCTACATACCCTCCATTGCCTTCAATTTCCTTATCTGTAAAATAAGGGTATTAGACTAGATGGATTCTGCGATCTCTTCTGTCTATGGCTCTATGATCATATGATCCTGTTACTAATTTCAACTAATAAAATCTATGAAAAGCAGATTTTCAAAGGAAATTATTTCATTTGAAATTTATTTGCAAGATTATTTTCTGGAAAGGACTATTGTAAAATCAACCATAGCAATACATAGAGTGCTTTAAGATTTGCAAAGTGCTTTGCTTAAAATAAAAAACAAGCTATTTCTAGGATCTATCATAAGCAAATTAGGTGAGCATGGCAGAAATTAACTGTCAGATCTGTGGATAGGGAAAGAATTCATGACTGAACATGACATGGCTCATAAGAGATAAAATGGAGAACTTTTCTATGGAAAATTTTGAAAGTTTTGTACAAAATGTATATTTTTTGAGTTTTTGCATAAACAAAATCAATACAAATAAAATTAATAAAAAAAGCACGAAATATGGGTATTTTTCATAGAATGTTTCTGAGTCTCATTTCTCAAATATTTAGAGAACTTAAAAAACAATAAAAGTAAAAGTCATTCCCCAATTGATAAATTGTTTAAGGATATGAATAGACAGTTTTCAGAGGAAGAAATGAAAACTATCAATAGTCATCTGAAAAAATTCTCTTAATCATCAATAATTAGGGAAATTTAAATTAAAACAACCCTGAGGCAGCACTTCACTCCTTTCATGTTGGCTTATGATAGAAAAGAAAAAGGTCAAATGTTGGAGGAAGCATGGGAAAATAGGTACCCTAATGCAATGTTGGTAGAGTTATGAACTAGTTGAGTCATTCTGGAGAAAAAAATTTGGTACAATGCCCAAAGAGCAATAAATTAATGTATATCCTTTGATTCAGAGATAGCACTAGAAGATAAAAAAAAGAAAGAAAAAGGAAGCAAAAATACAAAAATATAACTTCTCTTTTTTTGTGGTGTCAAGGAATTAGAAACACAGGGGATGCCTATCAGTTTAGAATCAGTTTAGAGTTTAGAATTAGATACCTAATCAGTCTTAAAAGAGTGCTGGTATATAATTGTGATGGAATATTATCATACTGTAGCATGAAATCAATGGTTTCAGAAAAACATGGGAAGATATGTATGAACTTCGTACAGTCAAGTTAATAGAAGCAGGAGGACATCTACACAGTGAAAGTAATATATTAAGGATAATCAACTGAAAAAGTTAGTAACTCTGACCAATGCAATGATTTGTGACAATTCCAAAAGATTCATGATATAAAATGTTATTCATCTCCAGATAATTAATGGTCAGAAAATACAGATTCAAGAATATTTTAATTTTTCTGGCCTACACCCCTCCCCCAAATATGGCTATTGCAGAAATATGTTTAGTATGACTTCATATATTTAATGGATATTGTACTTCTTGCAATCTCAATTGGTGAGGGAGGGATAGGGAGGAGAGAATTTTGAAAATGAAATTTAAACATAAAATTTTATATATATATATATATACACAAATATGTATATGTATATCTATGTGTGTATATATAGATGTATCTATATATGTATGTATATATGTGTATATGTCTGTGTTTATATGTATGTATGTATATGTGTATACATTCATGTATATGAATATATATCATCATATATTCCTATGTAGATATGAACACAATAATGACAGCACCTACTTCTCTGGAACCCAGAGAATATAAAATATTCATTTTATAGATGAGAAAACTGAGACAGAGATATAGGTCACTTAGCTCAAAAGTGTTTGAAGTCAGATTTCAATTTATGTCTTACTGACTCTAGGGCACCCAGGTTGTGCAAAGGATAGAGCTCTAGTCCTGGAGTCAGGAAAACTTGAGTTTAAATTGGGCCTCACACACTTAATAGCTGTGTGACCCTAGGCAAGTCACTTAACCCTGTTTGCCTCAGCTCCTGAATATGTAAAATGAGCTGGAGAAGGAAATAGTAAATTACTCCAACATTCTTTGCCAAGAATGGGGTCACAGAGAATGGTACACCACTGAAAAACAACTCAACGACAACTTTCTGACTCTCTCTAAAACACCACCAAGTTGTAGACAAAAGGAACTATGGTATACTGGAGAGGATCTTCCTTCAGATACAAAAATATTACCTGTTAAACTGAATTGTAGCATTTGAACAGGACTCGACCCATATTGCCCTCTAATACGTATTGCTTATTTATTCCTGGGTAAAATCGCTTAATGTCTCAGCTCCTCAGGCGGCAATTTAAAACTATAAACTTCAGAACAATTTCTGTTCTTCAAAAAGAGAGGAAATTTCCTTCCCGGGAGTTCCCTACAAAGATGAATTCACAAGTCTGATCCAAGTTGAAAAGACAAAGCCAAGAAAACTAAGTTACAAAAATAAAATGTTGCTCACAGTTGTGAAGCAGGTCTAATTATGGTATATAACTCCCCTGATATGCATTAATTTCTCTAAGCCATTGCTTAAAATATACACAGATTTTTATAATATTCAGTGAAATTCTAATTAGATGTTTCTTATAAATTTTAACAAAAGAGAACAGACCCATTCTAGTATCTCACCTGGGATCTTTTAAAGAAGTGTGTGATTATATGATGGCATTACCTTGCATTTAGTTTGCACATACGTGTATGGATATGCATATAGACACATGTATACACACAGGGATATGTTGTTCTCCCTGATGGAATAAGTTGCTCCCTGAGGGTAATGTATGGTATTTATTTCTGTCTTGTTAATACCAACACAGTTAATACCATACTGCCTAGTTACATTGTAGGTGCTAAATACATGCTTATTTATTGTTTGCCATCAGCCATATCTGATATTAAAGGAAAGCAGCATGGTGTCCTGGATAGAACTGGTCAGGAGACCTGGGTTCAAGTGTGTTGGACAAATCACTTGTCAGCTAGGTGTCATAGCAGATAGAGTGCAGGACTTAGAGTCTCATCTGAAATAAGATTTTACCTTAGATACATACTAATTGTGAGACAATGGTTAAATCTTAATTTCTCTATGCCTGATTTTCCTTATCTGTAAAATGAACACTGTCACTTGGTGACCTCTAACTTCTCTTCAAACTCTAAACCTATGATTTAGGGTCTAACTTCTGTCATCTAAAAAATGAAATAATTTGTCTTTTTGATATCCAAGGTCTTCAAAAACTGTAACATTTAATTTAATATGCAATTGAAAATACATATTTTTAAAACATGCTCAGTGAAAGCAGCTTTTATTCATATTATATACTACCAAGAATTCAAAACATGGAAATTATAAAAGGAATACTAAGAATGTAGGGATATTATTAAATATTATTATTAACGACCTAAGTTATATTTGATACTATGCCCACTGAATCCAGTTAGCTTTACCTCTTAAGGGAGGTCGGCAAGATTACTTCATGCCCTGATACTTCAAAATATCCCCTAAATGTGGCCTGAAGCTTGAGACAGAGATCTCCTTAAAGGATGTTTTGCATAGATTATTTCAATTTCACCTAAGGATTTGGGGACCACACCTATTTGAGCTAATAAATCTATAGTTAAGCCCAGAAGTCATGTTTATCAGTTCCATTAACATTTAAAAAATGGAAACCTATTAAGTCAATTATTTCATTTCAATCTTTTCATTTCTTGTTTTATCCAAAGTTATTATAAATATTATATTCACATAAAATTGCTGTGTGTTGTGTTCATCCTTCATTTTCAAAGAAGACCATTCCATCAGAGAAATAATGACATGACTTGCACTTGATTTGAGTAAGTGTGCAAGGTCACAAACCTCACTTCTCCTCCTGAGCCACCTGGGTCTAGGGGACAGATGTTCATCAGGATGACTGGAGATGGTCCTGGATGCAATGGCAGACCTTGGTCTTTTTTAGCTAATGCCTATTCAAGGACTCACTTAGAGTGAGGTTTATATGAAAGATATTTTATAATAAAAATGGACATATATGGAGATTTTTGGTTTTGAATTTTTGGACTGAAACTGTGAATTCATTGGGGAATTTCTGGTAAGGATATGTCCTTTAGCAATTGAAGATAGTGCAGTTAAAAGGAGATTTTGAGGGGAATGTCCCAGGACTCTATTCTGTTTAATATTTTCATGAATTATTTGGATGAAAGTCTAGATGTCATACTTAGCAAATCTGTTTTGTAGGTGATTATAGGAGGGTAGACTCAGTGGTCCCATTTAACCCTTAGATTCTGAGAGCTTATTAACTATCATGGTGGCAGACCATGTGATATCCAAAGAAGATGAAAATCAAAGACCAGTCTAGTGTAATAGGCAGCCACCAGAAATATTCACCTGTAACAACAATCTGGCAAATTTCCTTCAGGACCCCTAACTAGGACAAAGACGATGGTGTATCATGATCAACTCCTAATACCTGGACCTTTGCCATAGTCTACTATTGCTGGGTGCTTGGTCTCCTGCCAAAAGTTTCTCCCCACTCCCATTGATCCTCCACTCAGTCAAAAGAATCTTCCCATTTATCTTGTATATATAGCTTTTTCGTATACATTTGCTTGTTCTCTCACCCATTAGTTGGGGAACTCATAAAAAAATAGTGACTTTTTTTTAACTTCCTTTGTATCTCTAATACTTAGCACAGTGTCTGCAAGCAGAAAGAACTTAATAAATGTTTGTTGATTGATTCACCGACTGATTTAAAGTAATGACATACTGAGATTTCTAAGCGAATGAAGGACATGATTAATAGGTCAGTGAAAGCCAGCTTCAAACCCGAGGGGAGATCTTTGGAGATAAAGCATAATAGTGTCCTGATGTAGAGATCCAAGGGAAAAGGAGACATTCAAGATGTTTTGAGGCAATGAAACATTCGAGAGGAAAGAATAATTCTAGAAGGACTTGGAAGAAAAGTCTGAAGCCCATAAGAAAAAGTTGCAGATTCAGCTGGGTAAAATACCTTCATCTCACCTGAAATACCTACACTCTATGCTAAGCTTGAAATGCAGATTCCCAGAAAGCTGCCACAGCTTCATCCACTGAAAGGGATTCAGTCTCTGCTAGAACATGTAGAATGGGAGACAGAAATGAATAAATCAGTGAACCATGGGAGCAAGATGTGGCATTTATCAAGAGGGAATAATGAGGAAGACCTAGGACTGCCCCTGGCTGATTTGGATAAAGTCACTTGCTGAGTTCTTGAATTCCATTCCCCCTACATCTTTGTAAATTTCAAATTATTCTGTTTCTCCGAACTGATTAGGCAAAAATGACCTAAAATACTGTGAATTTATATCGTGCAGTAAGGCAAAGGAAGAAAAGTATCTTTAGTTATTCAGAAGACAAACAACAAACCTGATTGAGAGGAATCCAAGGCAGGTGAGGGATGTTGTCAGCAGGAATCCAGTGTCTAGGGGAGGAAGGGGAGCAAGGGGAAGTTAGCCCATGCTGTATTTTATTTGATTTATTTGTGAAAAAATACTATATTCTATTTTTCTTGCATAAGCTCATATATGGTAGCTTTAAAAGATAAAAATACCAATTTTATACACTTCCCATTTAACTGACTGGAGATAGTGTCAAAATCTGGGTTCCCTGAAAGCTGGTGTTTGCCCTTCAATATTTCTTTCCTTTAGCAACTCTCTCTCCCACCCTTTTTTGGCATGTTCTGTTCCAGTAATGCTTTACAGAGGAAAAAAATGTCGTCCTGAAAAATCGATGAGTCATTCTTTTTCTTTTTCAAATTTGTGCTGTTTTCTGACAGGCTTGGTGGTGGGGAAAATCTGATTTCTACAACGTGATGACTTCTAACTAATGCTAAGGAGATGAGTTTAATTCTATCCTACCCATTTAATTACTATAGTCTGACTATACAGATGTGAAGGCTTACCTGCCAATCATATCATTTAATTTTCAAATAGCACTTCATAATGAACTTTAATGGGGTTTTAAACTAGAATATATATCAAAAGAAGTTGAAAATAGTCTTGGAACATGACAGTCTATCTCCCTTTCTTATTTTTCCCTTATAAGAAAAGGCATATTTCACCGAGCAAGCCTGGTCTAATTATTAGAAAGTGAAGAAAGGAGAAAGACAGAAAGAAGGGGTAGTGTGTGAGTGAGAGACAGAGACAAAGACAGAGAGAGAAAGAGAAAAAATACAGAGAGACAGGGAAAGAAAGGCAGAGAGTTGAGGTTGTGTGTGATTGAGAGAGAGAGAAAGACAGAGAGACAGAGACACAGAGAGACACAGAGAGAGAGAGCCAGCGCACACAGTCATACATCTGGAAAAAGACTTTGAGGGTCTGAATAGACTGAAAGCTTATTAAGATTCAACAACGTGATGATGGGATCTAAGAAAATATTTTTATATATTAGGCTACATTAAGAAAGACATAGTATCCAGGGTCGGGGGTGATAGTCCAACTGACCTCTGCCCTAATCAGGTCACATCTAGAGTCCTTTCTTCACTTCTAGGTACCACATTTACAATTTCTTCATTTGCAGAATGAGAATAGCAGCCCCTATGTCACGGGATTGTTTTGAGGATTACCTTTCTCCTGCCCACCATCCCCATGAAGTTACAGAACATCCTGAAGAGGACCAGCAGGATGGTGAAGGATTTGATGGTCCTGTCATGTAAAGATTAGGATTAGGACATTTAGGAGGCAGGGCATTGTAGATGCCTCCATGTTTAGAAAAGTTATCACTGTCAAGAAGAATTAGATATCACACAATTAGATGTTAGAAATAGACTTTATCTGAGACATCAGAACCAAGTTACAAAAACTCACAAGCATGCATTTCAGAACAAGTGGAACAAAAGTAAAATGTTCAGGAGGTAGGAAAAGTGGGTTCCCTCTGACTAGGAAGTTGATATTTCTTTTGCAAGCCTGAGTTGGATTTGAGAGCCCCTGCAATTCCTATTGACTGAAATTGGGTGATGCCTTTTCACTTCCCCCACGTAAGTTAGTGAAGATTTAGGGAGATTTGCATAGTGTGTTTTTGTCAATGAAGGAATCTCTTAGTGAGAAACTCCTTCTACCAACACACAGGGATGCTTACTGGGAAACTCTCCATCCTGTAGGAGAAGTTAAATTACTCCTCCTCCAGCATGGGGCATAGCCAGTTATGTAGGTGGGACTGAAACTTTAAGAGTCTAAATGTGGCTTATCAGAAAGAACAACTTGTCAGAAACACTGGAAAATCCTTGTATTTTGTCTTGTTTCTTTTCCTTCCAATTTCATCTAGAGTTATAATATCAATTATGTGTACTGAATTAACAAGTCAAAGTAAAAGAATTGAATGCTTTGACATATATGTTACTTTTTAAAAAAATATTCACAACTTTCAAAATGCCATATTTCATCCTGCTGCAATCACGTTTGTGTATGCTTATGAATACATATATACATACACATATACATATATATGTATGTACAATATATACATTCACATATACATATATACATGTATGTACAATATATACATATATATAAAACTAAATTTGGCATTGAGTTCACATGGTAGGTATCAACATGGCAAGATACAACTAAGAGTAATTAACATTTCCAGCAGTTCTTATGATGTGTCAGGCAGTGTTCTAAGTGCTTTACAATTGTTACCTCTCTTGATCCTGCAACAACCCTGGGAGACAGGTAGTGTTAACATTTAATTTAACAGATGAAGAAACTGAGGCAAACAGAGGTTAGGTGACTTGCCCAGGGTCCCACTTGCATTAAGTTTTTGACGCTGGATTTTAGCTTAGGTCTTCCTGACTCCAAGTCAGGCACTCTACTCCAATTTCCTCCTGATTGCCTATGCAACACATAAAGAACCTTGAAGAACAGAAAAAAGATAACGAAATTAGGGAAATATATGAGCAGAAAAGAGGTAAGGCAGGTCATATAGCAGAAGTGAGGACAGCTTGAGGACTGCACTGCTATTGTATCCATACCAAAAGAAAGTCAGGAAGATCTCATCATTCTAAGTGGACTTTATCTAGTGAACTTGTAGGAGGTCATGGAAAAAAAAGGCACAGAAATGAGCAGAAAGGAATATCTCATGGTCTACATCAATGGAAGGAATACCCAGATCAGGGAGGCAGATCCCATTAAGGATTTCAGTATTATACCTTACATTTAGATAAGTTTATTGATAATAAACAGTTTTCATATGAGAAACATTTTAATGTTCACAAAGTATTTTGTATTTTTAAAAATTTGTGTCCTTGTGCAGTCCAAGAGACAAGGATGCTGGACACTCTCCTTTGCTATTGAGGCTCTCAGTGGACCCATCCACGGATTTAGACAACAGACTTGGTTTAGTCTTGAGGAAGCCTAAGACTTACATGAAAGGTCACTTTTCTTTATATTTTTTGGATTATTATAAACCTACCCCCTCACAGAGGGCAGGAGATTCTTAATCTGTCTCATTCCTAGGGCCTCCCTAAAAAGAGGGTAGAGAGAGGTATATGATGTAAAATGCAAATTAAGACACTGGACAACTCTTTGTCCTATGCAAATGAAATGCCAACACCAAAAGCTTTTGCCATTGTGCAGTGACAGAAAAACTTAAGTATCAGTATTACCTCTATTAAACTCTCCCAAGGGATTTTGGCTTTAATCATCATAATATAAAGCATTTGGGGAAATAGGAGAATAGTCGTTTTATATTTCATTTCTCTCTATACTTTCCCCTTCAATGTACACATTTCCTGACAAGACAAGTCATTGTTCAGGCTCTTCCTTATCACCTTCTGTGTTGCAAAAATTCTCTTCCTTCCAAAATCTCCAAGTAGGGGAGTCAATTTCCCCAACTTTTCAGGTTACTTCCAAGACTGGACACATCAATCTCATGATTCTGCTAAGTTATTCACAAGCAAGCAAAGAAATAAAAGACAATTTGAATACAAGAAGAATAAACAGGGGATATGGTTAAGTCAGAGAAAGCAGTCCAGCCAAGCCATTCATACCACACCAATTACTACAACACATACAAGTACTGACTGGGAAATTCAAGGGTGGAAAAATCATTGCATATCAATTTTCTTTTCCAGTTCAGGTCAGTGTAGAAATAAAGATCATC
>CM053774.1:100495252-100520674 GCA_028658325.1 Potorous gilbertii | reverse complement strand
TTTGCCAATCTTATAGGTGTGATGTGGTACCTCAGAATTGTTTTGATTTGCATCTCTCTAATCAGTAGTGATTTAGAGCACTTTTTCATATGATTATAGATATCTTCAATTTCTTCCCCTGAAAATTGCCTGTTCATATCCTTTGACCATTTATCAATTGGGAAATGACTTGTGTGGTTATACATTTGAGTCAGTTCTCTATATATTCTAGAAATGAGGTCTTTATCCCCGAGCTTAGCCATAAAAATTTTTTCCCAATTTACTACATCTCTCTGAATTTTGGTTGCATTAGGTTTGGTTGTGCAAAAACTTTTCAGTTTATTGTAATCAAAATTATCCATCTTGCATTTCATAATGCTTTCTATCGCTTCTTTAGTAAAAAATTCTTCCCTTCTCCATATATCTGATAAATACACTATTCCTTGCGCCTCCAGTTTATTCATGGTATCCTTCACAATTATCTTGAGCAAGAATAACAACAGCCAAGCATGTAAGCATAGCAGACAGTATTTACAAACTTCTTGCTTGAACAGAAGTAGAATGGAAGTAGAATGCCTATATATACTCTGATCTAGCTGAGAATAAATGGAGTGCATACCATCCTTGCTCCCGCCTCATTCATTCACACCTGGAAGAAAGATCACATGCAAGCTGAGATCTTTGGGAACTTAATAAAGGATGGATCAATTCTCTGCTGCCTGTGCATGTTGTTCTAATGCAGAATGTGTGCTTGCCAAAAGGACTATTTTATGGAGAACTTGCATGAGGCAGGCAATGACATGGTGGCCAGAAGAAACGATACAAGGATACTCTCAAGATCTCTCTCAAGAACTTTGGATTTGACTGTCCAACATGGGAGATACTGGCACAGGACCACTCAGCATGGCATGCCCACAGAAAAGGTGCTGTGCTCTTTGAGTAAAGCAGAAAGAATTGAGACAGCACAAATTAAATGCAGGACGTGCAAATTTGGGATATTCATCTCAAATATTCACACACCCTATCTATGCCCAAGCTGTGGTAGAGCATTCCAAGCTCGTATTGGTCTGATCAGTCATAGTTGGATACGCTGAAATTTAACTTTACAATGGTGATGTCATTTTGGTCCTCTTTGAAGACAAAGGACAACAACCAACCACATACAATTTATATATAATCACATACATGATTTCATATATAAAATATAATCTATAAGATTATATATGATTTTATTTAATTGTACTTACTTTCTTCTCTTATATATACATATATATAGTATGTGTGTGCATTTAGGAATATAGATACACACATGTATGCATGTATCTAGAAATATGTATGTGTATATCTGTGTATACACACAGATATACATATACACACACACACACACACATAGATACACACAGTATAGGCTTTGTTCAGGAAAACATAGTACCTCTGCTGTGAGAATTCACCCAATTCTCACCTGTGGCTCCAAGAAGCTGAAGACACACAGTGTCCACTCCCCAGTAAACTGTTTTAGCAGATAGGCTAAACCAGGTTGAAGGTAACCAAGGAGACTTAAACCTTTTGATGAATTAGGGAATGTCTACCCCAAGCATGTGAAGATATTCCCCAGAGAAATGGGTATATGAGAACAATATCAATATCCATAAAGGCTGATGTGAAGCAGATACTGTGGAGTGTTTAGAGCTTGGTTAGACATCAGATGCCAAGGTCATTCACTGCATCCTGAGTGATACATCACCAGTTTTATTGATTTTCTCTTGCCACTGAACTTCAGTGACTCTGGAAGAGTGAGTGAGGCTTATGACTTTGCACAACTCTGCCTCACAAATTCATTTGATGCAGAAATCAAAAGATATTACCTATAACATTTTTATCTACCTCAAAGTCCTGTGGTGACCAGGCAAGAGACAAAGCAGCCTGTGCAGGTAAACTGGGAGCTACAGTCACAGCCCTATACACAGGGAGCCCAGGGCAAAAGATTATCTTCTTATTGAAGAAACCATGAGGTTGCATGTCTGAATAGCCTTTTTAAAGGACTGTACTGCTTGTTTCCTGGTGAGAGTAAAGGACTAGAAAAGGTTCCCTAAAAATTGTTTGTTTTACCCAACTGTGGCATGTTTACCAGGACATGTAGGGATCCCCACCTATGGTTGAAACACAAAAAAACGTGCATAAACTTTTGCAAAGATGACCTCACTTGCCATTAGTACATGGGATGTATACATACTTAAGGACCACATGAAATCCAGTAGAGCTTAAAAATAAACAGTTATTTTTTACAAGAGAACCCAGCAGGTATTGCATCTAACAGCAGCCCAGAGCAAACAAGGTTAACAAATGAAGTTTCTAAGGAAACTCTCAAGGTTTCTCTGAAGAACTTTGGAACTGACTGTGAGACTTAGGAGACACTGACACAGGACTACCCAGCATGGTGTACTTGCATCAAAGGTGGCACTATGCACTATGAATGGAACAGAATTGTAGTAGCTCAAAAGGAATGTGAAATGTGCAAATTTAGAGACACAGTGACTCCAAATGTTCACATGTCAGTGTCTGAGATCAGAATGGTCTGATATGTCACAGTCAGAAACACTATGCCTTTGACTCCAACATAGTGATGTCATTTTAATCCTCTTTGAGGATGAAGGACAACAGCAGTCAAGATGATATAGTAGAAGCAGGGACCTGCCTGAGCTCTCAAAATACCTATAAATATGACTAAAAAAATGCTAGATCAGGAGAAGTCAGAAAATGACAAAGTGAAACAGATTTCCAGCCAAATACAATCCGAAAGGGTCTATTCAACTGGGCTCTGAGCAGAGCTCAGCTAAGCTGCCACAGACAGGCTTGGAGCAGGCCTCAGGGCACTCAATCAATGGCAGCTAAAGCTGTTACCAGACTTCTCAACTCACAAACACCAGAGGCAGCTTTAAAGGTCATTGGGAAAGCTCTCTCACCAAAGTGAGAGAGGAATTTGGTCTAGCACCGGTGTAGCAGTGGCTACTTCTGGAACTCTTGACCTATAGCTCGTGAGGGAATCGAGCAGCTGATCTGGGTCACAGTCCTGGGTGGCAGTTCTGGGGCAAGGAGGAGTGCCAGCGTGGCAGAGCTAGTGGTGGCTGTGAAGAGAGAATCTTACAGTTTCAGGGCAGAAAACAGTGCTTGTGGTTACTCATAGAGGAGAGTACAGGCCTAGAGAATTGACCACCTTTCCTTTGATCATGCTATTTTGGAAGAACTGATTTTACAGATCCCTAGAGATATCTCTGAAAGCAGCTTCACAAAACCCCTGAAGCATGGGGTAGCACACCGTCCACTTAATAAAGAGTTCAAAAGTCATGTAATTGACTGGAAAAAAGACCAAAAAGTTGAAAAAATGAGACTATGGAAGGTTACTTTCTTGGTGAAAGGGGATTTTCTTACAAAGAGGAAGTTCAAATCATGAAACCAGAGGAAGAGAGCAAGAAAAAAAGCTCATACATTCAAAGCCTCCAAGAAAAATATGAAATAGCCTCAGGCCATGGAAGAGCTCAAAAGGGATTGTGAAAATCAATTAAGAGAAATAGAGGAAAAATTGGGAAAAGAAATGAGAGCAATGAAAAGAAATAAAAAATGAGTCAAGAGCTTGCTAAAGGTGACTGAAAAAAAAGCTGAAGAAATTAACACCTTTAAAAAGAGATTGACCCAAATTGCAAAAGAGGTCCAAAAGTCAAGGAGGAGAGGAACGCCTTAAAAATAAGAACTGGTCAAATGGAAAAATGTCAAAAAACTCACTGAGGAAAATAATTCCCCCAAAATTAGAATGGAATGAATGGAAGGTAATGACTTTATGAGAAATCATAAAATAAAACCAAAGGATTGAGAAAAAAGAAGATGTGAAATGTCTCATTGGAAAAACAACTGACCTGGAAAGTAGATCCAGGAGAGCTAATTTAAAGATTATTGGTTTACCTGAAAACCATGATCAATAAAGAGTCTAGACATCATCTTTTGAGAAATTGTCAAGGAACACTGCCCTGATATTCTAAAACCAGAGGATGAAATAGAAAGAGAAAGACTGCATTGATCACCTCCTGAAAGACATCCCAAAAGGAAAACTCCTAGGAACAATTGTAGCCAAATTCCAGGGTTCCCTGATCAAGAAAAAATATTACAAGCAGCCAGAAAGAAACAGTTCAAAAGTGCTGTGGAAAAACAATCAGGATAAGACAGGATTTAGCAGCATCTACACTAAGGGATCATAGGGCTTGGAATATGATATTTCAGAAGTTAAAGGAGGTAGGATTAAAACAAAGAATCACCTATCAAGCAAAACTGAGTATAAATGTTCAGGGTAATTTCAATGAAATAGAGGATGTCAGAGCATTTTTTTTTTGAAAAGACTGGAGCTACATAGAAAATTTGACTTTCAAATACAAGAATGAAGAGGAATATGAAAAGGTAAACAGAAAAGAGAAGCTGTAAAGGTCACATTAAAGTTGAATGGTTTACTGTCCTACATACAAAGATGATATTTGTAACTCATGAGACCTTTCTCAATATTTGGATAGTTAGAGGGAATATGTGTGTGTGTATGTTTGCATATATTATATACATGTAGGTATATGTGCATGTATGTATGTGGGTACGCCCACACGCATGCATATACATATAAACACACATGCCCACATATATATGCATTTCCACATGTGTTTGCATATATGTATATATATATACAAATACCTCATATATTCTATATACATACATACATATACACATGTGTGTATGTGTTTGTCCTTCATTACTGAAGAAGACCATGCCATCAGAGAAATAATGACATGACTTGCACTTGACTTTGTTTTGAGTGAGGGAGGGCTGTGCAGGTCACCAGTCTCACTTCTCCTCCACAGCCATCTGAATGCAGTGACCAGATATTCATCAGGATGACTGGTGAGGACCCGGGATGAGGCAATTGAGGTTAAGTTGCTTGCCCAAAGTCACACAGCTAGTGAGTGTCAAGTGTCTGATATAATAGTAAGAGGGCAAAGAGTGAGCTGAAAATGAAGGGGAGATACCTAAAAACTAAAATTAAGTGTGAAGAAGAATGTACTGGGAGAAAGAGAATGGGAAAGGTAGAAAGCAGTAAATCATCTTACATAAAAGAGGCAGGAAGGAGCTTTTACAATGCAGAAGAGGAAGGGTAAGGTTAGAGGGAATAAATGATCCTCACTCTCTTCTCATTTGATTTTTCCTTTAGGAGAGAATAACACATTCAATTGGGTATGGAAATCTATTCTACCCTATAAGAAGGCAGGGGCGAAGCGCATAGGAGAGGAAGGATAGTAGAAGGGATGGCAGATCGGGGGAAGGGGCAACCAGAAGCAAGCACTGTAAGGGGACAAGTAAATGAATGGAAGGACAGGACAGAGGGAAATGTGACTAGGCTTTTGCAACATGACTTATGTTTTGCATGGCTATATATGTATCATATATATTGAATTGCTTGCTGTCCCAATGAAGGTCAGTAGGGAGAGAGGAAGGGAGGTAGAGAATGTAGAACTCAAAGATTTAAAAATGAATGTTAAAAATGTTTTTTGCATGCAATTTGGAAATAAGTTGTACAGGTGGGGTATAGAAATCTATCTTGACCTATAGGAAAATAGAGGGGAGGGGTATGGGAGAAGGGGGTATGATAGAAGGGAAGAAAGATTGGGAAAAGGGGTGGTTAGTCCACTGTCCTAAATTGAGTGGAAGGAAGAGATGGGGAGAAAATTTGGAACTCAAAATCTTGTGGAAATGACTGTGTAAAACTGAATATAAATAGATTATATTAAAAAGAAACACTCGAGAAGAACAACAGTCAACACATATGCATTTCTGAATGCATACACACATACTTTAAATACCACTTTCATTTTGTTCTTTCCACATGACTTGAAATCCTTATTCTTTTCTTATTCAGATCAATAGAATACACCCAATCTGTTTCCTGAGATAACACTTTAAGAAAATCTCCCTTGTAAGTATGCTTTTCTTTCTGATTCACTTCCAGTTTTTGTTATTTTTGTTTTTCTTGTTTTGATGCAGTCCTCTCATTTCATTAGTACAGATATATTGTAAACAACGTTATCTTTCCACTGGGTTATAATCTTTTGTATGAATACAATCAGTTTAATTCTATGAAAGAAATTATTTTAATGGAGCTGCTTTTTTCCGCTTTCTAAAAACACATGCCTCACATTTTTAGTTCTTGATGACATTACAAGGTGCGCATGGAAATTTAAAACTAAAAAAGGAGTTATAGAAATGTTATCTCATGAAATAACACCAGATTTTACCTGAAGGCTAAACTTTCTCCTTTGACCTGATGATAGTATTACATTTTAAAAATGCATACATGTGAAGATGCTAAAGCATAGGCAAACAGCAGGTCTTTGGAGAATTACTATAATTGCTCTGACCTCAAAGGCTAAAACATTTAAGAAATTCAAGAGAATTGTAGAGCTGGGAGAATTCCTCCCAGCAGGAGCCACCCTTTCCATTGTGATACTTCAATTTCTTTCCATGCCCTTCATCATAATCTTTTATAGTGATGGTTTAATCTCACTTGTATAGGACTAAATAATGTAAATCATCTCATGGTACACTTACCAGCACAAATGTAAAGTAAAGTTAGTCACTGATTTATTGTTTCAGTGTATGTGCCAGTGAATAACCTTGTGACATTCAGAATAGATAGAAATTATGTAATGGAACTGTGCATGAATTCAAAAAGAAAAGGGTGATGGGGGGAAAGTTATGACTTTATGGGTTTATTAATTTTTTTCCAAAATTATCTGTTAGTGTTTGTCCAGTCTTACCATGTTTTATAGAATCCAGTTCTACATATTTATCGAACAGTAAACTCTATAACTTTCTTAATTTTAGTACACAAGGTGGCACAGCAAGTGAGTCAAAGTGATTGTATCCTTTCCCTCCTTCTCCTGCATTTTTCCTAAATAAATTTCATCATGTTAGATGCAGCATGAAGCTCTAGCTTGGCAAAGTCTTTTAGGATCCTTATTTTTTCTTTCAGTATGTATCCATTCCTGCTTTGATCTGCTTGCAGATTTAATGACCATACAGTCTATGCCATCATCCAAATCATTAGTAGAAATTTTAAACAGTGCAGGACCATAAATTTCCACTTGGTGAGAGTGTAAATATGATTCATGTATGTATGTGTTGGATGAGACAAGTATTAAAGTCCCCTACAACATTAATGTTGCATAAATTTGTAATTACTATAAATTGTATTTGAGCCCTACAGAATATGTAATATGTTATAAATTTAAGTGCAATGTCATTGGAACAATTTTGCAAAACTTTTGTGCATGTGACACCCTGCTCTGCATTCCACTAATTGGGTCTTTATGTGAGCATTTTGGGTCCCCAGAAGATAGCTTGTTACTAACAATGAGGGCTGTAGAGGTAACCCTGATTTCTAGCACCATCCCTCTTGAACTTTGACCAGTATTCTTCCCATTAACAAAAAAGCAACCAAACATCAATGATTTATTTACTAAGTATTTACTAATGGAGAAGGAAGAGAGATGGAGACAGAAACAAGAGAGACTTTCCCCGCAAGTGGACTGCAAGTTCCATTTAGAGTTTAGTTATAATCTTCTCAATTGGAGATCCTTCACCTCTACACTGGCTCACTGCTTAACTAAATTTGGCTATAGATTAATTGTTATTTTTATGATTAGGAAGAAAGGCGTGTCTGATTTTTCTTCAGTCAGTCTCAAGATGCTTTGGGTATAATATCATCTGTTTTCATCCAGTAGTCAAAAGTATACTATAATCCATTCAAACTGACTAACTTATTTGCTTTTGATTGATTAATTCATTCAAAGAGGTGTCTGGGGTCTTCTGTGATCTGAATGGTTGTAGAATTGCTCCCCTAAAACACGTTATGTGACTTACCTCAGTAAATTCCCTCGTGGATTTAGAATTCTCCACAGGGTTTGTTTAGCCTTAATCTGTTAACAATTTATTGAATTTTCCTATAAATTTGAATGTTCATCAATATCCCCCAAAGTTTCCTATTATTTTTGATGAGTTATGAAAAACAAAGCTTTTGAACTTTTTTTTTAACATTCTGAAGCTGTGTTGAATTCTGGAAAACATTTCCCCCTATTAATTTAAAACATTCTTTTCTGAGGGAATCTAATTAACAAAACTTGTTTTTTTCCAATCAAAAGCAAGCCAAGACTGTGTAAAAAATAAATACTGCTGTTAGGAAATCATTCCTGATCCAATTATTTGGATTTCTAGGGGAATAAAATTAAAACAAACAACTAAACAAAAAACACACAACTGTTTAGAACTTGTGCTTTGCCAAAATCAAATACAACTCAAAACATATGAACTTGATGTTATAAATGTGAGCATTAGTAAAGCTTTCAGTTTCTAGTATCTTTATAAGAGAAAAAAGATTTCCTTTTTAATTTTTTACTATAAACATGTTTTGCGTTTTTATTTACTAAAAACCAAACATAAATTTATATATATATATATATATATATATATATATGTGTGTGTGTGTGTGTGTATATGCTTACAGAAGTACAAATATAGGTAATAAATATGAATATATATTCACATGTAAGTTACATATGCAAATACACATACTTAAAATTAAATATAAACTTAATAAACTTAAAATCATTAGCAAACATAAGTATCTCCATATACAAATTGGAACATAAAAAGGATCATATGTGAAAGTATGGACCTCTATCAGGTAAAATTTGTTTTCAAGAGCATACATTAAATCTAATATGGTTATAACACTGTATTTTGGTAATTCACTGATACATTAATATATTCTTTTGAGAATTTAAAAAATATTTATTTTTATTTTTCATATTTAATAGTATTTTATTTTTTCCAGTTAAATGCAGATAGACTTTTAAATTTCCATTTTTATAAGATTTTGAGTTCCAAGTTTTTCCCTCTCCCTCCCTTCCCTCCTCCTTTTCCAAGACAGTAAGCAAGCTAGTATAGGTTATACATATACAATCATGTTAAACAAATTTCTACATTAGTCATGTTGTGCAGGCCTGCCCTAAAACATGGTCAGTTTTTGTGTAGGTGCCATAAATTACTGGGGTAAAAAGGTACATTCCTTTCTATCCCCATTCAGTTTTCTCCAGGTATCTACTATATCTAACTTGCCCAAAATTCTATTCACCTTCTTACCTCCCTTCTTGTTTATTTTGTGGTTAGATTTATCTAGTTCCCAGATGGGAAGGTTTAGGTCTCCCATTAGTATAGTTTTGCTGTCTGTTTCTTTCTGTAATTCCCTTAATTTCTCCTCTAAGAATCTGGATGCTATACCACTTGGTGCATCTATGTTTAGTATTGATATTTCCTCACTGTCTATGGTATCTTTTAGCAAAATGCAATTTCTTTCCTTATTTCTTAAAATTATATCTATTTTTTTTCTTTTCCTTTGTCTGATATCAGGATTGCTACCCCTGTTTTTCTTTTTTAACTTCAGCTGAAGAATAATATATTCTGCTCCAGCCATTTACCTTTAGTGTGTGTGTGTGTGTGTGTGTGTGTGTGTGTGTGTGTGTGTGTGCGTGTGTGTGTGTCTACTTCAATTGTGTTTCTTGCAAGCAATACATTGTAGGATTCTGGTTTTTAATCCACTCCTTTATTTGCTTCTGTTTTATAGGAAAGTTCTCCCTTTTCACATTCACAGTTATGATTACTGTGTATTTCCTTCCATCCTATATTTCCCCATTTATATTTTTTTTCCTCTCCTTTCATCCTGTCTGTCCTCACCAGTGGTTTGCTTCTGACCACCGCCTCCCTGAATCTGTCCTCCCTTCTATCAGCTCCCCATCTCCTCTCTTTACTTTCCTACTTCTTCTCTCCCTTCTATTAACCCTTCTTTCCTTTCCCCTTTTCACCTTCTACTTCTGTGTAGGGTAAGATAAATTTCTATACCCAGTTGCATGTACTATGCATAATTTATCCCTTTTCTCTTCTCACAGTACAATCTTCTTTTCACCCCTTCATTTGTTTTTATATCATCACACCAAAGTCAATTTATACCCATACGTTCTGTCTATGTGTACTCCTAACTGTAATATAGATGCAGTTCTCCAGAATGATAAGTATCATCTTCCCATGTAGGAATGTAATTATTGAGTAACATGTTTTTCTTTTTACCTGTTCACCTTTTTATGTTTCTCTAAGCTGAGCTGTACTCCCATTTTACCCTTACAGACCTTTTCTGAAGTCCTTTTAAGTTATCCCAATCTGGAAAATTGTTTCCCTCAGTCTATTTGTGGTTTCTGTCACTGCAAAATCTGTTGAAAGGCTTTATTTGACATTATTTCTGAGGGAAACTGGGAAGATGTCAGGCAACTTCCTGGCTTCTCTCCTCCATCTGCACTAGGCTCCTTCTTCTGAATATTTTTACTAATAAAAATGGAAGCTTTGAATCTTTAAAACATATTTCTAAAAATCCATATGGAACTAAATTTTATTAAAATTAATGCTTACAAGTAGTAAGCCCCCATTTAACTATTTTTATAAACAATTTTTAAATTTGTATTTGACTTCTTTTTTTTCTTTCAAAATTTTATATAACCTGAGAGAAGAAACTGTGAGACTGACCCAGAAGCTCTTGTAATCTGCATTTCTGTAGCTCAGACTCTTAAAATGAAGCAAATCTGCTAACAGTTTGTGATGATTGTACCTCAGAAGAGTTTGTCATAACAATGGATAATCCATAATGTTTATCTATGACAGCTGACTGCAATCCAAGGTGGTCTGTGTGTTCTTTATTCAGGTCATTAAGAAAGCAAAGCTTCTTCATATACTCCCTTTGCATGAACTGAAACATTGAGGGTGCTAGGTTGTATTGCTACTGCTGTGAAGCCCTGAGAGACAGACTTTGTAGGACAGGGCCTATTCCAGATGTGGGAAACCTGTGACCTCAAGGCAACATGTGGCCCTGTATGTTCTTGAGTGCACCTTTGACTGAATCTAAACTTCACAGAATAAATCCCCTTAATAAAAGGATTTGTTTTGTAAAACTTGGACTCAGCCAAAAGGCCACACTCTAGGACCTAGAAAGCCAGATGTGGCCTCTGAGGCCACAAGTTCCCAACCTGTATCCTCATTCCTGGAGGTGACTCCTTTCCCTTTCTTATTTCCATTTTCCCACTTCTTTCAAAATCACAAAGGATCTTAATGAAAACTGTCCTTTTTTTTCCCTTTAAGTAGCTTAACTAGGGTAAGCACTTTGCCTAGGGCACAAAAATTTTTAGCACATTTGCCCAGAACACTTGCACTTTCACAGGCTGAAACCAGCAATTTTGAAATGCTAAAAGTCTTATAACAAAGATAGAAACTGTCAGTTAAATGAAAACAAAACCCTGAAAACAATAATTAATGCAAAGAATATTCTTATTTAAAAAGTATAATCTTTGTTTCAGGGAGAAGCTTGGGATCATTAAAAGCATTACACAATTCTCAAATTAAATTAGCCCACTCTCCTCCTGTTACAACTAATGTGCATTGCCTTTCAAGGGATACAGAATCCATTGACAACCTTCTCATTCTGAGAGCCCAGTTAACTAACTGCTGTTCTAGATATTTGAGGAAGAGAAGTTTAAAAGTTCTCTCCAACTGTAGTTCATGAACCTCCACTGATACATTTTCCTTTTACCCTTCCTTTATAGAACACATTTAGTTTCCTAGCAATGGCATTCTAATTAAATAACATTAAAAAGCAATATGGGCTTGGTTTCCTTGACTATAAAATGAGAAACCCGTAAGATGACCCCTTAGGTCTCTTGCTTCAGATGAATATTCCTTTACGTGACCCTTGAGCTCACTCTTCCAGAAGTGCAAACACTGTTATGGGAAAAGCAACACTGTGTAGGAATTATGTGTAGTACATCCACACACAGGTAGGCTTTGAAAGAATGAATACTCATGGTACATGTGACCAGGATACGTGAATAGAAGATTCTTTCATGACTTCAATATTACAAAACTGTTCCTGTATTCTTCAGGCATCTGTCTTATAGAAATTCCTTTCTACTGCTCCCTGACAAGTCCTGGTCACCTTTGAACTCCCCCAGTCATTGTCCTGCACTACTTATACCCAACCACTGTTCTCTATTAATGTCCCTTAAGCATTAATAATCTCTTATTCCTGGACTCTTTCTATTTTTATATGTTGTACCATCAATCACTAGGGATGGTGTGGCAGAAACCCTTTAACCTGCTCTTTTAACATTTCCAGTTTCCAGTGGCTACTATGTTGAGTAAGACTCTACATAGAAGAGGAAAGTAGACAGCACTATCATCCTCCTATGATACATTTATCCCCAGTTAAGATGCTGACTTCCATATGGTCAGATGCTTACTTCTCCATTTACTGGAGATAATTTTGGTAATTTTGATTACCAAAAATTTATTGGCAAATTTCCCCTCCGAAAGGCTATAGCTCTCCTCCATCAGAATTCTCAACCAACGCTGTAAAGTTTGCTTCATGTCCTAGACTCAAAGGCTATACCAGGAAGTACACAAACCTAGACTGAAATGACCTCCTTAGAATTTCTTGTTAACTGCTTTTCTTCTTCAGAACTCTTCTCTTCTACTTGACTCTTTTAAAATTAAATTAACAAGTGCATTGTCCTCCCCTGAGTAATGCAACTCATTGCTCATCTAACTCATAGCCAGAGATACATTATAAATTTTAACATATTCCATGACTCGGATAAATCCCCCATGGTCCTTCTTTCTCAAAACAATGCATTGAGATATTGTGTAAGGGAAATATCTAGCTTTACCAGCAGTCCTTTTATTGGCCATAAAAGACACTTTCCAAATCCCCACTCACCCAGGCAGGGCAGATCTCCAGAGCTCAACTTCCACTTCTCCCTTCTAGGAATGGTTTACTAATTCCAGAATTCATGAGCCCCAACATGTGTGCTTCCCCCAGAGATTTTCAACTGAAATCAATGAGTCAGATTAATTATCTTTTAGAACAGTCTAGTATTATATTACTAAGGTAGTATATAATTAGATCAGTCGACACAAAACATACCCCTAACATAGTTCCTCATCAAAATACACAGCATGAAGGAGAAAGCAAGTTGAATTTTAGATCCTGTATATGGAAAAGGGGCATCTCAGAGCTGATGGTGGCCAGAAGTACCTTTCTCCCCATTATGGGGTTTACATGCATACAAGCATGCTATACTTTTTAAACTTTTTGATTCTTGTAGAGCTTTGAAGTTGCCTTTCCTCAAAGGACCCTAACTAGTCTTCATCTCTGGATACAGATAAAGAGTCAAGTGATCCAGGAATTAAAACCAGGGAAGGAATGGGGAGTCCATCCCTTCCCCACTGCCCCCCCCAAACAACTTTATGATTTCTTCTGGTCAAGAAGGAAGGAGACCAAGACCAAGAAGGAGGCTGAGGTCAAAGCCCTTCTCCAGGCCTCCAAACTCCCGAATTATTCCTTCTCAGAATTAGGCTAGAGCTTTTCTCCTTTATGTTGAATTATAATCAATTAACTCTTCTATTTTATAGAAAACTTATAGGGCATAACCAAATCTCCTAGGCTAATACCAAAATCTCTCCTATGTTGTATCACATTCAACCAGTGGCTTTTAAGAACTTCTCTTCTTCAACTTAATGCAATGGCCTTTGACTAATTAGTTGTCTAAGCTTTTTTTGACATCTAATTCACAACTCTGGGTGATTGGATCTATGAGTTTCATTCTCATTTGAAAAATTAACAGAACTAAATGGAGATGAATGTCACCCCAAAAATTACATATGTAAAACTTTAGCTACTGTGTTAGCTGAAGTGTTCTGAGACTTTGTGGTCCTCACCTTAGCAATGCATTATAACCTGGCATTTTCTATTTCTTGACTCTGGATAGAAAGACAAACAGATAAACATAGAGTTAGAGTAGCAGGTGAGCTGGAGCTAGTTGAAATTAGCTCTTTACAGCTGACTGTTAAATTTTAAGGGCTTTACACCTAAGAAATTGGTAAATGTTCCAAATCAGGATATGGTTTATTTTTGCTTATTTTCTAGAATTTTTAAAAGTGATGACATATGTACAGGACAGTTTCTGAAGGACTGAACCTGCCAGACTTATAAAGCAGGGCAGCATCTTCTATGTAGTTAATAATCTTAGTTGCCCTGAGAGTTTACATAACTTTCCCAGGGTCACAGAGTCTAGGGAACCTTGAAACTTGGTCTTCCTGATTCCAAAGGCTGGTTCTTCATGCATTATGTTGCACTGTCTTAATCTAAATGTCAAACTGGATATTATTTGGGATATCCATCCAACTCTATGCCAAAGTATTGCCAATAGATTTTTTTTTAATCCATTAGATTTTTACTGTGTGAACCAAACCCAAAAGCTTTTGTATAATTATGGCTCCACCTTCCTGGGTTCTTACAATTTTTTGGTTCTCTGCATATAGTTTAGGCTGATTTTTCTTCTTCTCTTTTTCATGTTTGTGAACTATGTCCCATTCCCTTTCACTGAGTGTAGCCCAAGAGTCTGTACTGAACCCTCTCCACTTCCTTTTCTGCAGTCTCAGTGATCTCATCAATCCCATGCAATTACCAATTATGTTTTTGCATATGACTCCCAGATCTACTTAGCTTTTCTTAGCTATCTTCCCTGAGCTCTCACATCCCACATTTCCAACTGCCTACTAAATATATCTCCCTGGATGATCATAGCCATCTCAGACTCAACATGCCAGAAACAGAAGTCATCATCTTTTCTCATAAACACATGTCCCTTAACATCCCTATTGGGGGATGCAGTCACAATTGTGGAGGAAAGGCAGGGACTCACTAGATCTCTCTTGAATTCCCCTCTAAATAACTTTAAATAACATCTTAAAACAAATTCTAGAGCAGCAGAACCCACAAAACGATGGGATGATACTACTTTCCCATTTAAAACAACTCATAAGGTCAGCAGAAAAGGTCTGTTACATCAGGGTGGAAAAAGGAGCACACACGTTATTAGTCACAAGATAACTAAATGGAAATACGTTTTGCATGGCTGCTGTATATGACCTGTATCAAAATTGTTTTCCTTCTCAATGAGTAGGCAAGGGAGGGAAGAAGAAAGAGAATTTACAACTCAAAATTTTAAATAAACTAAAGTTAAAATTGTTTTTATGTGTAATTTGGGGGGAATAAAATATAAATAAATCTATTGAACATCACTATTTATGCTAAAGGCACAATTATTTTTCCAATCACTCAGGTTTGCAATGTAGTAGTCATTCTTTTTTCCCTTCTTTATCTCTATCCTTTATCAGACTGTTTGATATGGTAATTCTGTTCCATCTCCTCACCATCTCTTGCATCCATCCCTATATTTAAGCTACTCCTATAACTATTCTGGTCCAGCCAATCATCCACTTTTTTCTGGATTTTTGAAATGATCTCCTAATTGTTCTCCCTGTATCCAAACTTTCTCCCCTTCCCATTCAGCCTCCATGCAACTGCCAAATTAAACCACATTTCTGGTCATGTCGTTGACTTGCATAAGAAACTACAGTACCTCCAATCACTCTTTGGCTAAAATGGAAACTCACTTTTCACATTGGTCTTTAGCCTATATTTGCATGCTGATTGCACATTATTGCCCACTTGAGTTCATCTGACCTACTTTACATGACCTTCTTATATGCCTCATTGCCTTAGCATAGTTTTTCCTTCATGTATGGAATGCTCTCCCTTTTACTTCTATGTCTTTGAACCTCTTTTTCTCTTGAGGTCAAATGTGATCATTTATTAGCTCAGTCCACCAAATCACTGTAGTTTTATTTTACATATATCCTTTCTCTACTCATCTATAAATATTTTTTTCCTCTAAATAGAGTGCAAAACCTGTGAAGGTAGGAAATGCCTCAATGTCTAGAACCTATGCTACAATTGAGATATTTTCGTTTTTCAGTTGTTTCCATTTTTCATGACCCCATTTGAGGTTTTCTTAGCAAGGGTACTGAAGTGATTTGTCATTTCCTTTTCTAGTTCATTTTATAGATGAGGAAGCTGAGGTAATATGGATAAATGATTTGCAGAGGATCACAGCTAGTAAGTATCTGAGGCTGGATTTGAACTCAGGAAGATGAGTCTTCCTGACTTCTGTCTCAACATCTAGCTCTCCTCCACAGTTAGCACATAGTAAATAACCAATATATGTTCATTGATCAATAATCTAGTTGACTGATGTAATTCAGAAGGCCATGCAGTATTCTGGGGCTTTATGAAATCAGCACAGTATCATTCACAAACAAGGCCTTGCTAAGAATAGGAATTTATTCCTTTTGGATCTTGCAGTAGACAAACTCCATGACAGTCTTACACAAGTTTGGCAAGCACATATCTACTATTATGCTACTATGCCTCATAGGGCAATAATCAGAGAATCAACGAGCAAACTTATCACAGTTGATAATTTTTCAAAAAATTATTTATGAGTCTGGCAATGTACCAAAAAGAAATCAGACACATATGCTTAACAGAGGTTTAATTCTCTCACAAGGGAAACAGAGTCATGTTGCTCTTAAGCACTGATGAAATTATCTTTAGCTTTGCTACATACACTGCTTTTTTTAAGGTAAGGAAGAATATATGTAAAGTATCTACATAATTTAACAAGTTTTGTAGTCTTATTATAGAATAGAAAAGAGGAACATTCCTGGTACACTTTCCTCTAGAAACAAAATCTGTAGCTTATTTCACTAATAGAGATGTTTTGCTCTTATGGCCCTTAGTTCTTCATGTAATTGTTATCACTCATGTCTAACTCTAACACAAGGGAGATTCTTTATTGGAGGAAAAATTTTAAAGCAGTTCTACTAAACATAAAGAATATATGCACATAGTTATTATATTATTAATTATATTAATAATAATATATAACATTATGTATTATATACCTTTATATTACATATATTATAAAATGTAATTTTAAAATTCTACAAAATATAAAGAACATATGCATATATTATTTATATTATTAAGTATTATATCAACAGCAATATTATATAAAAGACATAACATCTTTATACATATTATCAAGTATAATTTTAAAGCAAAATTTTAAAGGTAAAATATAACTTCTTGAATTTTCTTGTCTGAGAAAAAAAGAAGAATCTTATAGAATTTGTACGTTTTCAGTAGATTAAAAGACTATAAAGTTATTGTGTATACTCCTGTAAAGTATTAGAGAAAAGTTTAACTATTCATCTAGAGTATTTGCATCACTATTTGCAGACTATTCTAAAAATAACTTTATAATGAGAAATCTGCATTGTAATTTTTATTCATAGTCTCTATTGACAGTATTCATGAGGTTGTACACAAGCATTTCATTCTCTCTTGTCTTTCAGATGACTATAGAATGGATCCCTCTGTGTCTTCCAATTTTCTTGCATTTTATAAAGAGATCCTCTATATATGCTTGGTCTGAGTCAACTTCCTTTTTCCAATTTTGTTTTCCTTAATGTCACTTTTACTTTCTTGTGCATGGTATCAGTGACTGTGATAAGAACTACTATGTCAATGCAGTGGCTCCTTGGTTACTGTGAAAATTTTTTCTTAAACATTTGAGGCATATATTTCCCTTTCTTTTATATATTTTTGTTGACCTAGTGTTCTTCATAAACAGTATGGTAATGAATTGCTTAAGGGACTCTCATCAAGGTTTATGTGAATTTGCTTTTTCACAACATCATATATATTTTGTGAAATTATACCACTTCCACAATTTTTCACTCTTCTTTATCCCTTCATCACAAGATTTTGAAAAGGAGTTGTAATTCTACATGTGTGATGCTTTTGACTGCTGTATCATTCTACCTGGAAAAAAGATGAAGTGTTTCTAAGTAATGTTTAGGCATTTTGGTGGAAAATGTTTACACAATAACTATTTACATTATTTATATCTTTGAAATGATATGTCTATGTGGGTGTCTTGTTTTGGAAAAGAAATATTTCTCTTATCTTGTTGTCAATATCTTATTCATATAAATCATATTAGAGATATTTTACTTTGTTATATATTTTTATGGTTATTAGTCTTTGTATCTTTTATTTATAATTTGGTGTTGATTTTAATCTTTTCTCTGAGAATCTGATGCTTTGACTTGACAGGCAGATGATATGGAAATGAGTTCCCCGTTAGTGAATAACTCTTTTTTATACTACAACATAATCAACTTCATTTTTTTTTAAATATGGAACTTACTTTTTTCCATTATCTCTTAAGTTTTCTTGAAGAAAGTATTCATGATATATTACTATGGCTATTCTTACTTGTAATCTCCATGCTTCTAGCCTCTTGTTTCTTACTTATAGACCATATTTTCCAATATAATTTTCACAATTTATGAAAGAAGCAATTTTTGTTGTTGTTGTGTGATGCCTTTGCCTCTAAGTTTCACTCTCCTCCCATTAAGCATGACATCTTGCAGCGGAGTGGCAACCAATGGGTGACATTGTGCCCGGCAAATCCTGGAGGGGGAGAGTTAAGAGGCAGACAAAACAGGAAGCAGCTTGGAGGAATATAACACTGGTAACCCCAGGAAGGGACAATTGTGGATCTAGAGAAGCAATCATCATGGACATTTACAACTGCGAAATGGAGAAAAGCAAGCTCAGGGAGCCTGGATAAATGACCTACTTAGCAAATATGCCTTGCGTGGAGTGACCAGAAAGAGGATACCATGAGGAGACACATGATATTGAAGTCCGAGAGTATCAGAAATGTGAACTGCATTGGCCATATGTGTTTTTTTTATGTTTGCACCTAGCCACTGTTACAATTTAAGTTATTCCTCTCTGAAGAATTTTGGAATCAATTGCTTTGCTTGGGATACTCTGAAATAGGATTGCCCAGCACAATGTATACACCAAATAAGACTCTGGGCAAAGCAAAATTGCGGTAGCTCAAAAGAAATGTGAGATAAATACATTTAGAAACATCTCCACTGCAAAGGTTCATATGGACGCTTTGTGCCTGACTTGTGGTAGAATATGCCAAGTTTGCATTTGTCTGATAAATCACAGTTGGACACATTGTACCTTAAATCTAACACAGTGATGGCATTTGGGAATGAGAGATACTAACTAATCAAATTATTTTCACTTATGCTGCGTGTCTTTGTGGGACAGTGTTCCCAAATCTTACAGGAGGAAAATTCTGTAGTTACTCTTCTTGATAATTAAATGTATTCTCATCAAATTCAATTATTACAGTTATTAGTAGTAGAGGTAATTTTTATTAACTGAGTTTGCTTTGTGATAATTGTGTCTAATGGCTTTATGTTAAAGGTAGATGTATACTGAGGATCATGAGTTTATAGAGCTTATAGGTCTTATAAAACACTCTTAAAACTGTGAGTAGTAAATTTATGGGAGCCAAGATGGCAGAGTAAGCAGTAAGTTGCCCTCACCCTCCCTTACAGATCTTGAAAAACCCAGAAAATATCGTCCCAGGAAAAAGCCTGGAACAGGGGAGCCAGTAGAAAGTTGGGATTTAGCAGCCTTTTAGCTCTGGAGGATAGGGAGATTAAGGGAAGGTTCCTCTTGCAGTGGTTGAAAGAGATCAGTAAAGGACAGGAGGCATCCAAGCAAACCAGGTAAAGGAGCTTAGATTATAAGCAAGGATCAACTGCCCAGCAAAACTGAGCATAATCTTTCATGGGGGGAAATGGACATTCAACAAAATAGAGGATTTCCAGACATGCCTGACGAAAAGGCCAGAGCTCAATGGAAAATCTTATCTTCAAATACAAGATTCAAGAGAGGTATATAAAAGTAAACAGGAAAGGAAAACAAACAAACATGTTACTCAATAAGGACAAACTGTTTACAACCCTACATGGGAAGATGATACTTAAAACTCTTGAGAACTGTATCTTTATTATTTCATCTAGAAGGGAAATACATAGACAGAGGGGGTGAGTTTAAATTGATTTAGATATGATGATTTAAAAAAACCAAATTAAATGCTGGAAAAATATGGTGGTGGGAGAGGAGGAAAGTAAGAGGCAGAAAAGGGTAAATTACATCAAAAGAAGTGATACAAAGACATATTACAGTAGAGGGAGAGAAGAAAGGGGAATGAGCATTGTGTGAACTTTACTCTCAACAGATTTGGCTCAAAGGAATAACATATTCATTTAGGTACAGAAATCTAACTTGCCTTACAGGCAGTTGGAGGAGAAAGGGTTGAAAGAAAAAGGAAAGAGGGATAGAAAACACGACAGATTGAGGCAGGTGGCAGTCAAAAGCAAAACTCTAGTGAGGAGGTAAGGGGAGGAGGGAGAGATTAAAAGC
Organism: Potorous gilbertii; assembly: GCA_028658325.1. Lineage (NCBI taxonomy): Eukaryota > Metazoa > Chordata > Mammalia > Diprotodontia > Potoroidae > Potorous > Potorous gilbertii. The sequence continues at coordinate 100,500,303 of CM053774.1, read as the reverse complement.
AATATGGGGGTGTGTGTAGGATGGAGAGAAAGATACAGAGAGTAATCATAACTATGAATGTGAATGGGATGAATTGTTCCATAATGCAATAGAAATCATAATCCTACAACATGTTGTTTAAAAGTAACACATTTGAAACAAGGGTATACACAAATAGTAAAGGGAAAAAGCTGAAGTAGAATATTAATATATTCATATATATATACATATATATATATATATATATATATATATATATATATATATATATATATATGTATATATATATGCTTCAGATGAAGTAAAAGAAAGCAGGGGTAGCAATCCCAATCTCAGACAAAGCAAAAATAGATGTAATTAAAAGAGATAAGGAAGAAAACTATATCCTGCTAAAATGCACCACAATGAAGTAATATCATACTAAACATCTATGCACCAATTGCTATAGCATTCCAAATCCTTAGAGGAGATTTTAAGGGAGTTACAGAAAGAAATAGCAAAACTATACTAGTGGAGGACCTCAACCTCCCCCCTCTCTGAACTAGATAAATCTAACCTCAAAATAAAAAAAGAAACAAGTTAAAGAGGTGAACTGAATTTTAGAAAAGTTAGACATGGTAGACCTCTGGAGAAAAGTGAATGGGGACAGAAAGGAATAGACCTTTCCTCAACTGAAAATGGCACCAGCACAAAAATTATCCATATAGTAGGGCATACAACCTGGCAATCCAGTGCAGAAAAGCAGAAAGTATTGAATTAGTAAATGAAACTAAAAATGGTTTTATGGAAAAAGAAATAATAAAATAAAATAGATGAAAATTTGATTAATTTGATTCTGAAAAAGAAAGAGAAAATAAAAAATGGAAAGAAAGGGTGAATCCAATACCAATGATAAGGAAAATAAAACAATAATTAGGAACTATGTTGTCCAACTGTATGCCAATAAATTCAACAATCTTGTGTTATGGATAAATATTTACAAAAATATATAAATCACTCAGGTTAACAGAAGAGAAAACAAAGTACTTTACTATCTCAGAAAAAGAAATTGAACAAGCTAAAAAAAAATCTCCAAGGACAGATGGATTTACAAGTGAATTCTATCAAATATTGAGAGAATAATTAATTACAGTACTACACAGACTATTGGGGCAAATTGCTGAAGGAGTCCTACCAGATTTTTTTATGATACAAATAAGGTACTGATACCTAAACCCTCAAGAGTCAAAATAGAAAGAAAATTACAGACCAATTTTCCTGATGAATATAGATAAAAAGTTTTAAATAAAAGATTAGCATAATATTACAGCAACATTTTGTGATAATAACACAGTATGACCATGTAGGATCTACATCAGGAAAATAGAGCTGGTGTAATATTAGGAAGCCTATCAGCATAATTGATTACATCAACAACAAAACTAACAGAAACCATGATTATCTCAACAGACGCAAAAAACCGTTAAACAATACAACACCCATTCCTATTAAAAACCCTAGAGAGCATAGGAATAAATGGAGTCTTCCTTACAATGGTAAGTGCTATCTACCTTAAACTATTAGCAAGCATTATATGTAATGGGGACAAGCTGGAATCATTTCCAATAAGATCAGAGGTGAAACAAGGATGTCCATAATTACTTCAGTTATTCAAAGTGGTACTAGCTTTAGTAATAATAGATGAAAAAAATAAACAGAAAAAATTAGAATAGGCAAAGAAGAAACAAAGCTATCACTCTTTGCAGATGATATGATGGTATACTTAGAGAGTTTCATATGGTCAAGGAAAAGGTTACTTGAAGTAATACAAAAAAAACTTTAGCAAAGTTGCAGGACATAAAATAAGTCACATAAATCACCTGCATTTCTATGTATAGATAACAAAGACTAATTGCAAGAGATAGAAAGAGAATTCAATTTAAAGATACTGTAGACATTATAAAATATTTGGGAGTCTACCTGTCAAAACAAATCCAGTAACTATATGAAAGCAATTACAAAAAACTCTTTTCACATAAATACAATCAAATCTAAATAATTGGAAAAGCATCAGTTACACATAGGTAGGACCAGTTAATATAATAAAAAAGACAATTCTTCCCAAATTAATTTAATTATTCAATTCCATATCAATTAAACTCCTAAAAAATTTTATAGATCTAGAAAAAAATAATAACAAAATTCATCTGGAAGAACAAAAGTTCCAAAATATCAAGGGAATTAATTAAAAGAAATGCCAGGGAAGGTGGTCTAACTATATCAGATCTTAAATTGTATTGTAAAGCAGCAATCATAAAAACTTCTTGCTACTGATTAAGAAATAGAGGGATGGATCAATGCAATAGGTTAGTTACGCAAGACACAGTAGTCAATGACTATAGTAATCTACTGTTTGATAAACCTAAAGACTACAGCTTCTGGGATAAAAACTCATTGTTTAACAAAAACTCCTGGGAAAACTGGAAAAAAGAATGAGAGAAACTTGGCATAGACCAACTTCTTACACTATATGCCAAAATAAAGTCAAAATGGGTACACAATTTAGATATAAAGGCTGATACTATAAGCAAACTAGGAGGACAAAGAATAGTTTACCCATCTGATTTATGGAGAATGGAAAAATTTATGAGCATACAAGAGATAGAGAACATTATAAAACACAAAATGAATAATTTTTATTACATTAAATTGGAAAGCTCTTGCACAAAGTCAAGAGAACCAAGATTAGGAGGGAAGTAGAAAACTGGGAAAGAATTTTTATAACCAGTGTCTCTGAAGACCTCATTTCTAAAATACATAGAAAACTGTGTAAAATTTATAAAAAGACAATTCATTTTCCAATTGATAAATTGTCAAAGAATATGAACAGCCAGTTTTCAGAGGAAGAAATTAAAGCTATGTATAGTTATATGAAAAATGGTCCAAATCACTACAATTAGAAAAATGCAAATCAAAACATCTCTGAGATACCACATCACAACTCTCAGATTGGCTAACAGGAAAATTATAAATTTTGGAGAAGATGTGGGAAAATTGGAACACTAATGAATTTTTGGTGTTGTCAATTGATGCAACCATCTTGAAGAGTACTTTGGAACTATGACCAAGCAACTATAAAAATACGCATAACTTTTGACCAAGTAAGATGGGAAAAGGACTCACACGTATAAAATTATTTATAGGACCTTTCTTTGTGGTGGCAAAGAATTGGAAACTGAGAGGATGACAATCAACTGGGGAATGCCCAAACAAATTGTGGTATATGGATGTAAGGGAACACTATTGTGCTTTAAGAACTGATGAGCAGGCGGACTTCAGAAAATCCTGGAACTGATGCTGAGTGAGGTGAGCAGAAGCAGGAAAAAACATTGTATACAGTTACATCCACATTGAGTGATGACTAACTTTGGTAGACTTAGCTCTTAGCAATGCAAGGCTCTAAGAAAACTCTAAAAGTCTTGTGACAAAAATGCTATGCACATCCAAGGAGTCAACTATGGACTCTGAGTGCAGTTCAAAGCAACTATTTGCTCTCCCTCTTTCTCTTTTTTGTTTTCTTTTGTTTCTTCTTTCTTGTGATTCATTCTATTGATTATGATTCTTCTTTTACAACATGATTAATGTGAAATTATGTTTAATATCAATGTATATGTAGAGGCAATATGAGATTACATGCCACCTTGGGGAGGGAAATAGGGAGAGAAAATTTAAAACTCGAAAGTCTGTGGAACTGAATGTTGAAAAATAAAAATTAATTAATTAAAAAAAGAAAACATAGACAAAAAAAACAGGAAAAAATAGAGTTAAAAAAGCAAAATCAAGGGGGGTGTTGCAGAGCCAAGACGGTGGAGTAGAAAGACTCACATATGCTAGCTCCAAACCCACAGTCCATGGATTTCCTCTAAAAAGAACTCCCAACAAATTCTGGAACAGTGGAAGCCATGCAGCACCACAGTGAAGGAGATTTCCATTCCAGAGAGTCCTGAAAAACCTATCCCAAAGTTCCATCACGCACCAGAGGAGAGCGGAGCCCTGCCCTGCCCAGGCCACAGCACTGAGAGGAGCAAGCAGATCTGAGCAGGCTTCAGGGACGGAATCTCCAGCAGACACGAAGGTCCCTCCACCCACAGATGCACAGGTAAGTGAGAGAGATGTCTGGACCACCTGAGAGGGGAGCGGGGTGTCTCCATTACTCAGGCCCCCTCGGGAGGCAGCAGCAGAGGCAGTAGGTGGCCAGAGGCTCCCAGAGCAAGCAGGAACTGGGTAGCAGCTCCATTACAGAAGGTCTCTGCATAAACACCCTGAGGGAACTGAACCTGGGAGGCGGCCCTGCCACCACCTGAGAACCTGATTCAATCTTACCCTGAATAGCAGCCTGCCAGCCACAGAAAGCCCTGAGGCTGGGGAGCAGCATTTGAATCTCAGACCCCAAGAACTAGCTGGGCAGACCTAGGCCGGGGGTGGAGAGGACTCTCAGAAGTCAAGTAACTGACTGGGAAAATGCCCAGAAAAGGGGAAAAAAAGTAAGACCATAGAAGGTTATTTTTTTGGGAAGCAGATGATTGTACCATTCCTCTCTGACGAAGAAGACCAATGCTTACCATCATGTAAAGACATAGGAGTCAAGGCCTCTGTATCCCAAACATCTGAAATAGATATCCAGTGGGCTCAGGCCATGGAAGTGCTCAAAAAGGATTTTGAAAATCAGGTTAGACAGGTGAAGGAAAAACTGGGAGAAGAAATGAGAGAGATGCAAGAAAAGCATGAAAAACAGGTCAATACCTTAGAAAGGAGACCCAAAAAAATGCTGAAGAAAATAACACCTTGAAAAATAGGCTAACTCCATTGGCAAAAGAGGTTCAAAAAGCCAATGAGGAGAAGAATGCTTTCAAAAGCAGAATTAGCCAAGTGGAAAAAGAGGTACAAAAGCTCACTGAAGAAAATAGTTCTCTCAAAATTAGAATGGAACAGATGGAGGCTAATGACTTTCTGAGAAACCAAGAAATCACAAAACAAAACCAAAAGAATGACAAAATGGAAAATAATGTGAAATATCTCATTGGAAAAACAAC
>CM053774.1:100477600-100494752 GCA_028658325.1 Potorous gilbertii | reverse complement strand
GGAAATCTCCTTCACTGTGTTGCTGCGCGGCTTCCACTGTTCCAGAATTTGTCAGGAGTTCTTTTTACAGGAAATCTATGGGCTGTGGATTCGGAGCTAGCAAATGTGAGTCTTTCTACTCCGCCATCTTGGCTCCACCCCTAATTTATTTTATAAAAGAAACTATTGATGATGTATAGGTGTGAGGTTTCTGTGCAATCTCTAAGTTTTCACCTCCCAGTTTGATATATCCCAGAAAATACCCACTCTTGAATCAAATAAGCAACTGAGGACCAAAATTTCTTTACTCTTTGGAGGATTTTATCATGTTTTAACAATATATATAATCATTTTTTTCTTTCTCTATAGTTGATGTTGGTGTAAAATCTGCAATTATTTTCTTATTGATATTTCTGTAAATATTTATCTTGGATATTGCTATACAAGATGACCAAATATATCATGCAATGATGAATCTTTCTGCCTTTGAATGGAAAAGTAAACCAGCTCCCACCCAAGTTCTTTATTTGCCTCAGCTAAGGGAACTTGGGAGCAATTGTTTTATTTATTGATTCCACTCACCTGTATTTTGGTTAATGTTAAGCAAGGATGCTAAGGAGCATATAATTGTGGTCCTGCAGTATTATGTCCACTAGTCAATGGCAAGACAAGTATCTTTAATTTAGAATGTCAGCTGCTAAGTTAATGTTCAGAAACATTCTAAAAGTGGTGAGGCTTTTTGCCTTCCATCTCCTTTTCTGTCACTGTGACAGTAGAGCAAGTATGGTTCTCCCATTCCCAAGGAACAATGTCTTCTTTCCTTTGTTTAATGAGTTCCCATGTTAAAAGAAGTCTTCATCACCATGTGGTCAGTTTATTGGAGATGACCCTGTCTTTGTGCTTAGAAAAGCTTACCTTAAAGAAAAAGAGAGGTGGGAAAAGTGGGGGAGAGACTGAGTCTGTTGCTAGAATGGTATTTGAAGGCTTTGCAAGATGGAAAAATTTTCCAAAGTCTAGACTCTATCAGAAGGGTATTGAAGAGTCACCTAAATAAGATGATAGGGCATTGGAAAGGAGTTGGTGTCCGTATGAAATAAGTAGGCTTGAATGATTGAATTGAGTCTTCATACAGCCTTGGTTTATAAACCTTCAAATTTTTAAAATAAGCTAGAGAATATACCTTTTTGAGATAAAGAGTGTTTTTCCCCCTAACAGTGATAATTAACTCTAGATCTGCTAGTTACAAGGCAAAACTTACTCATTCTCATATTAAAATCTCTATAATGTTCACAGAAAAAGAAAAAAAATCTATGTGTATATAGTTGGTTAAGTAAGGTAGGCTGAAATTGAACAAATTTGCTTCAGAATACTATTTCCAGATTGTGTCTGTAATACCTATGTCCTAAATGAATACATATGTATGTGTATCTACAGGTTTGTCATATCATATTAATGGGACTTTCAGTAATACGGCATAAAAGAGATGAAAATTCATTGAAAATATGATTTACCCATTCCATTCATCATAATTCTATGATCTTCGGTTGAACTATTTAAAGCCTATGATGGGAAGAGTGGACAAATCAATATTTTAACATTGAAATATAGAGAAATAGTTACCATTTAAAAAGAGTCTTTGAGTTTCAGATCATCATTTAAAGAAATGTTCAATTTTCTATATTGTGTGGGACTCATAAAACATACATATGGGTCTGTGATCTTTAATTTTTTACTTATTTTATTCTTTCTTATAACTGCATCATATTTAATAGCCAGCCACTGCAAACATGTATCTAAGGTACTGACAATTTCTTTGACTCAACTACATAAGCTCTATGTGTTATGCACACATCCATATACATATATATACATACACTCATATTTCAATAAAATGGAGTTCTTATAATATATTCATAGAAAGTGTTCATTTATCTAAATGACCGAAGAGATGTGGCATTCACATAGCAATATTTGAACAATATGCATCATGGTGAAATGTCAACCAACCCACTCCATAGTCCAACCATCTAAATGACTCTAGACTCATCCTCGTATTTATTCCTATTGTTCTAAACTCTAGGGTTATCCAGGCTTATGTTTGTATATTTCTTCAGTGATTAATAAATGCTTAATATATATCTTAATTGGTCAAATAAGCTCAGAATTAATCAATTACTTGCTTTATAAACTGATTGTATTAAACCACTGATGCTTATTTTATGTTATTATATTTGTATCTTCCTAAACATTAACACCTTCCACAATTTGCTAGTATTTCATAAATATCCGGGTTAAAATAATTTATGGAAAATGATATCAATAAAAAGACAAAGAAAATTACCTATAATGTTTTGCCTCTGAGAACAGTCACAACAAGGAAACATCAATGAGCTATTTATAAAGACACATATCAAAGGAATGTTAATTTTTTGGAAAAATCACATTGAAATAATATGAACATGCTACTTCAAAGAATAAGGAATTATATGCATAATGCATTATATAAATATTCAATGCATTTGTTTTTACTTTTTTTCCTCCTTTTTTTCCCTGAATGTAAACAAAGCCCTTAGCCAAATTTTTAAGTGTCTGGATTTTCTATTCAGGAAGCATGATGTATGCATGAATTACTTCCAGTCTCAACTGGAAGTTTTGGTTCATGCCATTCACAAGCAATGGAAACTGCTGACTGACATACACATGGGGTATGCTAATCAGATCAAACTGGACATTTTCTTTCCATGAAATCAATGCCTGAATCTGTGCTTGTGTTTATATGTCAGCCCTCCCAAACAGTTTGAAATGTAGGGATCTTGCAGTTTTTATTCAATCTAAATACATAAACTATTCAAATTAATTTCTAACCAAATCCAACCATTTAAGGTTATTTAATTACATTGCTTGCATGAAGTATTGTACTTAATGCTTTTGCTAAGTCACTAAAGTAAAGGTAATGCAAGCATTTAAGTAAAGTAAACACCCTTCTATTCTCTGAATGTAGTTGGACCCTAAAAATGATTGACAAAAGTCAAAATTCAAGAATCTTGATTAGATAGACATATGCTCAGGTATTCAGGGATATGAGAAAAATTGGACCAAGAACTCTGGATATCTTATTGAAGGTTCCAGTCTGCACAGGGAGAAAAAGTTTCAGAAAGGGGTTAATTTCTTTTCCCTCTTGTTTTCAAATAACTCTCTATTCTTTCCTTCTATTCCAAGAATGCTGGTAAAGTGTTACCTGGCACAATTCCAGTAAGTAATTTCCAGGCAATTAAATTTATTTCCAATCCCAAACCAGAATATTTTGTAGGTAGTTTGCAGGCTGTGTACCTTGACAAGGGCAAGTAATTTGGGAATACCTCTCAGTGTAAAAGGAATAATATTGATTTTGGTTCTTACCTCCCTTTTTAACCAACATTAGTATCATGTTGTAAAATCACATCTTGTGCTTTATATGTGATTCTTGCCTTTATGAATAGAAAAAAAGGAATAAAGCTCTGAATTGGAGTGAATGCTGGCATGTGTCTTCTGCATACATTTCTAATCACAAAACAGTAGAAAAAAAGAATTCTGCATCAAATACAGAATGACTAAATCTGAACACAACAAGAGGCACCAGATACAAATTCTTTCCAGATGTAGGAAGAAAACTCTGAGCAGATGGGGGCGAAGAGGGACAGAAAATGCAGATAGTAAAGATCCAGTTATAGGGTAAAATGATTGCCTAGCTAGGAAAAGGAGTTGAAGAAGTTGAAATTGCCCAGTCTCATGACAGTGTGAGATTCTATACAACAGTGGCAATGAGAGAGAACCAAGACAGAGATGGAAAATTAGAGACAGTTAACTTAGGAATATAAAAGATATTCTTTAAAAAGTCCAAGGAGCATAAATGTCCTGAGCATAAACCCACCTTATAAGTAGAACAAATTACCAGAAGGCTTATAAAAACTGAAGATGATGTGAGCAAAATCTCAGAGCATATATAAGAATCAAACTACTATATGAATAAAAATAAACACAAAATCTCCAATATTGGACAGAAATGACCTGGAATAATCCCATAGTTATAGCTCGATTCAAACAAAATGAAAAGATACTTGTAGATCATCTAACATTTAATAAAAGTTTGTGTATTTTAAAATTAGGTAAAAAGAACATTCAGCAAGAATGTAGTATGGATTTTATTAGGTAAAACTCTCCTGCTCCTGTATTTGATGAGGTGACATGCCTGGCCAAAAATATGTTCCTAACCAGAATTGTCTCTGTCTCCTTGTACACTAGGATTTTGTACTTAGTTGATGAGATCAGCCACATCAAGCATTATAGTTTCATCATCTATTTTGGGGTGGCAGTTGTTTAGCCTGCATTGTAGCACAAGCAAGAGATTCCAGAATGATTTCTAATAGACATAAAAGATATTCAAGAATAATATGTATGAATTTAGGTCAGAAGTCAGAGCCCTCCATGCAGCATTGAAGAACACATCCAGTAACAAACAAAACTTGCAAAGCATATTGGAGAATCTTACTAGTGAAGTAAAGATCCTGAGAGAAAAGATGGTAGTTTTGTAACACACACAAACCAGAAATAGGAAGATATATTGATTTAAGAGAAGCAAAAGGCAATAACTTATAAACCGCAAGCCAAATATAAATAAACAAAGATATAAATAATTCAAAGTGAGCCAGAACAATTGACCCTGAAGACAGGATGTACAGAAATGATTAAGTAATCACTTGTTCATAAAATTTCTGACTATGACTACTGAATAAAATATAAACTTCTGGTCATACTGTCTTTCACAGTCTGGCTCCAAGATACCTTTCCAAAAAGAGATTTCACAGCATTTTTCTTGAGAGCACTGGGGCTGGAGTCAGGAAGATCAGAGTTCAATTCTGGCTTCAGACACTAGCTGTGTAAGTTACTTAATCTCTTGATGCCTCAGTTTCCTTCCCTCTAATATGGATATAATAATAGCACTTATCTCCCAGGGTTATTGTGGGGACCAAATGAGATAATATATTTGTGAAATGTTTAGCACAGTTGCAGCACATGGTAGGTATTTCCTTCTTTCATCTGTAGAAACAGAAGAGAATACTGTTATGGGAGACAGAGGAGAAGAGAATATCTAAGGAAAGAAATCTCTTAGTACCCAAAGTTGTAGAGAGGATGAGGACTTTAAAAAGTAATTAGATTTAGCACTTATTTATTCTAGCCAAACAAATTGATCACTGAAATTGACATTCAATCACCAACCTCCATGATTTTGTGCAAGGCCTTTCCCATCCCTGGAATGTATTCCCCTGTCATTTTTGCCTGTCAGAAATAACATTTTGCCTCTCAGAAATAACATCTTCCCTCAAACCTTAGTTTAAGAGATTCCTTATTCATAAAACCTTCCATGATTTCTCTCCTCTTCCCACCTCAGACTCATTTTTGAATGCACTCTTTCCTCAAATATTCTTTACTTGTATGTGTACATGTTATATCCCTTATAAGTTGAATGTAAGTTCAGTGAGAGTAGGAATGATTTAAATTTGATCTTTGTGTCCACTTGCATAAGTGGTTGGCACCAGATAAGTGTTTGTTAAATCGAATTAAAGTACAAATAGTGGAGAAAACAGGGGAGCATTGGGAGTTGGCAGTCATATTCATAGAGAAGGATTGGGTTTGGGCTGAACTGGCCTGACTTGGGGAAGACCCTGTATAGCTTAGACTGTAGGGTAAAGCTGAAACACAAAACACTGATATTACAGCCAGGTTTATTCCTGTGTTAATGTGAGGTTTGGTGATGGTCTATTAAGAATATCATTGCAAAGGAAGCTACAATGAGCAATATTATTTTCTGAGAAAAGATAATGAAAGAAGAAGTCTAGCTTTAAGGAAAGCAATCAGGCTGGAAAAAATGTAAGTAATTTGGAAACCTTTATAGTAAAAGGACAAAGGTTTTATTTTCATGTTTATGAGAATATTTAAATATCATGCAAGGTTATATGGTTGGGTCATATTCATTAATATCTGAAGAAAAGGACATTTTTGTAGAGAAGGAAGAATTGACTTAGAATCTATTTCTAGGAATAATATTAGATGGTACCTTACCAGAAACCTGCTTGAAATAGAAATATTCTCTGAGCTACCACAGCCAAGTGATCAACCAGTATCTGTTTCCATGTTCCTGATGATGGAGAACTCACTGACTACCTTATGAGGGTGCCCATTGAATTATTTTTTTCAGAAAAGGCAAATTGTTATGAATGATAACCATTTTATCATATTAAGATCTCCCATCCTCTAACTTCCAGCCATTAGTACTAATTTCATCCTCAATAACTAAGTCAAATAAGTCTAATTTTTATTTTATTTTGTTTTACTTTCCTCATTATTGCCACTAGATATTTTAAGATTCTTGAGGTAACAGACTGTGTTTTGCTTATTACATCGACCTTATTAGTAGAACAAAAACTCTCATATAATAGGCACTTAAATTTATTGAAACCAAGAGTATCCACTAGACAACCTCCTTTGGGGACATCCAGCTTATCATCATCCCTAAAATTTAGCAACCAGAATAGAACTCTATACTACTCATTTGAGTGAAAAAAATCCTTTCAAATTCTCAGCTACCTTATTCTGAGCACTGTAATTCTATTGAAGCAGGCTCTAATTTTATTAACTTCTTTGGTAAGTATGTCATATATTGAGCTTATAATCAGCTAAAACCCTTAGGTCCTTTTTATCCTTAGCCTTGTCTCATGTTCTTTAATTCTGTGCTGTTTTTGCTGTTTATTTGTTTTAGCCCAAATGCAAGACTAACCATTTCCCTTTCATAACTTTCTCATTAATTTTTTGAGCCTGTAGAGTATTTTTTGAGATTTTCATTGTCACATAATATGTCACCTATTCTTTTCATTTTCATGGAATTTTCTAAATGTGAATCTACCACCAAAATGATTCATTAAAGCAAACTTGGAAGATATGGATGACATACTAACCAAATGTATAGAAATTTTGATGTTTTAATTTAATGCTGTTTTCAGGTTATGCCACTCTTTAAAAAAATGATCAAAAGTTGTATTGAGAATCAGAAGATTCAGTTTCTAGTCCTGAAACTAACAGTAACCCACTATATGTAACTTTGATCAAATGACACAGTCTCTCTGGTTTAAATTTATAAAATAATGGGATTGATCAGGATAAAATTAATGATAACTTCATGTTCTATGATTCTGTAATTCTAATATCCCCTATACTTTGAATCATTTGTGACTGATAATTTGTACTTTATATAGATTTGAAACTGAAAAAGATACATAGAAAGTTAGATATTACTTAAGATAGCAGGAGAGTTTGAGTTGCTCATGCTGTTCTGAAAAAGAGGAGAGAGGTAACCTATACAATAGCATAATTAAATGAATTCACAACTGCTTAAATGACTAGATCCAAAATAGTTAATGGTTTGATACTCAAGGAGTCAGGGAATGGATTGACTAAAAGAAAGGAAGGCATTGAAAGGAAAACTAGAAAGAGTTATTCTTAAAAGTCATGGCTGCCAAAGGAATTGGTGGCCAAATGGCAAGGAATAAATAAACAATGTTTTAGGGTAATTGTCTTTGCTACTCAATTGATTAAGTCAGGAAATAGTATATAAATATATGGATAAAAATAATTTGATTTTGTTTTAGAAATCTGGAATGATATAAAATTTGCACGGGGCTATTCCCCGGGCCTTCACCTGGATACTAGACCAGGCGGTATCTATCTGTGGGCCTTCGCCAGGCGGTATCTATACATGGGGCTCCTACCCTGGCCTTTACTTGGATATGCCAGGAGGCACCTGCTACCCCAGCTTCGCTGGGATACTTACCCTTTCCTGGATCTTCGGATGTCTTTGGTCCCTACCGTATGCAGCTGCAGCAGGGGAATCCCCACTCCTCCACGGAGGGGGAAATGACTACACAGAACACCCGAGGTGGCCAGTGCACTTCACTTTATTGCTTACATCACTCTCTCCTGATCCCTCCCTGGCAGCCCCTTATATCCCCAGCCAGAGCCTCTCCCATGTTTCAGAGGGCAGTCCAGAGCTTGGCCCCTAACAAAAATTGGAAAGAAACATGTAGCAATAATGCCCACAAAGGGGAAAAGAAGAGAATGGTATAAGCAAAATTTTGAAAAAACAATATTAAATGTATCTATGCAAACAACAATGCTCATAACTGGCTATAGAAAATAGCATATATTAGAGTTGTGACTCAGAAATCATCTGGTGCAACCTTCCAATTTTATAGATGAAGACCCTGAGGATCACAGCCATGCGGCTTCTTCACAAGAAAAGACATGGTTGAGGAACATGATACCTGTGTGAAAGGATTTGTAAAGAAGAGAGGCATTAAGTTTGCTTTGCTGGATTCCAGATAGCAAAATCTAGAGTGATAGGTAGAAGTTGAAAAGAAAGAAAAAAAGTGCTATATTAGGAAAAAACAGAACGAAATTAAAAAAAAAAATTACAGTTTCCCAAAACTAGAATGGATTGCCTTGCCTATAATGTTTTCTATCAAGCATATGCTGGAGGACCATTTGTCAGAGAATACTGTTTTTCAGGTATTGGTTGGAGTACTTTCAACTCTCAAATAATTGGCAGAATAGGAAAAAACCTGAGTGCACAAGATTCAAGAAAACAAAAGAAAGAGTAAGTGATTGAGAATGTACAGAGACAGAAGTGGAGAACACTCTAGAAGAATAGATGCAAAAAACAGTAATGCTAAAAGAATATATGATTTTCATATAAGCAAATCATCTTGATCATGAAGTTAGGATGCACAAAGAAAATTTATTCATTCTAAGTGTCTCAATAAAATGATGACCATCCTACTCAGAGCAGCAGCAGCTTTTCTTTCTCCACAGTGTCAGCTATGACCTCCAACTTCCTAGCAACCATGTCAAGAGGACCTACAGTTGGCATTGATCTTGGCATAACTTACTCCCATGAAGGAGTCTTCCACCGTGGGAAAGTGGAAATTATTTCTAATGATGAAAGAGACAGGATCACCCCAAGTTATGTCACCTTCACCAATACAGAACATTTAATTGGTGATGCTGCAAAGAATAAAGTTGCAATGAAACCCACTGTAATAGGGCAATTCTTCATTTCTGACCATACAACTGCATCATCAAATCTACCACCAATCAGATGTTTGGCATCAAAAACTGTGTTTGTGGGCTTCATTGTAACTTTATTCTTGCAATGCAAGGATCTAAAACATTTCCAAAGGATTCATGATGCAAAATACCATCCACATTCAGAGAAAGACCTATGGAATCAGAACCAGAATGAAGTAGACTATTTTCTCTTTTGTTGTGCTTGGTTTGATTTAGTTTTGCTCATGCTTTCTCTCATTCATTTTAATTCTATGCAACATGACTAATGTGAAAATGTTAATAAGAATGTATGTGTACAACTCATATAAGGTTGCATGCCATCTTAGGGAGGGAGGAGAGATGAGGAGGAGAAAATTTAAAACTTCTGGAAGTGATTGTTGAAAACTGAAAACAAATTAATTTTTAAAAAAGAGTTACCAAACTAGATAAATCACAGATTTGTGACATCATTCTTGTGGGGCGTTCTAGTCATATTCCCCAAATTCAGAAGCTTCTGCAAGACTTCTTCAATGGCAAGGAGCTCAGCAAGAGTATCAATCTTAATGAGACTGTCGCTTATGGTGGAGATGCCCAGGCTGCCATTTTGTCTGGAGATAAATCTGAGAATGTGCAGGACTTGCTGCTATTGGATGTCACTGCTCTTTCCCTTGGAATTGAAACTGCTGGTGGTGTTATGATCATTCTGATTAAACATAATATCACCACCCCCACCAAGAGGACACAGAACTTTACTACCTATTCAAACAACCAGCCTGCTATGCTTACTCAGGTTTATGAAGATGAGAGAGCAATACCAACAGATAACACCTGACTTGGCAAATTTGAGCTCACATATATACCCCAGAACCCGGAGGTGTTCATCAGATGGAAGTAACATTTGACATTGATGCAAATGTCATCCCCATTATTTCTGCTGTGAATAAGAGCACAGGCAAGGAGAACAAGATCACCATCACCAATGACAAAGCACATCTGAACAAAGAAGACCTTGAGGGTATGGTCCAGGATGCTGAGAAATATAAGGCTGAGGATGAGAAGCAGAGAGACAAGGTGTCTTCCAAGAATTCCCTTGAGCCTTATGCTTTCAACATGAAGGCTACTGTACAGGATGAAGAACTGCAAGGCATGATTGGTAATGAAGACAAACAGAAGATCCTTGACAAATGTAATGAAATCTTCAACTAGCAGGATAAGAACCAGGCTGTTGAGAAGGAAGAATTTGAGCATCAGTGGAAAGAATTGGAGAAGGTCTGTCATCTCATTTGTACTATACCAGAGTGTAGTAGGGCACATGCCAGGAGGCATGCCTGGTGGGTTCCCAGGCAGGAGAGCAGCCCCATCTGAAAGTGCTTCCTCTGGACCCACCATGGAAGAGGTAGACTAAACACACCAGAAGAAAGAGCATTTCAAACACTGAAGGATCCAAATATGTAACCAAGGCAGTAGTGGCTTAAAAGCAACATTTAACCTACTGTGTAAATCTTGGCATTCTGAATACTTGAATGTGCAGAGGGAGAAAAGAAAACATTACTCTTTATCAGTACTGTAAACAAGTGGAAGTGCAATTCTTGCCTTGGAGAATAAAATCTATTTCAATTGTTACCATAAGAAAAAGAATGATATCAGTCAAAAAGCTTGATATCATAGGACAAGAAATAACATAAGAAAATGGCCCAGAACTTTTGAAAACACAAAATACAGTACCAATTGAAAGGCTCTACAGATAAACTTAAAACAAAATCTTCCTATTCTAAAAACTCCAAGATAAATAGTGGTTAAACTTAAGAATTTAAATGACAAACAACCCATTTTTCTAATGACCAGCAGAAAGACTTTCAAATATAAAAAAAAGTGAATTTTAATAAGACAAGATTAATCTGGATCTCATGGAAATTGTGGGAGGAAATGTAATGCCCTTGGGAATGTGTTCCAAAGAGCAAGGAACTCAAAAATGAAACCCAAGACTGTAAATCTGAGCCTAATTATTTTTCCTATCATTTCTCATCTCTCTCTCTTTCTGACACACACATATGTATATGTACATATGTGTGTACTGCATACATGTATTCACACCTTCATCTATTTATTTCATCTATTCTTAGCTATTCGTTCATTCATATATATGTTTTGTTTGTTTATTTTTATACTTTTAATTACTTCACTGTGGTATCCCATTTATCTTTTCCCTTCTTTTTTCCCAAGAGAGATCCCATATGACATTTTTTTTGCAAGGAAAAAATAGCACCATTGATCAAAACAGTGAGAAAGTTCAAAAACAAGTGCAATGTGTTCACCTGTTCACCTCCCACTCATACAAAGGGATAGATTGGGGCTCTTTTCTCATATCACTTCAATTGAATCCCACTTGATCTCAATAATTTTTTTCAATTTACTTTTAATCTTTTTGACATGTCCATTCAATTTAATTTGTTGTAGTTACTGTATATGTTTTCTTGACTATAGTATGTCTTAGTTCTTATAGATTTTTCCATGCTTCTCTGTATTCATGACACATATGAATAATGTTTATTATTTTTATATCTTGGATATTAAGTATTTATCAGATAAATTTCATGTAAATATTTTCTCATTTAATCACTTCCCTTCCTGTCCTAGATGCGTAAATGTTATCTGTTCATAAGCTTTCTATTTTCAAGTAAACAAAGTTATTTATTTTTTATCTCTTCTATTGCCTCTATGTTGTGTTTAGTGAACAATAGATCTTATACCAATGGCTGTGAGAGGTATGTGATCTTTTTTCTTCTATTTCTTTAAGATTATGATATTTTACATTAAGGTAATACACCCATTTAGATTGTATTTTAGAGTTTAATGATGTGAATTATTACTCTATGACTAACTTGTGGTAGACTGTTTTCCAGTTTTCTGATTATGTTTTAAGTAAATGTGTTTTTCTCAAGGTAACTTATGTGACCCACTTTATCAAACAATGAGTTGTTGATTTATATTGTTTCTGATTCTCCCTTGTCTAAGTCTCTTCAATTGATCTTTTTCTCTATTAATTAATCAATACCAGATGGTTGTGATAACTTCTGCTTTACAATATATCTTGAGTTTACTTCTTTTCAACATTTCACTTAATAGTCTGGATCGTTTTTTTAAGAATTTTATTATTTCAATTAAGTACTGTAAAAGATCATGTTTATAGTTCAATTAAATTTAACGATTAAGTAAATTGTTCAATGTATAGATTAATTTTGGTAGTATTGTAATTGTTATCACAATATCACAATAAATATTACAAGGCCTTGCCATGGGTGGGCAACAGATGGTGCAATAGACAGTGTACAAAACTGGAACACGCATCTTACTGAGTTCAAATATGGCTTTAGACACTCAAGACTCTAGGCAAATCACTTAACCCTGATTGCTTCAGTTTCCTTATCTATAAAATGGGTTGGTAAAGGAAATGGCAAACCACTCTAGAATGTTTGCCAAGAAAACCCTAACTGCAGTCATAGAGAGTCAGACACTACTGAAACAACTGCACAAAAACAAAGCCTTGAGAACTGAATGTTTGTTCAATTACTTAGTTTGTTCTTTAATTTTTAGGAGGGCTTTTATATTGAATCTATATAACTTTTTGCTCAATTTGGGAGATTGCCCCTTCAGGTATTTTATGCAGTTTTTAATTCTTTGGAGTTTTTTTAAAAATTATTCCTGGATTATAGAAATACTATTGATTCTTGAGGAATTATTTTAGCTTCATTGAAGTTATTGTCCTAATTATCCTTGGGATTTTCCAAGTAAATCAATATATCATTAGTAAACAGGGATAGCTTTTATCTTCTCTTTACCTACTTATTCTTATTTCTTTGATTTTTTCTCATTTTAATTCTATAGCTGTCATTTCCATATTAAATAATAGCAATGAAAGTGAGCATTCTTGATGCATTTTTGTATTTATTGAAAAAATTCAGTGTTTCCCCATTATATATGATGCTTGCTTTGGGTCTTAAATAGATGATTTTTATAATTTTATAAAAAGTCTCTTTCTGACTATATTTTATAGGGGTCTGATATTTGTGTTAGATTTATCAAAGACCTTTCCTGCTTCTATTGAAATGATCTTTTGTGCTGGGATGGTTTTGTTTTTTAGTATCTTTAATTGGATAAATCGATGTGATCTGTTTGATAGGCTTTTTAAAAATTGAGTTGATGCTCGTTAAAGATATGGCCTATACTTTTCTTTATCTGTTTTATCTTTTCCTGCTTTAAATATTAGGATGATATTTTTCTCATGCAAGTATCCTGGTAGTGCTCTTCCTCAATATCTGAGAATAATTTGTGATTCATTTACTTAATAATAGTTCTTTAAAATTTTGATAGATTTTTCCTGTGAATTCCTCATATTCAGTAATTGTATTTTTTCCTCTGGTGGGTTCTTTACAACTAAATTTATTTCCTTTTTATGATCATGTTACTTAAGATCTAATCTTTTGATAGTTTGGGAATTTTACATTTTTGAAGATATCTATTCTGTGTTCATAGGATTTTTTAAAGCTTTGAACATATATTCTTGTTATTTTTTTCATTTTTTCTCATTTTCCTATGGTTTCACCTTGAACATTTTCTATTTTCCCTATTTCAACTGATCAAGCAACAAGAAAATGAATGCAAACTAGCCTACACATTTTATCATCAGAATTAAATTATATGACCCAGAAATTTCATTGAGTGCCTTTCATTCCACCCATAAACAATTCCACGCATGAATAATGTCAGGCTTTCAGAATTCTAAACTGTTCCATGGCATCAACAATGTGTTCAAATTGCTACAGGTACAAAGTATGAAATAAAATGCCTTCATTTAGAATATCCTGATTCAGACCCAAATATTATTTTAAAATAATTGTCAGTATCTTTTTTGATTGCTACTATTATATGTGCCATTAGACAATGAACTACCCACAGTTCTCTACAACCTATTTCTCAAATTAAAAATTGAATAATAATTTCTCTTCCTTTTTATCACACAATATAAAATATATACACTAATCAAAGAGGAGTGAGTATATTTCTTATGAGTAATGTATCATATGAGGGTTTGTCAGAATAACACAGACTTTATTTCTCCTTATTGTACCAGAGATATTGCATATCATTTAGGAGGCAGATATTCAACTAATTTCTCAGCTACAGATTTACTTCTCCAGGAAGTCTAATGATACATTGGCAAAGGCATCTTGTACAGTAAGTTTTTTGACCTTAAGTCACAGACTGCAGATTTAGAGCTAAGAAGGGCCTTAGAAATAAACTAGTTTCAACACTTTCATTTTATGGATGATGAATCTAAAACCCAGAGAGGTTAAAGAAACTGCTGAAGGGCTCCCAGGTAGGAAATGGTGAACTAAACTTCTCTGTCTCCAAATACACAACACCCTTTCCACTGCTTCTCCCAATGCATGATACCTTTTCTTCATTGTTGTACATTGGATGTCTGATAAGACACAGATTATATTTGAGCTCCACAGAGGCCTTAGTCATTTTGCTGGATATTGAAGATTGAAGATAGAATGAAATGACCCAGAGTAAGGTCTGATTTTTCTTTTATTCCAACATAATAACAACCAGTCCAGGGACTTGGCTTTGCTACCATTGTGAAACACATCATTTCAGGAGGACATTACTTCTCATGTTTTTCAGACTTTTGCATAAAAGCCTTAAACTTCATTGCCAGCAGTCATATCTTTCATTTCCTCTCTCGAACACAGATAGACTATTTCTTAGCAGGCAAGCTTTGAAAGAGCTTATATGTCTAAGTAGATACGATAGATAAGTGAATAACATCAAAACAAATTCTCTGCTTAATGGATGTACAACTTTTCTATCATCCATTCATTTGTGTGTGAATATACCCTAAGCGTAGGTGGTCTTCCAGTTAGCTATATGTCAACTGAGCATGACATGAAGAACACACAGCCAAGCAACCTCCTTGAAAAAGCAGTAATGGAAAACAATGGGATGGATGATCATGAAAGATGATGATGCACCCTCATGAATCCACACCAGTGCTGACAAGATTTCAGCTTTCACAATGACAAACCTCTTCTTATGTGAGTAGGAATGTGAGATGTCAAGATAATCGGCTCACTATGCCAGAACTGTCAGCACAAATGTATGATTCAAAAACATATATTTATAAACATATATTTATGGTTGTCATTTAATCTACAGAATGAGAAATTACTGACTTTAATGTAAGTCACTATAGTTATTCCCCTTAAATTTAAACAAATTGATCGATTATAATTTGGGAACATAATATATAGTAAACATAAATACAGTGCTGAATTCCCATAAAATGAATTTCTATTTCTCATTTAACTATTTCAATATGTTTTATAAGATGAATAATAATCCAGCTATGTCCTATTTTACTGCTTGAAATTTGAATTGTTTTTTCAGTGGGTTACAAGAAAAGTGGTCCAGTTTATAGTTAGCAATTCAATGTCCCTGACCATCATCATCCTGCTATTCTAGTAGATGGGAACCCAAGTTCCCACTGTGAAATACTAGGAGTATACACTGACAAGCAGTCCATCTTTTTCAAATATGATAGTTTGGGCATAAATTATCAGTATTTTCTAATATTAATTAGACATTTTAAAAAATACCTTAAATATTAGTCAGCTAGACGGCAACGAAGTCTGTTTTGATCACTGGTAGAAAAATGAGTGCAATGAAAAGAAGTCAGAGACTTTTCAAATAATGTCTGTATAGAGTTTTATGACGACAAATAATTTTAGAGACTTGATCCTCATAAATATCTTTAGTGTAGAGCAAGTATGATTATCCAAATTTGACAGATAAGGAAACAGATTAGGGGGAAATGGAGTTGACCAAAGATTACAGAGAGGGTAAGATGTAAAGCCAGAGTAGAACCTAGGTCTTCTGACTCCAAAGATGGTTCTTATTCAAAATGTAAAATTTTTCTTTCCCTATTTCATCTGAAAAATTAGACATGACCTAATGTAACAGATAAAACCGGAGACTGCCAGTCAAGAGCCAAGTGGCAAATTTATGCTTAGTCATTAATTAGATATAAAATATTGTATGTCATTACCCTTCTGAACTTTGTTATGTAGGAAATAAAAGTATTGAACTAGATGAATCTATGATTATATCTAACCACTGATTAAAATATTAAGATATAATTCCTTTTTAAAAAATTCTCCAATAAACCAATAAAACTGATAAAACTTTGGTCAATTTCATTAAAAAAAGATAGAAGAAAACCAAATTACCAATATCAAAAATGTAAAAGGTGAACTAACCTCCAATGAGGAGGAAATAAAAACAATAATTAGAAATTACTTTTCCCAACTGTATGCCCACAAATTCGACAATCTAAATGAGATGGATAGGCATTTAAAAAAAATATAAATACCTAGATTAATAAATAGATTAAATAACCCCATCTCACAAAAGGAAATTAAACAAGCCATCAATAAAGACCATAGGAAAAAATCTCCAGGGTCAGATGGATTTGAAAGTGAATTCTATCAAACATTTAAAGAACAGTTAATTAAAATTCTATACAGACTATTTGGGAAAATTGCCCAAGAAGGAGTCCTACCAAATTCTTTTTATTTTTTTCTCTTTTTTCTTTTTTTTATATAAATTTATTTAATTAACATTTTACATTCATTTTCACAAGATTTTGGGTTCCAAAATATTCTCCCCATTTGTCCCCTCCCCCTTCCCCAATAGACTGAGCATTCTAATTACCCATATCACCAATCTGCCCTCTCTTCTTTCATCCCTCCCTTCCATTACCTCATCTGCTCTATTGTCCTGTAGGGCCAGATAACTTTCTATTCCCCATTCCCTGTATTTCTTATTTCCTAGTACCAAGAACAATACTCAACAGTTCCTAAATCTTTGAGTTCCAACTTCTCCCCATCCATTCTCTTTGGGAAGGCAGGCAATTCAATATAGGCCATATCTGTGTAGTTTTGCAAGTGACTTCCATAATAGTCATGTTGTGTAAGAC
>CM053774.1:100459004-100477500 GCA_028658325.1 Potorous gilbertii | reverse complement strand
AGTGTTGACTTCAAATTGCTCCCTCCTCCCATTGCCCTCCCTTCCATTATCCCCCCCCCAACCCTGCTTATCTCCTTCTCCCCCATTTTCCTATGCTGTAAGATAGGTTTTCATACCAAAATGATCTATCTATTTTTTCTATCTGTCTATCTATCTAACCATCCATCTATCTATCTCCAAAAGTCAATGTTGTGTGTGTGTGTGTGTCTGTGAGAATGACAGAGAATACAAATCAAATAATCAGTTGACCACACCCATTATTAACTCTCTACTCTATGCAATGTACTACATTAGGTTTTGGGAGTACAAAAAAGAGCAATTGTCTTCACTTCCTAGGTGTTTAGATTTTATCAAGTGAACCCACATACACACATAGATAGTTTTATAAAATATGCACAAAACTAATGCAAGGTAATTTGATGGAGGAGGCGCTAACACAGTTAGGGAAATCAGGAAAAGTGTCTTGTAGGCAGTATCCTATGAACTAAACTTTGATGAAAAACTAGGGATTTTAGGAATTAGAAGCTAGAGTGTTTTCATGCATGAGAGATAACTTTTTTTTAAAGATGAGATGAAATGTAATTAAAATAGAGTGCAAAGCAACCAACAAGGAATATAAATCAGCAGCATACACTCTTATCTGCACTCTCCAAAACACTTCCTCCAGTTCTTCCAATGTCAGGAGGGTGAGAATCAATTTCTCCTTGCTTCCCCCATTGGCTCATCATCATGGCAGACAGGATATCAGAGAAGTCACTCTAGTAACTGATCATGGAAGCCCTACTTTAGCTCTGTCAACTGCAATGAATGTACAGAGTCACGAAAACCTCATCTCTGGAGAGAACAGCTTCTCAAGAACCCGAGGCTTAGAATTCTCAGATCAGGTCCTTCTTCATCTCCCTATATCTTTCTTCACTACTTTTGGAAGTGACTTGTATAAAATAAAAGTTACGGGAAATGAAAGGTCACATGTGAGAAACAATCAAAATGTCAGTTTGCATGGCCTGTAACATGGCCTGTGACTTCCTGCCTTTACTCTTTCATACCTATCTATAATATGGTGCTTCCATTATCCAAACAATGACTCAAATTTGATCACAATGACTGTCCATCTGCTGGCCACATAGCTTATTATGTGCCATGGTCGGTGGTGGGGGCTGCAGTAAGAGATTCCCTTTTGCCCCTCAAGGACAATTTCCTTTCAGGGAAATAATTCTTCCTCAAATTCTAGTTTGCTAACCATAGTTGTTAAATTAGCTCAAATATCAAACTATTACATTCAACTATATTACCTTTCTAGGAGAGTGTGCCCATTTTTTTTTGCTAGTCACCCAGTAACAACCTCTAAAATTCATTTGGGAGCTTCATACTTCTTAGTGTGAACATATTGACATCAAATTATCTATGACCACATTCCTTTATTATATGATTTGGGGATGATCCTATCTCCCCTATACTCTTAAGCTATTTAAACTTTTGTGGTCCTCAACTTAAGTCTACATACCATCAATCATAAATAATTTGAAAATTAGCATGTTTCCCACAAGGATTTTGTCTATCTGGTGGGCAACCAAATTCATGGTTCCTCCATTGTAAAATTCAGAAATCATTTCACAATATTCTTGTAAGATATCAGTTTCCTTGGTGCTTGGCAAGGTCTACACCCAAAGCCACAAAGAAAAGGGAAAAGAAAAAAGCAAGTGCACCCCTTCAAGGAAATTTTTGGTCCATTCAGAACTCCAAGAATATGTTGGGAAATGATAATCCAAATGGAGATCCAGACCAAAAGAAACAAACAAACAAAAATTCATCTTGGTCCTTGCAAAATGAAGAGTACCTGACATATTTCCAATGAAGTTTTGCAACACATGGGGTTTTTCTAGTGTGTATCTATACTCCTCAACAACTGGGACTAACAAGGTGCCTGAAAAATAGTTTTGCTAAGAAATTTTGGTGTTAATGGGACATACAAGTTATCAGATGCAAAGAAAGCTACTCTGTATACTAATAATGAAAAGAAGGAACAATTTAGCTATTTACAGATTAACAACAGAAGTTCAGTTTATTTACATATGGAGGGAACCTTAACACAACTCACTCATTACCTATAGGAGAATCAGTTGGACTGATTGATGAGCAGAAAGAGACTGATAAGAATTTATCTCAGTGGACTTTAAGCAAAAAGCAATGTCTGCCAGTTTTTCAAAGGTTATCTGGACCCAACATTGGCTCAGGAACAGATTATTTCAAATAAAAAAAGACAATGCACCTAACAACCAACTGGAAATAAGGATTGCACACAGTGGTACCATCTTTCCTAAATACCTTTTAGTTCTAGAGACTACTAGGGTATAAAGACACCCCAAATGAGTAAAATGACATTGTTATCCAACATAGGCTAAATATAAATTTAGTTTTAAGAATGTGGGACTGGAGTTCTGATTAGGACTATGATAAGCCAGCACCAGCAACTGTTTGAGACAAAAGGACAGCTTTGTTATTGTTCAATCAGTTCATTCATTTCTGACTCTTCCTGATACCATTTGGGATATTTCTTCTGGCAATGATACTGAAGTGACTTGCTGTTTGTTTCCTTCTCTAGCTCATTTTACAGATGAGGAAACTGAGGTAAATATGGTTAAATAAATCACCCAGGGTCACATGGTTAGCAAGTGTGTGTGCCTGGTTTCGAATTCAGGTCTTCCTGGTTCCAGGCCCATTGTGACACCTCACTTCCCATAGGGATGGATAGGTTCCATCAAAGCTAGAGCTATTGGACCTAGGACAAGCCTGAGTTATGATGTTAATGAGAGACAATGGACAAATGTAGGTGGAGAGCGATATTGATGTAAGACGTACGTTGTGTGTAATTTCGTAATTGAAACTCTTTCTGTTTCATTGGTATATTTGTCTGTAATCAATGTATGATTTGCTATTTTCCCTTTGAATATATGCTACTCATTAAGTGTCCTGGTATTATGTAGACCTAATAAGATATTGCTAATTTTATATATTATTTGCTTGGATAACTATGCATGTTCTACCATAGCTTTCTCAGTTCACATCACATTTTATTTCTCTGCATTTTTTTTCACTGTGCCCCCAGGACAAAAATACCTAACAGTCCCATTTTTTCAAGTATGTAGTTGGAACAACTTCATAGGTCTTTATGTCCTAAAAGCTCAGTATCCTTTAAAAAAATTACACATAAATTGAAAAAAACATTCTTAAATAGCAATTATTTACTAATAGAATGTGCATCTGTTGGACCCTAAAAACTTTGCTGACCTTAAAGTCAGATTGAACAATGCCACCCTCATTTCCAATTTCACATTGATTTTTGCTGTCTTCACTTTTTCTCAGAGCCATCACTGAAAAATCAGTTTCTCAAAGAGATAACATCTTAAATGAGAAAGCTTGAGAAAGTACTGGCATAGCCAGAGGGCTAAGTTAACAAAAAACATATAAAAAAGTCAAGAACACTATTACATCATGAAAGCAATGTAGAAAGTAGTAGATTACAGGGTAAACTAACACAAGTGGTGTGGTGGTATCTAAGATTCTCAGTTTTAAAAATATAACATGATGCCTCTGATTGTTCACGGTGATTTACCTTGAGAGCCAATGGTGGTTGTCATTGAAGAATTTCATCCAGAATTTGGAAATATGGAAAATATGCCAAAAGACACCATGCTTGAATTACTGTTGACAGCAAATGTTTACCAGGGAAGAAAATGTAAGGAAGGAAGTTGCATTTCTCTCCTCCCATACTCTACTAAAACAATCAAGTCAAAGCAGTTTCTTTCACCACAGTATTTGCTCACAGATGAGGAGGTTTGATGTGTCATCAAGGTGTTTGTAGCCTGGGATCCCTTTACCAAGTGTAACCTCTTTAAAAACTCAGTATTCATGACTACATCCTCTGACTGCATCATTTCAGTTGAAGTAGATGCCGGGATTAACTTCACCCTTGTCTACATAAATATCCCAGTATTTTTCTGGGAACTGAAGTCAAGAACAATAGAATATGGTTTATGGATGCCACTTTTTTTAAGAAATTGCAGAAGCTTTTGAAAATATTCAAGACTTTCAGGATCACCTGTTCTCCTTTATCTTATGTAGATCATTGGTAATTACAAAGAATTCACATCTATTAATTTTTTTTAGTGCACTAGGGAGTAATGCTTCTAAATCAGGCAATTTGAATTTACAAAGCACAACTCAATGCTTTTTTTTTTCCTATTATTTTCTTGGGTTCCTATCATGGCTCCCAAGTCCACATTAACTATTTTCTGCTATTCCTTTCCTTCCAAAGCTCTTCCTTCTTTGTAGACAAAAAAAAAAGCGAAGTAAGAGTTAAGTAGCTCTACTTTCTTTTTTCCATTCTTTATTAATTTCATCTTTCCCAAAGGGTATCCCTTGACCCTTTCCTTTGTCCCAAAATAACTTTTAAACATATTGTTTTGGTCAATAGTGCTCCTTAATATTTGGCAAATGAAAATATTCATAATTAGCAGCTAATCTCAATAGACTGAAATGTCAAAAATGTACAGATGGTGATCCTAATCTTTTGTATCTCAAAACATTTCAAAAATATTATTTTTAAGGAAGAAAGCTTGCTTTACTGATGTGATTTGTGAGCTCTGAAGTCCCACAATAGCACTGTTTTGCAATCTCCTATTTTTAGAGGGTTAACAGTAATTCAGTTTTAATGAAGCTGCATATTATTTAAAACTCTGGTCACTGCTGAAAAACATTGACTTTCTACAATAACACAGGTGCATCGTATCTGCAAATAACTGGAAGCTCATCAGACTGCTAGTTTTTACAAGCATTGTAAGTAAACCCCTGTTAAAGTTGGAATCACATCCCCATATTTCCCAAGAACTATATATAATGTAGATATTTCCATTATGTATGTAAATTTAAATAACTTATCTGCAGTTGAATACAATATAATGTTTTATTTGTTTTTACAGTATATTTATGCAGTGAATGTTAAATCCTTTCCAGGTCATTTGCTAAATTTAGACCATGACATTTGAGGATAGTTCAAATGTTCTTGTTAATAATAGCAACATAAGAATGAATGTCAAGGTTAAAAATGCAAAGTCTACATCTTTAGAATTTACATGAATTAGGAATGAACTTTCTGACAAATATTTGAAAGGATCTGTCCCATATGATTGGTCCCTTCAATGATGCAGATTACAGCCCATACTGTGCAAGTTTTATTCACATCTTTTCATAAATTCACCACAGGGAGATGACATGATAAACTTAGCCTGTTCTTTCTCAGGATGGTAGATGCCATTTTTTCTTATAAGTCCTTTGGACTTATCTTGGATCACTGTATTGTTTAGAATAACAATTCACAGTTGATCATCATACAGAATTGCTGTTACTCTATATTATGTGTCTGATTCTGCTCACTTAACTTTTGCATTTATATATATTTATGTATCTTTATATATCACATATATATATACATATCTGCCCAAGTTTTTTTTCCTTTTCTTTTCTCAAATTATCCTGATTTTTCATTTTTTATGGCACAATAGTATTCCACCATAATATCATCACACAACTTGTTCAGCCATTGACGGGCACGTCCTCAATTTCCAGTTCTTTTTCACCCCACAATGCTCCTATAGATGTTTGTTTGTTTTTTGTTCATGTAGGTCCTTTTTGTTTTTCCTATGATCTCTTTGGGATAGTCCTAATTGTGGTATTGGTAGGTATTAGATTGCCCTTTGAAAATAATTCCAAGTTGCTCTCCAGAATGATTGTATCATTTTACAATTCTACCAGCAGCGCATTCCTGTATCAATTTCTCTACATCCCCTCCAATATTTGTGTAGGAGAGGAGAAAACAACTATGCCATGGGACAGACAGGAGCCACAGGAGCTTTGGGGTTCTGATGTCTTCCAGATTCCCTCTTGATCTGGGCAGCCAGGTCATAAACATAAACAGGACATAAACAGGGACATAAGGGATTATTTAATTTTTTAAAAATTTTTCCTAAGGGTGTTGCCAATAATAAGAGTACCAATTCCTACAGCACCCCATAATGACTCTTCTTGCAGGGGCAGTTGTGAATGGGCATTCCAAATCCCATACTATCCTCTAAATTTTGATGGATGTCAATCAAGGTGCATACACCATGCACATTCTGCCTAAGCCTCTAGAGGAGCAATCAAGGCATGCACGGAACTTCCATTCCCTAATTACTGACCAGTGCTCACTTGACTTATAGAGAAACACACTAAGAAGGCTCTTTGCTACCAATAGCCTCACAAGTTTACATTAATTTTTAGCAGTATCAAGGTGGCTTAGCATAGTGTACCAATAGTAGGTGTTTATCAGCTTATTTTTACAAATGTTTACATTATTTTAAGATTACAATATGCTCAAACATGGTGGAGATATATACAACCCATGTACCTGGGAACTGATATCTATGATCCTGGGAACTATTAGTTTGTTTATGGTCATGTATCCTGGTATTTCAAAAAGAAAACAAATCCACCTTGCATACAATTTGCCATTTTCCTTCGCTGTCAAATCTGATAAATATAGGGTGGTACCTCAGGGTTGTCTTAATTTGCATTCCTATCATCAAGAGTGATTTAGAACATTTTTTCATATGATTGTAGATAGCTTTGACTTAAAGGTCAATCTTTACAGTACAAAAGGTTTCACTCATGTTGCTGTAAGGCAGGGAGCCACAGAGCTCTACTGCTTCCAAAGACCTGAAGGAAGTCATTGCTCAAAGGGCAATGGAAAAGTGGAGTATTTAACTTACTTGCAACTTCAAAGAAAAACAGTAGTAAAGGATGTCATCAAAGAAAGAACTGATGGAGTAGATTGAATGTAGATTGAAGCACTTTTTACACTATATTTTTCTTGCTTTTTTGGCATCATAGCTAATATGGAAATATATTTTACATGATTTCATATGTATAACTGAGATCACATTTCTTGCCTTCACAGTGGATGAGAAAGGGGTGAAAGAGAGAATTCAGAAACCAAAGCTACTAAAATCATTAATGTTAAAAAATAAATTATGAATTTGAAAAAATGATAGGAATGAGGAAATTATACACACATCTACATACACATGGAAATATGTGTATATGTATGTATGTATAAATGCATATATGTATATATGTGTATATAAATGCATGTATGTATTTATGTATATATATGTATATATAAATGCATGTACATATAAATATACATACATACAAATATGTATCTTAGCTGTTATGGAAATTTCAGACTCAATAAAAATGTTCTGAATAATAATTATTTTAAATGCACAGAATTCACATTTCATTAGGATATTGTTTTGCATTGCACCAACCCAAAATTTGCCTCTGAAACTTTCACCATTTTTGCCAAGTTTTATAGTCTTGAGACAAAAAGTACAAGTTGATTTCCTCATCCAAATAAAGGCTTTTAAATCCTTAAAGATGGTTCTAATTCCCTGCTCATCCTTCTCTCCTCAAGGCTAAATATCCCTAATTCCTTTAATTTATCCTAATATGAGATGGATCCAAACTTTCATCCTCTGCTTTGCCCTCTTCTGTACCATAATTCTATTCTGAATGGCAATTTCATTCTAAATTGTCCTGACTAGAATTAAATAGAGTATACTAGACGTGGCCTGATCTGTGCTTTATATCTGGTTGCTACCAAGCATGATATATCTTTAATCCCAGATTACAGGAAGCTGAGACTGGTGGATTTCTTAGATTCATGATTTCAGACATGTTATAGATTAAAGTCCAAGTGATGTCCATGTTAAGGCTGATATCAATATAATAAGCCTCTAAGTCGAAGACCACCAGGGCAATGAATGGAAAGGCCAAAGCTCTCCTACGATAATCAATGCTAGGATCAAGTTGTCAGTAGCCCTTGCACTTCCAGCCTTGGGGAGATGTGGAGATCCAATCTTTTTTCAAGCTAACAAATTAAATCTGGATGATATCTAAGTATAATCTAGTATTATGTTAACTTTCTTGATTTCTATTTCATATTATATTGAACTTGTAATCCATTAAATCCTACATATCATTTTCACATAAACTGTTGTCTAATAATACTTCTCTCATTTTATAAGTTGTGAAATCGATATTTTGAAATCAAATGTAAATTTGCACGTATTCCTGTTCATTTTTATTTCCTCAGTTTCAGCTCAGTTTTCTAACTGGTGGATCTTGGTGTTCTCCGTTAGGGTATTTGCTAACTCCCATAGTGCTATTTATCAATACATTTGATAATTATACCATCTATAACTCTGTCCAAAAAAATTTGTTTAAGAAAAACACACATTAAATAGAAAAGGGCTAAAGTCAAATCCCTGAGATGTTCCAGTGCCTCCTTCCTGCCAAAATGATTTTAAAACACTAAATGTTAATTCTCTATGTATTGTGGTATTCCATGGGCTTACAACTATTCTATAATGTTGGGCAAATAAATTTAAGTTTTCTAACGATCAAGGAAATCTAATGAGGAAATGCAAAGGCAATCCAATCCCAAGCACCAACAACTTCAAGGACTGAGAGTTTTGCTGTTGCTAGAAATAAACAATTGAAACCCTCTAGCTCATTAAAATACAGTCACAAAATTAGGTTTTCCTCTTGTCTTGGAAGAAGATGTTTTAGTGCAGATGAAATAATCTCCTGTAGTTTCTCAGACTGATATGGGTTTTGCTCACAATATGTGTCTGTCCAGATATTGTGTGTGGTTATCTGTTTCTTGGGTATACCTAGAATTTCATGTATCCTGCCAGCAGTTAGTGGAGAAGGACAAGAACAATGCTCTCTTTCTTTCTTTTCCTTCCTTCCTTCATTCCTTCCTTCCTTCCTTTCTTTCCTTCTTTCTTTCTTTCTCTCTCCCTCTCTGTCTCTGTCTCTCCCTCTCTGTCTCTCTCCCTCTTTCTCCATCTCTCCCCTTTCTCTGTCTCTATCTTTTCATCTCTCTATCTCTCCATTTCTCTGTCTTCCTCTGTCTCTCTTTGTGTGTCTGTGTATCTTTCCTTTCTGGTTCTGTCTTTCTGTTCTCTGTCTCTGTCTCTGTGTCTTTCTGTCTCTACCTTTCTGTGTTTCTGTCTTTGTTTCTCTCTGTCTCTCTCTGTCTCTCTCTCTCTGCTCCTCTGTCTCTTTCTCTATTGCTCTTTTCCTAAGTCTCTCCCTCTTTATTTCAGTCTCTCTGTGTGTCTGTCTATCCTCTATTTCTGTCTCTGTCTCTTTGTCTTTCTGTGTTCGTCTCTCTGTCTTTCTCTTTTTCTCTCTGTCTCTGTGTCTGCTCTTTGTCTATCTGTCTGTCTCTCTCTGTGTCTCTTTTTCTTTCTGTTTCTGTCTCTCTCCAGTTAAGCTTTCTCTTTTCTTTCAAATAAAAAACCCTTTCTCTCCCTTTCAAACTGAGTATTCAATAACAAAGTAGCATTAAGGATCATAAAATATGTATACACAATTTAGATAACACAAACAAGAATATGAAATAATCAAAGAAACTGAAACTTTATCTCCCATCTGTCAGGGGCTGGTTTAGAAGGAAGGTGAAAGAAAAAATAGGAAATTAGGAAGGAGCTGAGAAATACTAGAAGGATGCTTTTTCCCTGAGTGGACAGAGAAGGGGAAGGAGTTGTTAGCCACCGTCAAGACCCTCATGGCCTCATAGACTTGATCCTCCTTGCTTGCACTCAGGTTAGCAACTCAGGTACACTCCCATCTCTAGCTTCTAATGTGGATACCACCATGTTCTCCTGTTCTTGGCCATTGTGTTCTGCTATGTCCAGATCACTTTGTATGATGTACATTTTTTTGCAAGCCTCGAACATAGCAGCGTCACACCAAAGCATCTGCACTCTACGCTTTGAATTTTGGCATCAAATATGATCGAGATCTGTCTGTGGCTCCTAGAAAATACTCCCTCTTCTAGGGAAAAAAATCAATTAAAAAATATAGACTCATGACCCTAGATTGGTGATCAATTCCTAAATTAAAAATAGTTGGTTTGGGCAGGCTAGTCTGAATAATCTCACCTGTACTATGCACTTTTTGAATGCTTTTGTTATTTCTTTTGTGAAAGAATCCATTCTAGTTCCCAAGTAACTTCTAAACAATGTTTTCAAAGGAATAGTGGTCGGATATGGTACCAGAAGTGGGGCTAAGGCATCGTAATCACTGCTTTCTAGAACAATGCCAAGATTCCATAAAAAAGTAATCCTTTAAGAAAAATAATTTAAGGAGATGGTTTGGAAATTTCTTGAATGTCTCAGTTGTCATTTCCCTTTTGAAACCATTTAGGACAGAGGCCAATTTAAGATCCTTAATAGTTAGTGGCTGTTTATTCCCCCTGAAGAAGAACATTAATTGAGGCCTTCTGACATCAAAATACCTAGGGAAGGAGTCACACCACCACTTGGGTTGTGAAGTGACAAAAGACTCAGGGGATCAGAATTTGATTTTGTTTTACCAGGTTCTCCCCCACTCCCGTGTAATCAGAACCTATGTAGTTAAAACCACAAGGAGGATAAAACAGTTTTGCTTCCAGAAAGGATTTTATATATCACTTAGCCAAATCAAAGACTGGCTTTACAGATGAAGCAACTGAGACCTTTAGAAGTTAGCTGACTTCCCAACATCACAAGTACTGGAAATGAGACTTGCGCCCTTCATGCAGGTTACAAAATCAAGGATAAAGATTTAGCCCTAGAAAAAATTCCAAGTCTGTTGAGTAGTATGAAGCCTGATTAGAGAGGTAATTATAGACCTTTTAGACTCTTGATAAAGCAAAGGCTTATTTTTGCCTAGTCCTATTCAGTAACCATGAATCATGTTATCTCATGGCTAATATATGTAAACTATAAAGTCTAGAAGTGGAGAGGATGAGAGTGAGGATGAATAACAGATACAGTATTAGTCAAAGATTTTTTCCTTCCCCTTTCCCTTCCACCTCTTTTCCATTTCTTTCTCTTACCCTTTCCCTTTTCCTTTCCGTTTCCCTCTCCCTCTCCCTTCTGTTTTCCTTTTCCCTTTTCCTTTCCCTTTTCTTTTCCATCTCCGTTCCCTTTACCTCTTCTCCCTCCCTCCCTCCCTCCCTCTCTCTCTCTCTGTCTCTCTCTCTCTCTCTCTCTCTTTCTCTCTCTCCCTCTCCCTCTCCCTCTCTCTCTCTCTCTCTCTCTCTCTCTGTCTCTCTCTCTCTCTCCCTCCCTCCCTCCCTCCCTCCCTCCCTCTCTCTCTCTGTCGTTTTTGATGGATAAGGTAACGTGGCATGCTTTTAGGTTGAAGAGAAAGTGAGATGCCTGGAAATTTTATGACTAAACAGAGCTTTACTATCACGGGGTAGAACTTCAGGGCAAAGAATCAATGTTTTTTTTTAAATTATTTTTATCTTAATGAAATAGCAAATATTCTGAAGTCAATAACAGTTTGTTTTCTGCAAAATTTCCATGTAATATCCACTTCAATGTCATAGACTACCCTTCTCCCATAGTCCATGAAATATTTAGCCAAATTTTCATAGAGGAAAATCACAAAAGAAAGTGAATAATCATGGAGAAGTATTAAGCTCTTGGTTTCTATTCATAGTAAACTTATCACATGAAGTGATATCTGCCTTCTCTCAGTGGGATGAATACTAACTGCATGAAGGGGATGATCTAATACTCTAATCCTGGAAATGAAAAATCCACCTTTTCTTCTGGGAAGGACAGATACTATCATAGTTTCCTGCAAACTTCCCACAAATTACTTTCCTCTTCTGATTCTCTTATGATCAAGACATCATTGAAATAAGGTACGAAATTTAAAATCTTAAAAATGATTCTCGCCAATGAAGAGGACCATTCCAAGTGTGATATAATTTCTGAACTAGAGACATGTAACTAGGAATGCTAATAAATGAAAGGGCATCATATTTGATTGACCAATTGTTGATAAACTTGGGAAAAAGTCAAATTTTGCAAAGCATGTCCCCCAGAGGGGAAATTAATGGCGTACAAGCATAGCTAAGCACATTACTGATGAATGCCTTAATGACGGTGCATTTGTGAGCCTATGTTACAATCAGTCTTAGTAACTGAATAATTGGCTTAGGCTGCTAAATGTGTATAATTGGTCCAAATAAAATATCAGTACCCAACGCCAAATGAATAACATCTGTATGCAGGTATCTGAGCCGCAGGAGACTGAGCATGGCTTTTGGAACGCTTAAAATTAGGTGGGTCAATTGAAATGAAGTTAGCCTTTTCAGAAGCCTTGAAAGCTTCAGATAATCATTTGCATGGCCTCCTCCCCAGCATGTGGGGTTTTGCTACTCCAAGAACACTGGACTTTTGCCTGCTTCTCATGGCATCCCCTTGGAGTGTTTGGCCTTTGTCCAACAATAATGCTTTTGCAAAATTGCCTGTTTCTTCCCATAACGTAGTCACCATCTCTGTGAGCAGATATAATTGTATCATTGGAAATGACATTAAAGATGAGGTATTGCTTTCCGATTTGCTATAAGGGCTATGGGAACTTTCTAATTGACTGGCAGAAGAAAACTTCTTTGGGTGTTATCAACCTCTCTAGAAAGTGAAATTTTTGAGACTTGCCTTAGATTTTCTATTTTTATCCACAGAAGTACATTTCACAAATGGATTCTTAATAAATATTTTTCTATTCACTCACTCATTTAAACCCGTCCAACGATTTTAACGGACTACAAGTTTAATGTGGTCAACAATGAGTCCTGCCAGTTAGAGAAAGCTAATTGATCTGCCTTCACTTTTTGTGCTACAATGGATGCCGGATCTTACCAATGAATGTATTCTTTCAAACTTTAGAAATTTGAAAGCTTTCCCATGTTTTGATCCTTTGAATTTCTTAGACTCAGTTTGGTGGTATAGGAGACCAAACAATGAACCTGGACTCAGGAATAACTGAGTTCAAATTCATTCTGTAGCACTTTCTAGCTATGTGACCTTGGTAAAACACTGTTAATTGCATGATCTTGGGCAAATCAATTAGCCTCAGTTTCTTTTTTTTTCTTTTTTTAATAAATTTTATTTATTTTCAGTGTTCTACAGTCACTACCATATAACGTAGATATTTTCACCTCCCTCTCCCCTACCTTCCTCCTCCCTCCCTGAGACAGCATATGATTTTATATAGGTTCTATGCATACATTCCTATTAAATACATTTTCACCATAGTTGTACTGTATAGAAAAAATGAAATGAATGGGAGAAATATAAAAAATCAAAATGTAATACAAAAGAAAATGATTTGCTACATTCTGTGATTGAATTCCATTGTTCTTTCTCTGAATGTGATATTTTGCCTTAAAAGACCATTGGGAATATTTTAAAGTCCTTGCATTGCAATGAAGTTCTAAGTCTACCAGAAAGAACGCTCACACACTGTAGTCATTGCTGTGCACAAAGTTCTCCTGGTTCTGCTCCTTTCACTCAGCATCAGATCACATAAGTCTTTGCAGGCCTCTCTGAAGTCTTCCTGTTCATCTTTCCTTTTAGTGCAATAGTATTCCATTACATTCATATACCACAATTTATTCAGCCATTCCCCAGTTGATGGACATCCCCTTGATTTCCAGTTTTTGGCCACCACAAAGAATGCTCCTATAAATAATTTTGTATGAGTGGGACCCTTTCCCATTTTTATGAACTCTTGGGAATACAGTCCTAGAAGCAATATTTCTGGGTCAAAGGGTATGCATACTTTTGTATCTCTTTGGGCATAGTTCCAAACTGCCTTCCAGAATGGTTGGATCAGCTCACAACTCCACCAAAAATGAATTAGTGTTCCAACTCTCCCACATCCTCTCCAACATGTTAGCCACTCTGATAGGTGTGATGTGGTGTGTCAGAGCTGTTTTGATCTGGATCTCTCTAATCAATAGTGATTTAGAACATTTTTTCATATTACTAGAGATATCTTTAATTTCTTCCTCTGAAAACTGCCTGTTCATATTCTTTGACCATGTATCAATTGAGGAATGACTTGTATTTTTGTACATTTGACTCAGTTCTCTATATAATATAGAAATGAGGCCTTTATCACAGACACTAGCTGCAAAAATTATTTCCCTGTTTTCTGCATCCCTCCTAATTTTGGTTGCATTGGGTTTGGTTGCGCAAAAACTTTTCAGTTTAATGTAACCAAAATTATCCATCTTGCACTTCATAATGCTTTCTATCTCTTCTTAATTAAAAATTCTTCCCTTCTCCATAAATCTGATAAATACAGTATTCCTTGCTCCACCAATTTGTCCATAGTATCAATCTTTATACCTAGACTGTGTACCCATTTGGAGTTTATTCTTGTGTGAGGTCTATGCCTAGTTTTCACCACACTATTATCCAATTTTCCCAGCAATTTTTGTCAAACAGAGAGTTCTTATCTCAGAAACTGGGGTCCTTGGGGTTATCAAAGAGGAGATTGCTATATTCATTGCCTACTGTGTCTTGAGTACCTAGCATATTGCACTTGTCTACCCTTCTATTTCTTAGCCAATACCAAGTGATCTTGATAATTGTTGCATTTTAATACAATTTGACATCTGCAGAGCTAGGCCACCTTTCCTAGCATTTGTTTTCATTAGTCTCATTGTTATTCTGGGCCTCTTGTACTTCCAGATGAATTTTGATATTATTTTTTCCAGTTCTAGAAAATTATTATCTGATAGTTTGATTTGGTATGGCACTAAATTAGTAAATTAATTTAGATAGAATTTTCATTTTTACTATATTGGCTCTGCCGACCCATGAGCAACTGATGTTTTCCATGTACTTAGATCTGACTTTATTTGTGTGAAAGTTGTATTGTAATTTTGTTCATATAGTCCCTGGATTTGTTTTTGTAGTTAAACTCCCAAATATTTTACAGTATCTACCCCGGGCTTTAAATGGGATTTCTCTTTTTATCTCTTACTGTTGGGCTTTGTTAGTAATATATAGAAATGAACAAGATGTGCGGGTTTATTTTGTAATCTGCAACTTTACCAAAATTGTTTATTATTTTAAGTAGTTTTTTACTGGAATCTCTGGGATTCTCTAAGTATATCATCATGTAATCTGCAAAGAGTGATAACTTGGTTTCTTCTTTGCCTATTCCAATTCCTTCATTTTCTTTTTCTTCTCCTATTGCTACAGCTAGCATTTCTAATACATATTAACTAATGGTGATAATGGACATCCTTTTTTCATCCCTGATCTTAATAGAAATGCATCTAGTTTGAACCCATTGCATATAATGCTTGCTGATAGTCTTAGTTAGATACTGCTTATTATTTTAGGGAAAGTTCCCTTTATTCCTATTCTCTCCAGTGTTTTTAATAGGAATGGGTCTTGTATTTTGTCAAAAGATTTTTCTTCATCTATTGAGTTAATCATATGGTTTCTGCTAGTTTTGTTATTGATATGATGTATAATGCTAATAGTCTTCCTAATATTGAACCACTCCTGCATTCCTGGTATGAATCCTACCTGATCATAATGTATTATTCTGGTAATTAGTTGCTGTATTTTTTTTCTAAAATCTTATTTAAAATTTTTGCATCTATATTCATTAGAGAAATTGGTCTATAATTTTCTTTCTCTGTTTTTTCTCTTCCTGTTTTAGGTATGAAAACCATATTTGTATCATAAAAAGAATTTTGGAGTACTCCTTCTTCCCCAATTTTGTCAGATAGTCTATATAATGTTGGAATTAACTATGTTTAAATGTTTGACAGAATTCACCTGTAAATCCATCTGGCCCTGGAAATTTTTTCTTAGGGAGTTCATTGATCCCTTGTTCAATTTCTGTTTCTGAGATGGGGTTGTTTAAGTATTCAATTTCCTCTTCTATTAATCTGGGCAATACACACACACACACACACACACACACACACTTTTTTTTAAATGCTCATCCATCTCAATGAGATTGTCAAATTTATGGGTATGAAGTTGGGCAAAGTAATTTCTAATTATTATTTTAATTTCCTCCTCATTGGAGGTGAGTTCACCACTTTCATTTTTGATATTGATAATTTGATTTTCTTCTTTCTTTCTTTTAATCAAATTGACCAAATGTTTCTCAATTTTATTAGTTCTTTCATACAACTATTAGTTTTATTT
Source organism: Potorous gilbertii (assembly GCA_028658325.1). NCBI lineage: Eukaryota > Metazoa > Chordata > Mammalia > Diprotodontia > Potoroidae > Potorous > Potorous gilbertii. Next base: position 100,461,367 of record CM053774.1, on the reverse strand, counting down.
ATTAGTTCAATAGTTTTCTTAAGTTGAATTTTTTTGATCTCTCCTTTGATTTTCAGTATTTCTAATTTGATATTTACTTGGAGATTTTCATTTTGTTCTTTTTCTAGCTTTTTCAGCTTCATGTCCAAGTCGTTACCCTCCTCTTTCTCTGTTTTATTCATGTAGCCATTCCAAGATGTAAAACTTCCCCTAAAAACTGCTTTTGCAATATCCCATAAGATTTGGTAGGTTGTTTCATTATTGTCATTCTCTGGAATGAAGTTGTTGATTGTTTGTATGATTTGTTTTTTAATCCACTCCTTCCTTCAGATTAGGTTATTTACTTTCAAATTAATTTGTGGTTTATCTTTCCATGGCCTTGTATTACCTATAATTTTCATTGCATTATGATCTGAGGATGCTTTGACTTTCTGCACTGGACTGTGAGGTTTTTATGTCCTAGAATATGGTCAATGTTTGTATATTTGCCATATACTCCTGAGAAAAATGTATATTCTTTTTGTCTCCTTTCAGTTTTCTTCAGAAATTCATCATATCTACCTTACCTGGAGTTTTATTCACCTCCTTAACTTCTTTCTTGTTTATTTTAAGGTTAGATTTATCAAGTCCAGAGAGATGCAAGTTGAGGTCCCCCACTAGTATAATTTTGCTATCTATTTCTTCCTGCAACATCCCAACCTCTCCTCTAAGAATTTGGATCTTATACCACTTGAAGCATACATGTTTAGTAATTATACTGCTTCATTGTCATTGGTGCCTTTTAGCAGGATATAGTTTCCTTCCTTATCTCTTTTGATTAGATTTATTTCTGCTTTTGCTTTGTCTGAGACTAGGATGGCTACCCCTGCTTTTCTTACATCAGCTTAAGCACAATATATTCTGCTCCAAACTTTTACCTTGACCCTGTGTCTATTCCTCCATTTCAAATGTGTTTCCTGTAAACAACATATTGTTGGATTATGGCTTTTAATGCATTCTGCTATCCATCTCCATTTTATGGTAGAGTTCATTCCATTCACATTCACAGTTAGGATTACAATCTGTCTTTCCCTCCATCCTCTTTCCTACCATTTGTGCTTTTAGTTCTCCCATCTCCCTTTCCGTCCTCAATAGAGTTTTCACTTTTTAACATCACCTCCCTCAGTCTTCCCTTCCTTCTTTCAGTCCCCCTCCCCTTTACTCCCCTTACCCTTATTATTTCTTCCCTTCCCTTTAGTTTCCCCTCTCCTTTCTTCCCCTTCCCCTCCTACTTCCTATAGAGCTAGTTAGATGTATGTACTTGAATTTATTCTTCCCTACTTGAACCAAATCTGATGAGAGTACCTCTCAAACAATGCTCATCTTCCTCCCGTCTTTCACTCTACTATGATATAATTTTGTAATTCTTTCTGCGATGTAATTTATCATTTTCAGCTTCCTCCTTTTCACATCTCCTGTTACAATCCCTTTGTATCCTTAAATCACATTTTTATTATGACATCATTTACTTTGTACCTGTTCCCTCTATCTGTGTATATCCCTTCTATACTTTATAATAGATGTACAATTCTCAAGATTAACGTGGACCATCTTCCCTTATGGGGAGGTAAACAATTTGCCCAAATTGATTAAGAAGTTTTCTTTTCCACTCTACCTTTTTATGCCTCTCTTGAGACCTGCATTTGAAGACCAAATTTTGTATTGAGCTCTGGCCTTTTTGTCAGGAACATCTGGAAGTTGCTTATTTCATTGAATGTCTATCTCCTTGCCTGAAATATTATTCTGCCCTCTTTTTAGACATATCTGAAGGGGTTCATCTGATTGCTTAGGTAAGTAGCTGCTCTCATTTGGCCATCTTAGCCCTGTCCCCTCTCAGTTTCTTTACCTTTAAAATGTGAGTAACACTATCACCTACTTCCTAGGGTTTTTATATTGATACATGTAAAGCAGTTTGCAAATCTTAAAGGGGTTTTCAAACAATAAATCACTATATAAATATTATCTGTTATTATTAGAATTATTACCGTTAGTTTTTTCATCATTAGTTATATTCTTCCAGAGATATTTCACAGGGCAGCTACTCAACTTTCCTGAACCCATTCTCTAGATTATTTTCTATTTTGTCAGTACTCGTGCTCACCTATACATCTTTTATATTTAAAGCCTCTCTAACACTAAATCTCACATACATTTATTTTTTTTATTTTATTTTATTTTTTATTTTTAAATAAATTTATTTAACTTGTGTACATTCATTTTCACAAGATTTTGGGTTCCAAAATTTTCTCCCCATTTGTCCCCTCCCCCCTCCCCGATACACTGGACATTCTAATTACCCATATCACCAATCTGCCCTCTCTTCTATCATCCCTCCCTTCCCTTAC
>CM053774.1:100442547-100458504 GCA_028658325.1 Potorous gilbertii | reverse complement strand
GGTGTTGACCCGTTTTTCATGCTTTTCTTGCATCTCTCTCATTTCTTTTCCCAGTTTTTCCTCCACCTCTCTGACTTGATTTTCAAAATCCTTTTTGAGCTCCTCCATGGCCTGAGCCCATGGGATATCTCTTTCAGATATTTGGGATACAGAGGCTTTGACTCCCATGTCTTTACCTGATGGTAAGCAGACCTCCTCGTCGTCAAATGGAGGAATGATCTTCTCAAGGAAATAACCATCTATGGTCTTAGTTTTTTTCCCTTTTATGGGCATTTTCCCAGCCAGTTACTTGACTTATGAGAGTCCTCTCCACCCCAGCCTAGGTCTGCCCGAACTAGTGCTTGGGGTCCAAGATTCAAATGCTGCTCCCCAGCCTCAGGGCTTTTGGGGGCAAGCCTGAGTGCTCTTCCATGGGGGCTTATCTGCTGGTTCTCAGGTGGGGGCAGAGCCGCCTCTCAGGCTCAGTTCCTTCAGGGGGTTTATACAGAGATCCTTTGTAGTGGAGCTGGGGTGGAGCTGCTGCCTGCTCTGGGAGTCTCTGGCTGAGCTGCCTCAGCCTCTGCCGCTGCGGCCACTTCCCAGGGGCTCCGAGTCCCGGAGATCTCCCGCTCCCCTCTCAGCCCATCTCTCTCACTGACCTGTGCGTCTGTGGGTGGAGGGACCTTCGCGGCCGCCCGGAGATTCAGGTCCCTGACGCCTGCTGGGCTCTGCTGGCTCCTCTCAGTGCCGCGTGGCCGGGGCGGGGGAGGGGAGCGCTCGGCAGGACAGGGCTCCGCTCCCGTCTCGGGGACCTTTGCGGTCGGTTTTTCAGGGCTCTCTGCAGCAGAAATCTCCTTCACTGTGTTGCTGCGAGGCTTCCACTGTTCCAGAACTTGTCAGGAGTTCTCTTTACAGGAAATCTGTGGGCTGTGGGTTTGGACCTAGCATAGGTGAGTCTTTCTACTCCACCATCTTGGTCATACATTTATTATAATTGCAAATGTGTTTATTAACTTCAAACAAGTTATAAAGGAAGGTGACATATGATTGACAAAGGTACTCATGGTTTCTTTATACAGTATCCTCATAGAAGAAGCAATCCCTAGGGATGGTGAGATTCTCTAGGAGCTGCTTTTAGTAGATAGTGTTCTCCTGATTATATAACATCCCAAAACATTCCAGGGGCTGCTCAAGGTGTTCCATGATTTCTGGAAGACGATGTGGTCTTGGGCTGAATTCATAATGATAGTGAAAAGAGTGAGGGAGGATTCTAGTCCCAAAGCTCTTTGCTGTACTCATCCCATATCTGGGCACTGAATTCAGTTCTGTGCACTACACATTATGAAAGACCTTAATAAGCTAAAACACTTTCAAAGAATGATATCCATGGTAATAGGAGGCCTCTGAAGAGCTTCTCATGAGGAGAGCTTTTGAAAGCACTGAAACATGTATCTTGGGGAAAAGAGCTGTCATGGAGCAAAATGTTTAGATCTTTAATGCTTCCACAAAGGCAGAATTTGCAGCACTTGGTGGGAGTTGCAGGTAAACTGTAGCTTGATGCAAGCAAAAAATATCTAATAATGATAGTTAATCCCAAAATGTGAAGGACTGAATTTCTGGGTGGCAGGTTCTCTCTTATTAGAGATCTTCAAGAGGAATGTGACTCATATACTCATAGATCTAAAGTCACAAGGGATATAAGAGGTCATCTAGTTCTACTTCTTATTTTACAGAGGATTAGTAAGATATTGAGTCACCCAAGTTCATACAAGTAAGAAGCATTATATGTGAATTTTAACTCAGTTCTTTTGACTCCAGGGCCTATACTCCTTCTGCTATATAGTTACTGGGGATATGGCCGAGGCATTCCTGTTCAGATATGGGTTGACCAAGATGGACCACAGGTCCTTTCCAATTTGGAGGTCAGTTTAGTTTTGGTGAATGAATGTATCTGAATGAACAAAAGGAAGAGATTGAATTTAAAAAGGAAGACAGGAAGGAAAGAAGGAAGGGAGGGAGAAAGGAAGGGAGGGAGGGAGAAAACAAACATTTCCTAAGTTCCTGCCACATCCAGGCTCTGTTCTAATACTACAAATATTTCATTTGATCCTTATAACAACCCTAAGAGCCAGGTGCTGTAATCATACTCATTTACAGTTTTGTCTGAGGCAAAAATTAAGTGATTTGAATGATATTATAGAGCTGGTAGGTATCTGAACACGTATTTGAACTTAGGTCTTCTTGAACAAACACTGAAGTGCTTAACTATTTTATATTTGTGTTTATGCATGGATGTGTTATACATATTTATAGACAAATATTTCTTCATTTACATAGAATACAAAATACCTCTAAATATATTTAGCTTATATTTGTTTTTCTATTATGTATCTTTTCTATATTTGTTTTTTTATATCATATATCTACATATATATACATATATTCTATAATTATAGGTGTTTAAGTTTCAGAATGTGGGCATATAATAGGTGCATAATAAATTCTTTCTGATCAATTGCATATCAGGTAACATTCAGTGAACAAGAGGACAAGAAAAACACATACAACAAGTGATAAATACAGGAAGAATTTCCCTCCAGTGATTAATATTTCTATTTTCCCAGAAGTTATAAATTTTTGCTATTTTACTAGTGAAAGATTAGGCATGCTGGGGACCTGAACTCACCTTCAATACTAATAAAACAGATATTTGAGAGTGACTGATTATCTGTACATTCTGAATGGTCCTCCACAGGCATTTCAAGAAGCACTAAAATGTTTAAGAAATGAATAAGAAATGGCAGTCTGTGTTTATAAAAATTAAAGAGAAGTGAGAGAATATTTCCACACTTAATAATCCCCTATGAAGAAAAAAAATGCTAATCTTGTAAAGTTTTGTTTCAAGTAGTAAAATCTCATCAAAATTTCTGTTAGTTACCTTTAAAATTTCACTTTTTTCATAAATGAAGATGAGATCATAGAATGAAGGATCAATAACGGGGGCAGTTCCGTTATAATACTGTAGCCCCATTTCTGTTACATTTGCATACAAATTGATCTGGAAATCCATCAGCTGACTCTGTTAATGAGGTCAGGAAAAACATGCAGACTTAATCAAACCAAGCTGCAGCTTTTGTTGGTTATCTGTCTCAGGGGAAGAAAAGTCAAAATATGAAATCATTCTTTCTTTTGCTCTCTTTTCCTCCTCTTCCCAGAATAATTTTCTATCTTGAGAGAGCATTATAATTAAATGTCATTTAGAAGTTCCCTCAGTTTTTAACATTTTTACTCCAAAACTATTGAGGCATGCCAGCGTTGTCACTTTAATTGAACTCTGAAATGTACTTGGGATGTGGCAGAATTTGCTCTGACAATATAAAAATAATACATTATTTCAGAAGATATAGCAAAGAAACCTGGTGCTTTGGAAGAAAGTTTGCTGAGGAATGAACAGAGGAACATCTGCAAAGTATTAGTGACGTTTACTTTCACCATTTTGCCTCTTCTGGTCATGAATTATTTTAAAACATCATGACAAAGTACATTCTGAAATAGGGAAATTAATTAAAAGTGTCATTTTTCCTTATATTTTTATTAAGCAGGACATATTTATATATTTGGTATTATTTACACAAAATTTTTTGTGTGGTTCTCTACACTTGTCTAGATAATAAAGCAGAAGGAGCCAATGGGTTATGTGTAGGATTCAACAATTTCCTAGATACACACTTTGCTCATAGCACTTTCCTTCTGAATTCCTTCTGCATCATATTAAGCTTTACTCTGCCATACCTTATCCTGATCCCCTAACTATGACTTACTTTTCAGATTGGATCCCTGCCAGACTGCCTTATATTTAGGGAATAATATTGAAAATATGACCAAGATTAATGATTTAGAATTGGAGAGGACCCTAAAGATCATGTAGTTCAGCCTTCTCATTTTAGAGATAAGAAACTTTGACCAAAATAAGTGAAAGAACCAACCCGATGTAACCAATGATTTAAAGCCAGGTCCCCTGATTTAAAGTTCAGAAGTTTTTTTCTTTGTTTGCTTGGCTTTTTTTTTTGTAACTGCATCACATTCCACCCCACCCCCTCCCCAGTTTCTCAGATGTTTTCAGGCCCTACTTTTCTATAAGAAGATAACAAGGTTGAAAATGGTGTTTGAAAGCTTGTCGACATGGTCTTCATTAACTTTAAAACTGTTGATTTCCTTTCCTGTGACTCATATTTTATAATGTATTATCCAAATAAGATTTATGAAAAGAGGAAATTAATTTAACTTTGTATCTGGTTTGCCCATTAAAACTAATTGCTATCGTTATTAGGAACATATAGAGAAATGAAAAGAATACTTCTTTCTAGGTGTTGCTTAGATTCATAAATATTCAGACCGCAGCACTGAACTGAATGCAGAGCTGGGATGTAGCCAACAACTTTCTAAAACTCATTCTCAGAGTTTCCTTCTGTCTTTATCTATCTCTGAGAATATGATCCATAGGATCATAGAATTAGAACTAGAAGGGCTATTAGTGGTCTTCAAGTACAATATTCTTATTTTACATATGAGGAAAATGAGGGCCAAAGATGTTAAGGGGCCAGGCTATAGCCACACAGTTAAGTGTCTAAGGCAGGACGGAACCAGGAAGCTGCCTAAAATTATGAGAGATGAAAATTAATTCAGAAGCCATCACTTCATTTTCCAGATGAAGAAAGTGATGGTTAGAGAGATGAACCTACTGCCTTAGGGCCACACAAATAATATGCATCATTATTTGAACCTGGGTCCACTCACTCTAGAAGCAGGAGAGACTGTTTCTTTAATCATGAATATATCAGATTATCGTTTCCTCTAAAATGCATAAACATCGTCTACGAAAGATGAATAAGTGATAGAATTAATAATAGTAAGAATGTAGAGTGTTTTGGTTTTCAAAACCTTATATACATATACTAGATTATTTTTAAAAGTCCAAAACCAGAAGTAATTCTTGCTTTAATTAGATTATTTTGAATCTTTAAGTGTAATAAATGCAAATTTTGGTTTCTCAATTAGAAGATGATGTTTGATAATGTAATAAATGTTCCAGTTGGGATCTGCTTGTAATCATGTGTAACTAATTGTCTATAAACAAAAGACATCAGAGAAATAAACACCTGTGCTGGCCTAGAAAACAGCTGCCTCCCTATTAATAGAGCAGAGGTATCCACTGAAACTCATTTGGGGACATGGAATATTCCATTGTGGTACAAGAAACTTATCTAGTCTTCAGTTCACATGGAAAAATTACCAAGAAAAAAACCTTCATTGTGAGTTTAACAAAGGCTGAGAAAAGACCTTTGGATTGCACATGTAAGAGATTGCTTTTAAATTTAAGAGAACAATTTTAAATAACTGCTGGACTGAGAAGTCAGGTTATAAGGTACTGAAAAGTCAATGGAAGGTATGAAATGTTATTGGTATGTGTTTGAGTGTGGAAAAAATAGAATAGAAAGCAACAAGAAATTTGGTATCAAGTGTAGCTTTTTAGTTTTTTTATGGGTGGGTATATGTAGACATTTTTATATGTAGGAATAGACAGAAATAGATGTAAGCAGTATGAGAGGCAGAGAAGGATGCATGAAGTGCTCAACATCCACTGAAGATGGAATCAAGAGCACAAGTGAAGGGGTTGACCTTGGCAAGGAAAAAGGCCATTCTTTTATTGTTATAATAATTCTTATTTTAATCAATTTATTTATTTTTTGTTTTCATCATTCACTTTCATAAGATTATGAGTTCCAATTTTTCTCCCTATTCCTACCCCTGCCCCACCGCAAGATGGTATGCAATCTGATCTAGGCTCTATGTTTATATTCATATTAAACTTATTTTCACATTAGTCATGTGGTAAAGAAAAATTAGAATCAGTGGAAGAAACTAAAAGAGAGAATAAACAGGAGAGAGAGAAAGGGAGAGGGACTAAATATTATGCTTTGATCTGCATTTAGATTCCATAGTTCTTTATCTGGATGTGGATAATATTTTCCATCATTAGTCATTTGTAGTTGAAGGACCATTATTTTATGAGAGATTGAGGCAAAGAATATTGGTGTGTCACCAAGGCAATATTCAAAGCACTGACAGTGACTATGAATATGCCTGTGGAGCTCTGAATTGCAAAGTATAGCAGACTCTCCATATAAAAGGCAGAGGAAAGCTTTTATTCAGACACCCAAAAGCCAAATCCCAATACCAGAAAGTCAAATCCATCATAGTAACTAAGAAGTCAATACACATTGGTACTTCAGGGAACAATATCATTTGAGAATTCCCCACACCATCTTCCCACAAGCAAACACAACCCTTATTGTCTGCCTGCCTGTATCCTCTCTCCTCCCCCACAACAGCTCTCACCAACTTCCTCCCTATTCTGTTCCATCCTTTTTATTCCACTTGTTGAGCTTGCTCCTCCTACCACATGTGACTTTGGCTTTCATGTGATTTTAGCAGGTCACATGGGCCTATAAATGGTGGAAAAAGAGCTTCAAATTAAGCAAAAATGCAATAACAATGCAATAGGTTACAATGAATAAAAGTTTTTCAGTGAGAACCAGCAGATCATAGAAAATGAATTCTATTTGATCAGTAAAGTAGGAGATAAGTAATAGGTAGTTGTGTCTTGTATCTTCAACTACCTTTCGGGGGTTTGAACCTCTACATTTCTGAAATTGAACTCTATCCATCTCTAAATGCTTCCCTTGTTCCTAAGTTTCCAGTTACTCTCCACAATAACATCACTCTCCAGTCTACAAGATTCAAAACATCTGTCATCCTCAGCTCCTCACTCGCGCATGCCTCTTATACAATCTGCAGCCAAGGCTTATCCATTAATATATTTTCCACATTGATTCTGGTGCAGGTTCCTCATCACTTCATATCTAAATTATTGTAATAGTTCCTTGGTTGCTCTGTCTCTTCCACAAGTCTCTCCCACTCCAAAATATCTTCAACTGAACTCTCAAAGTGTTCATCCTGAATTCAGGCCTGACCGTGTTCATCCTTTCCCTTCCTGCTCAACTAACTCCAGTGGTGTCCTATAAGCTTTCGAATAAAATATAAAATCCTCTGGAATTCAAAATTCTTCATAACTTGCACCCTCATACTTATATCTTACTCCCTATGTATTCTGTGGTCCCATGTCACTCGCTTCCTTTGCTACTCCTCAGACAAGATGCTTCATCTCCTGACTTCGTGCATTTTCACTATCTCTCTTGCATGGATACACTTCTGTCTTTCTGTTTCCTTCAAGTACCAACTAAATCCTAATTTCTACATGTAGGAAGCTAATTTCCTGAATCCATGGGATTTCCTGAATCCCATTCATTAATTATATCTAGTTAATCCTGCATTTAGCTTGTTTGTATATTTTTTTGCATCTTGTTTCTTTAGAACAGGAACAGTTTATTTATTTATGTTTACCTTTCTTTGTATTCCCTTAACTTAGCACAGTGTTTGGCACATAGTAGGCATTTAAGAATAGTAGGCAGGAAGATTGAAGGCAGAGAAAGTGATTCACAAAGTTACTATAGAAAATATTATAGAGTCAATCAGGGAACAATAAGGTATCACTGCACGGGAGTGAATTCAGTTTAGATTGGATGATCTAAATTTGTGGGGAGACCAGTTGACAGAGCTCCATGACTTTTCCCCAGAATCATTTAGGAGCTCTTAAGTAGTTGCAAATGAGGTCAATGGTAGGAGTAATTCAGATTTACACTTGCGGAGGCCATCTATGGGAATAATGCCAGTGTGTAACAGATTCACATTTAACAGGTTTTGTAGGGTTGAACTGGTAAACCATGTAGTTAAGACAATAAAGAGAAAAAAAAAGTTAGATCACAACAAGAAAGAAGAATGAACAAAATAGGGAGAGGAAGAGAGATGACTTAAGATCAAGGGGGACTTGAAGAAAAGGTGGAATGCGTGAGGTAAAGAGAGAGACTAAAAGAAAAAAGATCATGGTCAGTGAGTAGAGATCAGCAACAACTTGGTTGCCCAATGGATAGAGTACCAGATCTGATGTCAGGAAAATGTCTTCCTGAATTCAAATCTGGCCTCAGACATTCACCATCTGTGTGACCTTGAGTAAGTTACTTAACCCTATTTGACTCAGCTTCCTAATGAGAAAATAAAATGAACTGTAGAAGGAAATGGCAAACCACTCCTGTATCCTTGCCAAGAAAACCCCAAATAGAGTTACAAAGAATCAGACATACCTGAAATGGCTGAACAACAGTTACATAGATTGAAATTTCAGAGTTCTGGGCCATGTAGGTTGACTAGTTGTTGTCCTTAATTCAGAAGTGAACAAAAATGACATCATTTGGGGGGATGTTTTTTTGACTCAAAATACATTGGATTTCAATGAGGCAGATTTGCTTGAAGTCATCGGTCTCACTCTTGCTTCCAAAGTCATCAAGGCCTTGTGCCAAGGAAAAAGTAATGATGACTTGAGAAAACTCCCAACTAGCAGGTGCTGTGGAGCATTTAGAGCCTGGTTAGATGTCAAAGATGCTCAGGTTGCAGAGGATGACCCAGAATCTTTGACATCTAACCAGGTTCTAAGTACTCCACAGCAGCTGCTTGTTGGGGGTTTTCATATGCTTGGGGTAGATACCCTTCTAATTCACCAATGGGTTGGAGTCACCTACACTTCCCTCAATCTGATTTAGCCCATCTGTCTAAATGGTTTACCTGGGTGCAGCACATGCTATAGCTTCTGGGAGGCACAGGTAAGAGTTGGTTGTATCTGGTGGACAGTAAATGTGGAAAGCAGCCTTGAAAATGACTTATCAACCTTCACATCAGAGGAAATAGCTTCCCCTGAACACCCTATTCTCTGTCATGAAGGTAGAAAATTAATGGGTGTTGATGAAATTAAAAGTCCTCATGGACAAAAGGATTCAAGGCATAGGAAATGGTGTTGAGTATCATAGGTTTAAAGAAGGAAGGGAACTTTAAATTCTTCTAGTTTAATGCCTTCTTCTTTTATATTTAAAGAATCTGAGACCTAGTGAGGTAAAATGACCTATCAAAGTTATAGTAAGTAGCAGAAGAAGATTTTGAACTCAAGCCTTCTGATTCTAAATCCAGCAATCTTTTTACCCTACTTGTAGAACTAGAGGTTCCCCAGAACATAGAATTCTATGTCTAAGCTTCTAAGGATGAGAAGTAGGGGTTGGGCTCAAAAAGAAAATTGTGAGCCATATAAGGAACTATCTGAAAAATGAAAGAAAATTATTTGGAGACCAGAAAATGACTCCAAGTAGTATCTGTATAGAGTGATAAAATAAGATGGAGTTATCCTGAAAAGGAGAGAAGTAGTTGAATGATGTTGATATAGGGATAGTCTAGACGTGAAAGTAAAGAAGAAGGAATATGCCTCCTCCTGCCTTTGATCCAGTATTTTTCTTTCTTTACTATGTCCTAGGCTTTTTCTTATCTCTGAAATAGTGATCAAGGACTCCTGGGAAGCTATAGCCTGACCTAAAGAAGTGTGTTCTCAACCAACTGAGGAATGGAAAGATGGGGCACATTTTACCTTCCCTTTAAAATTAGTCTTCCAGACAACTATTACCACATTCACCCACTGTAACTCAACAACTTCGAAGACTCCCATCCACCATGGTCCCCCAGTCGTTGTTCCTTATGTAATGTGATTAAAACCTAACCATGACTTAGTCATGCCATGTGTTCACTCCCATTAGAATGATAACCCTTTGTTATCATATATCTCTTTCTGAATGTTCAAGTAAATTTATCTTTTTAAATTTTGCATGAATAATTATTATTTTTCAAAGTTCCAAAGTCTGAAAATGTTGGTTCTTTTCTCTACTTTAATATCCATGCATTCTACTTCCTATGTTTTCCATAAGTGCTTAGTCTGCACTTAGGACAGAGTAAGTAGCATAGCATGGACAAATATGGCTATGTTGTGATGATGACCAGTGCAGATTACACCATATTATATCACCCCCAATGTCTTCATGTACTTTTCTAAACTTCTCCTGTTTCCCTAAATTTTGCCACCATCTTTTTAATCACCCTGATTTTCATCCTTCCAATTATTTTTGACTAACACAACTGAATCTGCTCACTCCAATAGTCATTTAAAATCTTGTTTTTTTCTTTTTAACAAACTCCATAGCCTTTGACATTTTTGATTACTCTCCCTTCATTGTTTACTTACTCCCTGCTCTGGGTTCTAGAAAAATGATAGAAATGTTTCACCTATAAAAACTACATATAAAAAACAACTTGGGAAAAAATTTTCTAAAATGTTTGAAAATATTCCAGATAAGATTTTCAACGACTTTTGAAATGGTTTGTTCGGAAAATCTTAAAAAATACAATGTCTTTTTGTTTACAAAAATGGCTTCACAACAACAGGAGGGGTAGACATTAACCAGCCAGATTAAAAAAAGTGCATAATTGGTTAATGGATTTTTAAAATCACTGTACCGTAAGCATACCAAATGACTCATTTCCATTTAGAGTTATTAATTTTTATGTAGTATTATTTTTTATTAATAACAGAAAAATGGATATTAAAGCTCTGGTTTTAGTGTTATAGGCAGGATTTCCTAGATCAGGAAACATCTTCCATCACCGAAGGCTGGAATTTTCTATATAATTTATATTTATATTTTTCTTTCACATATAGAGAGTCGTATATAACACTGAGAGGTAAAGTGATTTACCTAGGACAACAGAATCATGTCATAGATAGACTTGAATCTACATCTTCCTGACTTGGAGACTGGCTCTTAAACTGCTAAATTTTAACTGTTTTCCTTTTTTTGGTTTTTCAGCTATGGCAACCATTAAAACCAAGTATAAAAATTCAATTAATTTAGAGTAAGATTTTTGAATCTTTATGTTACTAAATGTAAAACTACTTTAAAAATATGGCATATTCAATCACATGACTCTCAATAAGAATACTATTATTAGTACTTTTAATGAAAACAAATTATTTTGTACCATTAGTATATAAAATATGTTCAAAGTATTAGTTCCTATTTATCTAATATTTGTAATTTTGTGTAAGTTTTATGATATGCTAAATTATTTGTATGGTTGTGCAGATATATACTTTTCAAGTATATACTCAGTATTGAAAGTATATACTCAAAAACTTTTTTACTACTAGGAAGCACATGATTAAAAAAAACATTTAGAGAGCACTTCCCTAGAAAATAAGCAAACCATACTGTGATGAGCATGATAGATATTTTTCTCTGAGTTATACTCTATAAATTATTTTTAAAGGGATTCATTCACTCTCTTCATTTACTTCCAATTTGTGGAACCAGATTCTGAAGATATTAAAACACTTAAGCATGTAATAGTTTATAAATTAAAAACTGTTCAAACATGAATTTAAGAAGCCCTTGCTTTGTAGTGATTCCTTACTCTGAATTCATAAGCAGAAGTACTTGAGAACAGGTAAACATGAACTATGTATTATTTTGAAATAGGCTATGATAAGTGCCCCAAATTTGAATTTTAAATTATACTTCATATTGTATGGGAAATGGTATAGAAAAGGTCAGTGAACAGATTTCATATGACTAGAAAATGTTCTCAGTAATTCTAAACATTACATTTAAAACCGACACATGACTCGTTGCCACTAAAATTTTGTGAAGTTTAGGAAAATTATATTTTTGTAGTCTATTGTTGTGTATTGCCACAGTTGTGAATTCACATAAATAGAACATTCAGTTCTTACGCATCATGATTTTGGTGCACATTATCTTTCACACCACATGGATGAAAATCTATTGCCCTTCTGTTAGATGCTGAGTTTGTCTTGTCAGTGAAGAAATTGACTATATTGTCATTTGATGTATTTTGGTCTGTGACTTCCCATTTCCTTTCCTTTCTCTTGGGATCAGTCTTGTTACAATTGATTTGAAACTTTTTTCTACTTTTGATTAGAGTATTTATTAGTTCTTCTAATATAGACTAGAGTGAAATCGCAGTATTATGAAAACCTGAGGCATGCTGTGAAAACTGAGACTTGTCTCTTCATTAAGGTTCCTGTGTATTTTTTCTTGAGGTTTTAGGGTTTTGGTATTGCTTTGTTTTGTTTTATTTTCAGGGAGGGAAGGCTATAAATACCTATATCATTGACTTAATGAATTATGTTGTAGTCCTCAAATGGTTTTGCTTTGAATTGAAATAAGATAGAGACTGGACAGGCTCAGAAAAATTCTTGCTACCACAAGTTTTTGTTTGTTTTTGAGGTTATTTTAATTTTTGGATTATACATGGCTGTATATCTGTATACTTGGAGATACGAAACTGGCTACATAGACATGATTTCATCAGTATATGAAATTCTCTTGAGAAAACTCTCAACTTCAAAGTATATCAGCACTTGTTTGGAAACCTAGATCCCTAATGAGTTGATTGGGCCTCAGAACATTGGCTGTGGGAGTGAAAAGGCTATCTGGTATTATTTCACTATCTATGTCTTCAGTTTATCAATATCCTTCCTAAAATATGGTTGCTAGCATTGAACACAGTACTCTAGATGTGGTCTAGTAGGGCAGAGTGCCGTTCTTAATTCAATGTCAAATGATATTGGTTTTCCAATGGATGTTATTTTTTTTAAAAAAAAAGATTTAGGTAAAGCTGAATCAATATTTGATCTTAAGAGTCAACAGTGAGCCACTGGGTTTTATTGAGTAGTAGACCAACATCACTGAACCTGAGCTTTAGGAACATCACTTTAGGGTTTGTGTAGAGTAGGGATTGGAAATGTGAAGACTTTAAGTCAGAGAAATCATTGCAAGTGTCAAATGGGAATGATAAAGTTGTGAATTATAACATTTCTTCCAGCCATGAAGCCATTTCCCAAGTTCAACATAACTGATATTTTACAGGATGTTTTAATGTTTTCAAAGTACTTTGTACACATCATATAATTTGATCCGCACAACAACCCAATGAGCGAGAGGATATCATTATCCCTACTTTAATTGGAGGAAATTGAGAATGAGGGAGGTTAAGAAACTGTCCAGATTCACACAGATCAAAGACAAAGGACTTGAACTCATGGTTTCCTGACTGTAAGGGACCCCAGGAGTCTGGGCCTGATCTCTCAGGTCCACAGGCTTATCTGACCAGCAGAGGCCTGCAGGCCTTGGTGGAGTTTAGCTGTAAGGAATGATTGAGGTGGGAGACAAGATAGGAAGAACTCCTTTTATTCAAGCAGTGAGCAGCGCTTTTATCTCTTTTCTGACACCAGTGCCCTAAGTGAGACTATCAGCAATTAATTTGCCCTTATAAGGAAGTAATTTACCTTAAACCAGGACTGCCCAGGGTGGACACGTAGCCCCTGGAAAGAAAAAACATTTTTGGCTTCTTTGTTCTCCAAAAAGCCTGGGAAAATAGCCTTGAGCCAAACAGGGGCGAAACCCTTCCTCCCAGCACCATCTTGTTCATGCCTTACCTGTCTCCCCTCAGTTTACCTGAGTTGTGATCAGTGAATGCCATCCAAGAGGCTAGGGGTTGGCAATTCCCTTACATAATTCCACTGTTCTATTCACTACACCTAAGTGCCTCCATTTCATTTCCCACTTTTGCACACACCTGCAGGCCCTCCTCCACATCCAGAATTCACTGCTTCTCCTTTTTTTGTTTCTCAGAGTTCTTATCTTCCTTCTTGTTTCTCTTACTAGAGAAGCTATCCCTGATTCTACCACTCCAATCAGGTTTTCTCCTCCCTCATATTAGCTGCAATTTATTCATTTGAGTTTGTCCTGTATTCCCCAAGTGGAATTAAGAAACTTGAGGGCTGAAATTGATTTGTTCTTGCTTAATTGATTCCAGCACCTGGTACAGAGATTTTCATTTACATATATGTTTTTGTATTTTTTCATATCAGTGTTTTCATTGACATGAAAGACTAACATTATGGAAGTTCATACCATTGCAGATTGTCCACTGATTTGGAATCCATCTGTATAGAGATTTGCTTGGGGGCAACCAAGAAGTTAAATAATTTACCCAGGGTAACATCAGTTTCATAGATAGATAAATGTCTCAGGAATTAGATAGATAGTATAATATATGTTACATTTTGTATATTCTATAACATATGAATACATTTAATATATTATATTTAGGTAACACAAATATCAAATAATAATGCATGTATGCATATGTGTGTATATATCATATATGTGTAATATATGTAGTATTATGTATGTATACACACATGTATTTTATATATTACATGTGTTTATATATAGCACTATATTTCAGTGACAAGACTTATTATAGTCAGTCAATAAGCATTTATTAAATACCACAGTGTTCAATTTCACCTACTTATATAAAAGGTTAATTTTCCTACTGTAATATGTCAAAAAAAAGACTTTCCTCAGTATTTCGGTATGTCAAACTATTGTTGACTTCCATTATATTCATGATCCTTTCATCAATACAGTTTTTCAGTGTATTAATCAATGATCTCCTAAACTATTGTGATGGAAAGAACTAATTAAGGATTTCCAAGTTTCAGATAACAAGTCTCTTTTTCTGCATACAACTGGGCTGTGTCTATTCTCATGCCTTTTGAACTCTTATGGTGTACTTTTCATTTTATAACCATAAATAAGCTAAGCTGTCTCCATGCCAAAATGACATATCAGAACAGAATTTTGGGAGGAGAATTAAGGAATATTGTCGGTTCAAATAAAGCTTTTGCTTGCAGGTCTGGGAATCGCCTCAATATTATGTATAACACTGTTATAAATTCTAAACAATCAATTTATAGATATACTTTTAAGACATAACCCCATTCATTCACAAGGCAAAACCTTGGAGACTAAACAGCCAATCAGATTTCCACTCTCTGGAATACTATGCTTTTATGATATTCAAGACTGATCAAGATATATTATCTACCAACCTTCAGGATAATTTCCTCCTTTCTTAATGACTAGCTTACAGTGTCCTCCACCCTAACTCTTCCAGTCATTTCAACATACATATAAATGTTTCCTCAAGTTACTTAACCTTCTTGTTCCCCAATCTATTCAACTCCCATGATGTTCTTCTCTTTTCCACCTCAGCCTCACAAAGGCATGGTCATAACCTTGATCTTGCCATCATCAATTATTCTAGTTACTCTTCCACACCTCAATTTTTCCCATTGTGATTTCAATATATTGTGGTATAAGAAATTAAATGGGAATTTTGTGGAAGCTGTAGACAGCACAAGAAGGCCAGCAGCAAGTTTAAAAACATAGAAATTCATAAAAACATATGTAAAGTGTTATATGATATCAACTTACTTTTTTATTTTAGTATCATAATAATTCAGACTTCTTTCCTGGTACAAAGGCAGGGCCAAATATTTCTCTTTGGATTTTCCAGGTTACAGGGCACTATACTCCAAATTCCTGTGATACTCCATTTCTATTTTCATGACTTCCTAAAATCCCTTATCCAATCATAATCTTTTATCATTCTGCCTAATCCTTACCTTAATTCCCCTAATGTAATTCTTTTTTTTGAATTAATTAATTTATTTATTTTTAAATGTTCTACAATCACTTCCTTAAAATTAAGATTTGTATCCCCCGCCCAGCATTCCTCCACTATCCCCCTCCCTCCCCATGACAGCATACAATTCTGTATACGTTCTACGTATATTTTCCTATTGAGCACATTTTCACTATAGTCATGCTATGTAGTCTCACTAAAATAAATGGAAGAAATCATATAACAAATCAAAACATAATACACAAAAACCCACACCCACATAAACATGATCTGCTACATTCTGCGAATGACTTCCATATTTCTTTCTCTGAGTGTGGAAGGCATTTTGCCTTAGAAAATTGTCATTGGGATTTTTTTTTCAGTAAGTTCTTGTGTTATTACAGAGTTCCAAGTCTACCAGAAAAAACTCTC
>CM053774.1:100424285-100442047 GCA_028658325.1 Potorous gilbertii | reverse complement strand
GGAAGGAAGGGATGATAGAAGAGAGGGCAGATTGGTGATATGGGTAATTAGAATGTCCAGTGTATTGGGGAGGGGGGAGGGCACAATGGGGAGAAAATTTTGGAACCCAAAATCTTGTGAAAATGAATGTATAAAATTAAATAAATTTATTTAAAATAAATAAAAAAAAAGGAACTCAACTAAGGGCCCATGGTTACTGTGTAGGAGAGTTAAAATGAAAGTGATCTTATCCTTAATGTTTGACCCAAAGCTCTGTTAGAAGGTTAACAAAATATTTGGGATCAGACGGGACAAATTTAGTCGTCTTCCCTCATGTCTTGCATTTTTACCCTTTTTTCCCCAATTCCTTTTGAGATGGTGGGTGAAATACTTTCTGAAGTTGTTTTGAGTTGTAGTTTTGAGTATTGTACTTAGCATCTCTATGGAAAATTACTTCCATTCTCTACTTTGAAAAGGAGAATAGTTGTTTTAGGCTCACTCGAGAATTGTAGATTATGTCACAAACACCTGATTTCAGATCCTGTCTCAGAAACTTACTAGATATGTGACCCCATGGCAAGTCACTTCAGATCTCCTTTTCCTCAAGTGGAAAATGAGAATTGACGATAACCACCGAGGGTGTTTCGGGGATAAAATGAGATAATATATGTAAAGTGCTTTATAGACCTTCAAGCTTACTGCCAGGATAGTGATGATGATGATGACAATGCCTTATTGTCATTAGCATTGAAACGAGTGTGTTCTCTATTGAAGTAGAATACGTAGTCAAGTCGATCACAATCACACCAAACTATAACTCTTAAAAAGTCAGACTTCATACTATTCTTTTTATTTAGTTCATAATTTTTGCAATATGGAAAATACTCTACTGGAAAACTTATTGGTGGAGGGAGGGTATTTTAGAAATATTTAATTCAAGAAACATTTGTGCCATAATACTCTGCTACATAATCAAGGAACAAATTCTGATGGAGGATGAAATATAAGTAGAAATAAAGTAGAAATAAAATACAAACTAATGTTATAAATATACATGAGTAGGGAGAGTAGCATGTTTAAGGAGAAGTTACTTTTAGGTATAATCAGAGATCATAACGTGGAAAAAGTCCTTGGTCTGGTTCTTGAACAAAGAGTATTTCAAAAGGTATTTCAAATGGGATA
Organism: Potorous gilbertii; assembly: GCA_028658325.1. Lineage (NCBI taxonomy): Eukaryota > Metazoa > Chordata > Mammalia > Diprotodontia > Potoroidae > Potorous > Potorous gilbertii. Next base: position 100,440,886 of record CM053774.1, on the reverse strand, counting down.
AGAGGAGGAAAGTGGCTTTCTTCATCTGTCCCTAGTACGAGGGATTATATAGAGAGAGGCACACTTGGGGAAGAGGAGAGGAAAAGAGATCCAGAAATGATGACTGTGATTGTAGAATGCATAAATGATAAGTGTGGAATTCAGTTGGCAAGATTTGGTTGGGGCTCATTATTGAGTATCTTAATGGCCTGATTATGGGCTTTGGAAGGCAATGAGGAGGAATTTTTGTTGGAAAATTTAAGGTCATTTACCAAATGCCCCCTCTTCTCCCCTTCTCATAATCTCACATCAATCATATGTTTTCTGTGTTCTCCTCTTTCACTCCTGTACCCCAGAGAGAATTATCCCACAAGACATATGCACATTTCCATCATGTTCAAAAGCAACAAAAGCGAACCAGAGAAAAAGTCCCACCTGATTTGTCCATCTTTGTTAGCTATGATCCCATATCTTTTGAGAAGGCCATTTACGATTTATACTTCACTTTTTTCTTCCACTTTCTTTTTAACTACCTATAGTCTAACTTATAACCTTATCATTTTAGTGAAATTCTTCTCATCTATGTTACCAGTGATCTTCTAATGACTAAATCCAAACACCCCCTTTCAATTTTCTTATTTTTTTGAATTCTCTGCAGCCTCTCTGTTCCCTGGGTTTCCATGGCTATTCTGACTCCTGATTTTGTTCCTACCTTTCAGACCACTCCTTCTGAATGTCCTTGCCTGCATTTTCATCTTGTTCATGTACAGTAACTCTGGTTTAGCGGGTTAGTCCCAAAGGTTCTGTGTTGATCTCTCTTCTATGGTCCCTCTATACTATTTCACTTACTGATCTCATCTGCTCTCAAGGATTCAATTATCATGTTTGTGCTAATGATTTTCAGACTTATTTATTCAGTTCTAAACTCTTTGCATCCCTATAGCCTTGCATCTCCAACTGCTTATTGGTCATATATCTTAAATTTCATATGTTCCAAACAACTCCTTCTCCTCTATCCTCTCCAAGCCTTCACCTCTTCCAAAGCTTTCCATTACTATTGGGAGTACCACCATAGCTCATATTGTAGGTGCCATGCTAGACTCCCGACTTGTTTATCTGTACCCTCCACTCCCATATGCCAAGGTCAATTAATTGTTATTCTTATAATATCTCTTCTATGCCTCCTTCTTCTCCCTGACATTGCCACCATCCTGGTGCAGGCCTTCATAACTTCACACCTAAAGAAGTAAAATAGACTTTTGGTTAGTCTCACTGCCATGTCTCTCCTCACCTTCTATTCTGCTATCAGAATACCTAAGGCTGACGTATGGCCCCCTCTCACTTAATAAATTAAAGTGGCTTCCTAAAACCTACAGGATTAAATAAAAATTTCCGAAGTAGGTGGTGAAATAGATAGAGTTCTGGACTTTTAGGCAGAAAGATCTGAGTTCAAAACTGGTCTTAGAAGCTTACTAGCTGTGTGACCTAGCGAAAACCACTTAACAGCCATCTGCCTCAGTTTCCTCAATTATAAAATGGGACTAATATTGTCTTCTTCAAAGGGTTGTTGTGAGGATTACTTAGGTAATATTTGTAAAGCACTTTGCATAGTGACTCTAGCTTAGGATGAACTTGCTCCCTTTTCCTTCTCCTTGCTTTGGAATTCAAAGCCCTTCATAACCATTTCCAGCATTACATCTTATAACTCAATCTGCCCTGAGCAGTACTGATTGTGAGATGTAGTGACTCTTTTTCTTGAGACGTATCTCCCCACTGTGCATTTACACTGCCTGTCTCCATGCCTGGAATATGCTCCCTCCCCACCTCCATCTCTTGGCTTCCCTGGCTTCTTTCATGCCTTTTCTTAATTCTCTCAATGTTAGTGAGTTCCCTCTGAGATTATCTCAATTTTATTGTCTATAGATCTTGTTTTACATGCTTGTTTTTCATATGGTCTTCCCCATTAGACAGTGAGCACAGCATGACAGCCAGGGCTATTTTTTGCCGTTCTTTGTAGCTCCAGGCTTAGCACAATGCCTGGCAATCAGGAGGCATTTGTTAACTCATTTACTTGAATTGCCTATCAGACTCACATATTAAGACAATTACTTTAACCTTGGTCAGAAAGCTGGATTTAAAGTGACAGAAACTTATAATGAAGCAGGTGACAGGTGATAAGAGCCTGAGCCAGAATGGGAGGCTGGTTTAAGTGTGTGCTTAAAGGAGGAGATGGATATGACACATGTGAGGGTGGTAGATAGAAGTGAAAGGGCCAATCAACCTGATTTAGTGTGGGTGGTGAGAGAGAGAGAGGAAAAAGACCAAGATAACTCTAACTGTTACTTTCTGAGCATAATTTCTCCAGGTAAGTCTGTAAAGCTTTTAGAACTAGATGTCCCCATGAGGAAGAAATCCTGGCAATTAGAATGGCCAATCAGAATTTCAGAGGACACAGAGCAATATAAATTTAATATATTTTCTGTTTTCCAGTGTATTTTACTGATATTTAAAACATTTGTGGGCGAGGTACTCAGGCTGTCAGATACTTAAGTAACTAACAAGTCCAGATTTTATCAGCAACACATTGAGTTTTTATATTGTATTTCCAGTGCTTTTTAAAAGGAAAAAGTCTTCTTGCCAGATTGTGGCAAGGACAAAATAGAACCCTCCACCTGATGTTGTGTCTCAGTTTGATTTGAAAATAACAGAAAGAAAAAGAAAATGTTAATTGCACCAAATGCAATAAACTCAAACATTTAGGGTAGCTGGCAGAACAGATAGTTCTGGGTCTATTACTGTTAATCAAGCCAGTGGAGATCTAGTCAACATCTACTATATATATCTATCATATATATATATATATATATATATATATATATATATATATATATATATATATATATATATACACACACACATATATTTATATGTATTTATAGGCATATACATGTACACATATACAGATATATACATATATGCATACATATACATACACACACACATATATATATAAATATGTATTTATAGGCATATATATGTGGCATATATATATGTATTTATATATATATACGTATTTATAGGCATATACATATACACATATACAAATATATAGATATATAGATATATACATACATACACACACACACACACACATATATATATATATAGATATATAGATATAGATATAATCAACACAATAACATTTTCACCGGTTGTCAGGTCATGCTTGATTCCCTGCAAGGAACACTGAATTCACATGGACAGAGATCCATACTGGGACATTTACTCCAAAAGCAATCAAATTCTTTTGGTGAGTTAACTTTGTCAATAGAATTTCATTAAAAAAATTCCTAAAACAAAATTTAGGCATGACTCCTGTCTATGGTTACCCACATTTTGTTAAGAAGAAACCCTCCTACAAAAGTACTCAATATTCAATATAGATATTAAGCAATGAACAACTTTTTCTTTCCTTCTACATAGTAAAATAGCTAAAAGGCAAAGAAATGAAAAGTACACATGAATGCATACAATAACAGTTCATTGCCAAACACATAGTTCCTTTCACCTCAGAACTTCACTGTCCAAGCAAATCACAGCCATTATCAGGTGGATTTTGTTTCATAATTTACAAAAATAACTCCAATGCTAAGAATTACAATACTGAGGTTTTGGGGGTGCTAGGACCCCGAGAATGCTAGGGCATATCTGCCTAGAATGAATTCACACATTCAAGCCTTCTCTTAGTCAAGTGGTAAAATATTCATTGTAACGCTTTGGCAGAAGTGGGCAAGGGTCCTTATAGGAACCCTGCAATGAACTGAGCATGGTGTGGGAGTTTATATGGAAAAGGGGCATGGGAAAGGAATGCCAGGGATATAACTAGGGAATCTAAGGGTGCAAGTTTCTTTGAGAGTATGGATGGGAAACCGTAGGGAGTACACCAGATATCGAGGGATTTGTTAGAGGCATGGATCTTGGAGATCTGGCTCCAAGGGGGAGGGGGCTTGGGTCAACCAGGGACAAAGAGCCTTGGGTCAGCCACCCCTCTGTGTGTCCAATAAGAGAATGTGTTCTGCCACAAGAGAAAATGTTCTCACAGGACAGGAGCCTACTGAGAAATGGGGAAACTTCCAGAAACATGATCTTAGTGCTGGGGCCTCAGCACCCAATTAATATCATCCATTTATATAGCATTTTCAAGGATTGCAATTTTACATATGTTATCACACTTACTCCTCATTTTATTAAATACTGTAAAAAATTCTTCATTCCTATAGCTACAGGGTGATCCTGGAAATGGGACCCTGAGAGAAATGATTATCTCTTTTCTATATTAATAACCAATTATTGAATTAAAACTAGGATTTTTCTCCTTTTCTCCTTCCTCATAAAGAAATCAGCCTCTGTAGGTTATTCAGGCAGCCTTTGATGTAGAGGGCTGGCAATGAGAGGGAAAATTCAGATCTGTTCAAAAGGCAAAGAAAATTTAGTTTAGGTGAACTAATGGATTCTGGGCAATTGTGTTTTACTCAGGTCTGGGAAAACGTGAATTCTCCCTTTTGTCTAAATTATCCTAGATGGGTGATATGGGTGTAGACAAGTCTATTTGATCAAACTGAGTAACCAGTCAAGTAAGTCATCTCTTATGATATTCATTCCCTTTTACTTTGTTAACAGTTCAGAGATGATTGCTACCCACAGAAACACACTCTTGAGAAAATCAGTTCCTTTTTAATATCTAACATTCGGCTTCAGTACTAATGAGAAATTTGTAATTGATTAACAAAGGGACTGCATTAACTAAATTACCAAAGCCATAATCAGGGTACAAAGGATGGAGAATTTTCTTCCTTTGGGGAGGGGGGAAGTGTTAAGGACTTCAAAGAGGGTTTGATTTAAATAGGATCTTAGGGCTAGGAAGGATTTGGAGAAAGGTTTGGGAGGATACTACTACTACTATGTGTAGAACAAAGAGTTTACATGGGGGTAGTAGGAGACACATTTGGAAAGTTAGATTGGAGTTAGAATGCTGAAGATCTTGAACAACACAAGTTAAGGAGTTTGGAGAAGCAAACATATAAATACAACAAAATATTAATATTGCTTGTGAAAGCCCTTTAAGACAGATATATTTTCACCTAATAAACATCAAAATATAGAAATAGTAACACTTTAGGTAAATTTTGCATTTGTTTTATGGCCCCATTGGTGATGTGGTTAAACCTATGAACCCCTTCTCAGAAAAAAAAAATTAAGTAAACAAAAATACCTAAGATTTAAAAAGGGAATCAATTATATGGAAATGTTATCAAATTATTTTTAAATGTTTGCAGACCCTAGATGAAGAACCCCTTCTTTTTATCACTTCACTATAAGCATGATTTGTCATATAAACAAAAAACATCCTATGTTAAAATTTTAATATTTACTCTAATTAGCCTATTTTTGGAGATTTATTATTCTTGCCATTCTGTGGCCTTCAAAGGCAAAATTACCCAGACAGGGAAAATCTTATTTTTCCCATGAATATTTTTGGTGGGAAGATAGGCAGAATATTATGGGATTTAAAAAAAATTTTCTTCTTCTCCCTTCTGAATCTTTTCACTAATATTAACCTCAACTGAACAAAAACTGCCCTGGAGGATGTAAAAATTTACTTGAGCCCTTAGAATTCTTTAGATAAGAAACCAGAAGAAGAATTTTAGCTGTCCCTGACTTCTTGGCAATATGTAAATCCTTCTCTTCAAGGAACCTATTTTTGAATCCTCTAAACATAGTTTAATCTGTAGCCCAGCTTAGTTTACCTATAGAGTCTGTTTGATTAGGTTTGTTTCCTTAAGGGGATGGATGAGGCTATAACTCCATTTAACTGTGTCCAATGTATATGACATTGAAGGAAATATGGGAATATGGATCTATCTTCTCTTGAACTTTTATAGCCTAAAAGGAACACACAAGTTGCAACATGTACATTAATTATTTCTCTGTCATTCTCATCTAATTTTTTCTATTAGAAACCTTGTCAGAATCTTCATAATTGTTCAAGTTTTTCCCCCCTGAGACCTAAATCTATGCTTGTACATAATAAAAACTCTTAGGTTTTTATTTTTATAATTTCCACATTCTGGTAAATATATATTTGGCAGCAGTTACTCACCACATGAACTCAGAAAGGAGGTATTTCTCCCATAACAAGAATAAAGAAGTGATTTACACTTGTACATTTGTCATGTGAACTCATTGTTAATAACTGGAGACAAGAATGTAATAAGAAAATTTACTTTCTTTTTCTTTCCAACTATTTGAATTTATTTCCTCTTTCTTTTCAAAGGAAATGTCATCCCTCTCTTGATTAAGGAGTAACCTATTAAAAGAAGAAAGTATGAACATAAAAATAAAAACATATCAGGCATTTAATAGCAATTGAACTGTGTGGCTATTTCTCTTTTCCTCCTCCTCCTCTCTTCCTTTTTTGTTTTCCTTTTCTTCCTCCTCTTTCTCTTTCTAGTATCTACATTTATATCAAAAAAAAAGACTTGAAAGAGGGAAATACTAGAGGGTATAAAATCGCTTTAGAAATAGAAACTGGACCAGTGAATTCATTGGAATAGAGAAGACTTGGGCAAATAAATTTCCTCAACGTGAACATTCACTTTCTCCAAAAGATATAGTCTTAAAGAGATACTTAGAAAATATATGAATTGTGTAGAGTCACACAGCCAACATATGTCAGAAGTACAGCATGAATCCATATATTTAGGTCTTCCTAGTTTCAAGAATTACTTGAATCAATTATACTACAATGCTCCTCCACCCAAAGCAGAAAATTAATGAATTTATTCAAAAATAAAGGTTTAATACTATTGGAATCAGAAAATAACTCTGTCATTGTCTTCCTGCATGACCACCAACTTTGGGATTAGTAGGGAGGGAGTCAACTCCTTATATTTTACAATCCCTAGCTTCCTTCAAAGCTCAGCTAAAATGCCATGTCTTTCAAGAGGCCTTTCCTGCTCCATGCCCCACTCTAATCAAGTATTTGCATTCTCTATTATCCTCTCCTGAAACAATTTTGAATACCTTTTGTGCTTACTTATCTATTTCATATATTATTTCCATTTAGTAGTAGATAATCTCTTTGAGAGAAAGAGTTGATTCCATTTTGGTTCTTGAATCCAGGACTATATCTGACGCAGAGTAGACACTTAATAAAGGTTTTTGATTTGACAATGAATTGAATTCCAGCTCTAATTCTATTGTCCTATAAATTCTATGCAGCTGACACTTAAACATTTACTGATTATTAAGCTTTTGGGTTAACTGGTTTGCTGAATGAAAACCAAAGAGAATCTACAACATTAAAGAAGACCTGGAAATTTTTATAATTAAGGCTGTATTTCATTGATTATTTTATTTTAGATAATACATAGACCATAATGATAGAGTTTCATAACATCAATGGAGCTGTGTAGGACTTATGAAATAAATGTTTCATAGTCAGAGTGCTTTGGAGTACAAAATATAATCCATAACTCTATCCATGAGCAATTTCTATACAAATACATTAATTTCTCTCCTTTCTACACCTGGCTGCCCTCACCCACTCCCCTCTTCCACGTGATAAATCAAAAGTTGTCAAAAAGACATCAAAGTAAATCCAGCGATTTGCAGTAGTCCTCACCGTGGAGACAAAGTCTAAAATAGGACCTGAGGAGGGGAAATATGTGAAGAGAGAGAAAGGAGTGTCTGAATATTTCATGAGTTAGAACCAGTCTCCACAAAGCTGAGGAATTAATTGTTAATGAATAGAATTAAAAGAAAACATAACAAGTGTTTAGTTTTGCCCTTGTACTTCCCTTTCCAAAACCCATTGACAAAAGAAGGAAGGAAGGAAGAAAAGAAGGAAGGAAGGAAGGAGGGAGGGAGGGAGGGAAGGAAAGAAAGAAGGAAGGAAAGAAGGAAGGAAGGAAGGAAAGAAGGAAGGAAGGAGGGAATGAGAGATGGAGCGAAGGAAGGAAGGAAGGAAGGAAGGGAGGAAGAAAAGAAGGAAGGAAGAAAAGAAGGAAGAAAGGAAGGAAGGAAAGAAGGAAGGGAGGGAGGGAGGGAAGGAAGGGAGGAGCAAATAAGGAGGGAAGGTAAAAGATAAAGACATTTTGTAGCAAATGAGAATATTCAAGGAAAACAAATTCCCATATTCTCTATGTCTAATTTGATGTCCTATTCTGCATATTAGTATTCTGCCTCTGTCAGGAGGTGGATAGCGTACTTCATCATCATTCCTCTGTATTAATGCTTAATTTTTGCATTGATCAGTATCTTAAACCTTTAAAAATTGTTTCTCTTTATCATACTGTTGTTATTGTACAGAATGGGTTTTATATATTTATATATATGTGTGTGTATGTGTGCATATATATATACATGTGTATATATATGTGTATACATGTATATATATATATATATATATATATATATATCATACAATTCAATTCCATATGTCAGTTCTTTGCAGGTAGATAGCATTTTCCTTCATCAGTTCATTGTCAATTTGATCTGAATGTTCATATTACTCAGAAAAGCTTAATCATTTGTAGATACGCTTTGAACAATTTGTTACTGCCTACAATATTCTCCTGGCTCTGTTCATTTCACTCAGCATTATTTCATGCAAGCCTTTTCATGTTTTTATTTTCTAAAATTAACTGCTTGTCAATTCTTGCAGCATTACTGTATTCTTTAATAAACATATACCATAACTTGTCCCTCCATTCCCCTCAATTGATGGGCATCCTATCAATTTCCAGATCTTTGCCACCACAAAGAGACCTGCTATTATCATTTTAGAATATATAGGCTCTTTCCCTTTTTCCCATGATCCCCTGAGAAAGAGATCTAATACTGGTATTGCTGGTCAAAGGGTATACACAGTTTTATAACTCTCTGGTCATAATTCCAGATCACTCTACAAATCGACAATCCCGCCAGCAGCGTATTAGTCTCCTAATTTTTTCACATCCCCTTCAATGTATGTCATTTTTCCTTTCTATCAAGTTAGCCAATCTGATAGATGTGAGATAGAACCTCAAAGTCATTTTAGTTTGCATTTCTATAATAACGCTTTATAAAATGCTTTAGAGCATTTTTCATATATAGATGATATAAATACCTATGGCTATATAGTTATAAATAACTATATATGTTATATATATATATGTATATATATATATATATATATACATATATATATATAAATAACTATAACTATATATCAATATGCTTATATATATATATATATATATATATATATATATCCAGATAGATAGATAGATAGTTAAATAGACACATAGATACACAGATACATAGATAGATAGATAGATAGATAGATAAATAGATATGCTCTAGATGGTGCACTGCATAGAGAACTGGAATGGACTCAGGAAGACCTGCCTGAGTTTAAATCTAGCCTCAAACACTTGCTATTTGTGTAACTCTAGATAAGTCAGTTAACCCTATTGCCTAAGTTTCCTCATCCGTAAAATGAACAGGATAAGAAAACTGCAAATCACTTCAGTATCTTTGCCACAAAAAATGCCGGATGGAGTCACCAAGAGTTGGACATGACTGGAACAACTGAGCAAAAATTTATAACTTTGTTTTCTCCTTCTATAAACTTGTCTTTTTTCCATTTATCAATTGAGCAATGACTCATATTCTTATAAATTTAATCCAGTCCTCTACATATTTGAGATATAAGGATCCAAGACTAAAAAACTTCCCCCAGTTTTCTGCTTTTCTTTTAAACCTTGCCTACATGGATTTAATTTAAACAAATTCTTTTTAGTAATGTAATCAAAAGTATTCATTTTACATATTACAATGCTATCTATACGGTATTCGTTCAAATATCTTATCCATCAATCTGATAAGTAATATGGTGATGATTTTCTAAATTACTTACACTATCTCCCTTTATGTCTAGGTCACGCATCCATTTTAATCTTATCTTGGCAAATGGCATAAGATATTGGTCTATAACTAGTTTCCTACAGACTGCTTTCCAGTTTTTCCAGAAAGGTTTTTACCAAAGAGTGAATTTTTATCCCAAAAATTTATATCTTTACATTTATCAGACACAAGATTAATATAATCATTTACTACTGTTATTATATAGTTACTCTATTCCACTGATCATTCAATAGTTTTAATATTTATCACCTTGTAATATAATCTAAGATCTGGTACTGCTAGACTTCTTTTACATTTTAAAACTAATTCATTTAATACTCTTGACATTTTATTCTTTCAAATAACTTTTTCTAGTTCAATAAAACATATTTTTCTTTTGTAGTTTAGTTGGGATGGCACTGAAAAAAGTAAATTAGTTTGGGTAGAATTGTGTTTTTCATTATACTGTTTTGGTCCACCATGAATAATTTATATTTCTCTAAAAAATTAAATCTGACTATATTTATATAAAATGTGTTCATATAATTCATGAGTTTGTCTTCATAGGTATAATTCCAGGTATTTTGTATTGTCTCTGGCTACTTTAAATGAAATATCTCTTACTATATCTTCTTGTAGGGCTTGTTGATGATATATGGAAATACTGACGATTTACAGGGGTTTATTTTATATCCTGCTACTTTGCTACAGTTATTGTTTCAACCAATTTTGAATTGAGTCTCCACGATTTCCCAATATACCATCATACTTCCTGCAAAAAGAGTTTTATTTCCTCATTGCCTATTCTGATTCCTTCAATTTGTTTTTCTTCTCTTATTGATATTGCTAAAATGAATCATTTATCATTTCTTACAAAATTAGAGTATATATTTTAACTATATGTGATCTGCCATTCCCAGTTAATAGTTTTTTTTCTTAGTTTTCAGTTTGTTGCCATTACAAAAAAAAGCCACATATGAATATTTTTTTACATCTAGGTTCTTGTCCTTTTTCTTTGATGTTTTTGGTATATAATTCTAGTAGTAATATTATAGGCCTACAGAGTAGGCACCATTTAGTAAAATTTAGAGAGTAGATTTTTAAAAATTTTTTTAAATTAATATGTTTTTTGTTTTCAACATTGATTTCAACAAGATTTTGAGTACCAAATTTTCTCCCTATTCTCTCCTCCCCCACAACAAAACACCGTGGATTCTGATTATCCCTTTCCCCCAATTTGCCCTCCCTCCTATCACACCCTTCCATTACCTTATCCCCATCTTCTCTCTTTTCTTGCAGGGCAAGAAAGATTTCTATACCCTATTACCTGTATTTCTTATTTCCCAGTTGAATGCAAAAACAATTCTCAACTTTCATTCCTTAAACTTTGAGTTTCAACTTCTTTACCCTCCTCCCTCCCCACCCATCCCCACTGAGAGGGCAAGCAATTCAATAAAGGCTATGTATGTGTAGTTTTTCTAAAGACTTCCATAATAGTCATGTTGTGAAAAAATAACTATATTTCCCTCCATCCTATCCTGTCTCCTATTTATTCTACTCTCTCTTTAGACCTTGTCCCTCCCCCTTAAGTGTTTACTTCTAGGTAATCCCTCCTCTCATTTGCCTTCCCTTCTATCATTCTCCCACATCCTTTATCCCCTATCCCCTACTTTCCTGTAGTGTACGATAGATTTTCATAGCAAGTTGATGTGCATGTTATTCCCTCCTTAAGCCAAATGTGATGAGAGTAAACTTTTTCCCTCTCACCTCCCCTCTCTTTGCCTCCATTGAAAAAACTTTTTCTTGCCTCTTTTATGAGAGATAATTTGCCCCATTCCATTTATTCCTTTCTCCTTCCAATATATTCCTCACTCACCCACTAATTTAGTTTTTCTAGATATCATCCCTTCCTATTCAACGCACCCTGTGCCTTCTGTCAATGTGTGTGTGTGTGTGTGTGTGTGTGTGTGTGTGTGTGTGTGTGTGTGTGTGTGTATAATCCCTCCAACTCCCCAAGTACTGAGACAAGTTTCAAAAGTTACAAATATTATTTTTCCATGTTGGAATGTAAACAGTTCAACTTTAGTAAGTCCCTTCTGATTTTATTTCCTATTTACCTTTTCTTGCTTCTCTTGATTTTTGTGATTGAAAGTCAAATTGTCTTTTCAACTCTGGTCTTTTCATCAAGAATAGCTGAAAGACCTCTATTTCATTGAATGACCATTTTTTCTCCTGAAGTATTATACTCAATTTTACTGAGTAGTTGATTCTTGGTTTTAATCCTAGTTCATTTGACTTCTGGAATATCATATTCCAAGTTCTTCAGTTCCTTAATATGGAAGCTGCTAGATATTGTGTTATCCTGTTTTGATTTTCAAAATACTCAAATTATTTCTTTCTGGATGCTTGCAATATTTTCTCCTTGACCTGGGAATTCTAGAATTTGGCCACAATATTCCTAGGATTTTTTCTTTTCAATTCTCTTTCAGGGTGATTGATAGATTATTTCAATAGTGATTTTACCCTCTGATTCTAGAATAAGAGGGCAGTTGTCCTTGATAATTTCATGAAAGACAATATCTTTCCTCTTTTCTTTATCATGGCTTTCATATAGTCCCACAATTTTTGAATTTTCTCACTTGGATATATTTTCCAGGTCAGTTGTTTACCAATAAGATATTTCACATTGTCTTCTATTTTTTTAAATTCTTTTGGTTTTGTTTTATAATGTGTTTATAATGTCTTGGTGTCTTATAAAGTTATTAGCTTTCATCTGCTCCATTCAAATTTTTAAAGAACTATTTACTTCAGTGAACTTTTGAACCTCCTTTTCCATTTGGCTAATTCTGCTTTTAAAACATTCTTCTCTTCATTGGGTTTTTGGACCTCTTTTGCCCTTTGAGTTAGTCTATTTTTAAAGGTATTATTTTCTTCAGCATCCTTTAGCAAGTTGTTGACTTGCTTTTCATGATTTTACTGCATTGCTATCATTTCTCTTCCCAATTTTTCCTCCACTATCTTGTTTAATTTTCAAAATCCTTTTTGAGCTCTTCCATGACCCGACACCATTGCATATTTATTTTTGAGGTTTTTGATGCAGAAGCCTTCACTTTTAGCTCTTCCTCTGATGGTATCTATTGTTCTTCCTCATCTGAAAGGATGGAAGAAAATACCTGTTCACCAAGAAAGTAACCCTCTATAGTCTTATATTTTTTTCTCCTTTTTTCGACATTTTCCCAGTCAGTTATTTAACTTTTGAGTCCTTTGTCAAGAAGAGCATATACTCTGGGGAACTGTAGGTTTTCAGTTCCTCCAAGGTGGCACAATAAAGAGATAAACTCGAGGCCTGTGCTCTGGTCTGGGATATACCACGAGCTTTTCTGCCCAGGATCTTCTTCAAAGCCTCCATGATTCCCACCATGCCAGAACTCATCTTCACCACAAGGTCACAGTTCAGGGCTGAGACCCAGATTGGCTGTTTGATTTTCCCAGAGGCTTAAGGCCTAGGGTTCCAAAAATGGATGCTGCCACCACCTAGGGCCACCTCAGACCAGGGGGCTAAGCCAGGAGGACCCTGTTAACTTCTCACTCAGGTGAAAGAACTTTCTCGTTGAGCTTTGATGTTGTCTTTGACATTTTGGGGTTGAGCAATCTGGGAACTGCTACTGCTGGTGGTGCCTTGAAACCTGTTAGGATCCTGTTGGAGCCATGCCCCTCTGCTGAGGCTGGGCTGCATTCTGCTCCATACCCAGGGCAATATACATTTCCTGTCAGCCTTCTAAGCTGTCTTGGGCTGGAAATTAATTTCACTCTTTTGCTTTGTATCTTACGCTGCTCTAGAGTTTGTTTACAATCTTTTTTTATAGGTACTTTATGGGCTGTGGAAGGGGAGAGCTCTTACAGGTCATCCTTCTACTCTGCCACCTTGCCTCTGCCCCAAAAGGTCAGGGAATAGTTTCATATTGCTTTCTGCCAACAATGTACAAAAATTATTGTTTTCCTACAGCACAACGTACAAGTCATTTTTATTGTTGATTTTGTCAATCGGATACAAGGTTGTACTTCAGTTTCCTTAATTGTAATTTATCTAATCACTAAGGTTTTGAATTTTCTTTTTTACTTAGTTATATACATCTTGGGTTTAAATATCTGGAGAACTCCCTGTTCATATCCATTAAATATTTATCAATTGAAGAATAGTTCTGGGGGGGAGGAGTCAAGATGCTAGCTCCTAATTCACAGCCCATAAAATATCTGTAAAGAAGAACTCCCAACAAATTCTGGAGCAGCAGAAGCCACAGAACAACAGAGTGGAGGAGATATCTGTTCCACAGAGACCTGAAAAACTGACACAAAATGTCCATCATGCACCAAACCCGGAGCAGAGCACAGCCTTGCCTTGGCTGTGTGACATTGAGAGGAGCAGATCTGAGCAGGCTTTGGGGGCAGAATCTCCAGTGGCAGCGACGTTCCCTCCACCCACAGGCACCAAACATCAATAACAGAATATTTTCAGCTTAATAAGAGGGAGCAGGATGTCTCCATAACTCAGACCTTCTTGGGAGGCAGCAGTGGAGGCAGCAGCAGACAGGGACTCCCAAAGCAGGCAGGAGCTTGGATCCATTGTTGAAGGTCTCTGCATAAACCCCCTGAGGGGACTGAGCCCTGTGCAGCAGCCCTGCCCCCAACTGAGCAGCTGAATTTAATTACACACTGAATAGCAGCCCCACCCTGCTGAAGCCCTAAGGCTGGGAAGCAGCATTTGAATCTCAGACCCCAAGCGCTGACCAGGCAGATGCGGAGGTGAGGTGTGTGGGGAGAGGAAACTCAGAAGTCTAGAAACTGGCTAGGAAAATGCCCAGAAAAGGGGGAAAAATAAAGACCGTAAAATAAAATTAAGACCATAGAAGGTTACTTTCTTGGTGAACAGATATCTCCTCCCATCCTTTCAAATGAGGAAGAACAATGCTTAGAACCAGGGAAAGACATAGAAGTCAAGTATTCTGTATCCCAAACATCCAAAATAAATATTCAATGAGTTCAAGCCATGAAAGAGCTCAAAAAGGATTTTGAAAACCAAGTTAGAAAGGTGGGGAAAAACTGGGAAGAGAAATGAGAGAAATGCAAGAAACGCATGAAAAGTGGGTCAACACCTTGCTAAAGGAGACCCAAAAATGCTGAAGAAAATAACACCTTGAAAAATAGGCTAACTCAATTGGCAAAAGAGGTTCAAAAAGACAATGAGGAGAAGAATGCTTTCAAAAGCAGAATTAGCCAAATGGAAAAGGAGGTTCAAAAGCTCACTGAAGAAGATAGTTCTTTAAAAATTAGAATGGAACAGATGGAGTCTAATGACTTTATGAGAAACCAAGAAGTCACAAAAGAAAATCAAAAGAATGAAAAAATGGAAGATGATGTGAAATATCTCATTGGAAAAACAACTGACCTGGAAAATAGATCCAGGAGAGACAATTTAAAAATTATGGGACTACCTGAAAGCCATGATCAAAAACAGAACCTAGACATCATCTTTCATGAAATTATCAAGGAAAACTGCCCTGATATTTTGGAACCAGAGGGCAAAATAAGTATTCAAGGAATCCACCAATCACCACCTGAAAGAGATCCAAAAACAGAAACTCCTAGATACATTGTGGCCAAACTCCAGAATTCCCAGGTGAAGAAGAAAATATTGCAAGCAGCTAGAAAGAAACAATTCCAGTATTGTGGAAATACAATCAGGATAACACAAGATCTAGCAGCTTCTACATTAAGGGATCGAAGGGCATGAAAAGTGATCTTCCAGAAGTCAAAGGACCTAGGTCTAAAAGCAAGAATCACCTACCCAGCAAAATTGAGTATAATACTTCAGGGGAAATACTGGTCTTTCAATGAAATCAAGGACTTTCAAGCATTCTTGATGGAAAGACCAGAGCTGAAAAGAAAATTTGACTTTCAAACACAAGAATCAAGAGAAGCATGAAAAGGTAAACAGCAAAGAGAAATCATAAGGGACTCACTAAAGTTGAACTGTTTACATTCCTACATGGAAAGACAATATTTGTAACTCTTGAAACTTTTCAGTATCTGGGTAGTTGATAGGATTACACATACCCACACGCATACCCGCATGTACGCATGCATGTACATACATGCACACACAGAGACAGAGAGCACAGAATGAATAGGACTGGATCATATCTTTAAAAAATAAAATTAAGTGGTAAGAGAGAAATATATTGGGAGGAGAAAGGGAGAAATGGAATGGGGCAAATTATGTCTCATAAAAGAGACAAACAAAAGACTTTTTAGTGGAGAGAAAAAGAGGGGAGGTGAGAGAAGAACATGAAGTTTACTTTCCTCACATTGGACTAAAGGAAGGAATAAAATGCACACTCATTTTGTTATGAAAACCTATCTTACAATACAGGAAAGTGGGGGAGAAGGAGATAAGCAGGGTGGGGGGGATGATGGAAGGGAGGGTAATGGGAGGAGGGAGCAATTTGAAGTCAACACTCTTGTGGAGGGACAGGATCAAAAGAGAGAATAGAAGCAATGGGGGGCAGGATGGGATGGAGGGAAATATAGTTAGTCTTACACAACACGACTATTATGGAAGTTATTTGCAAAACTACACAGATATGGCCTATATTGAATTGCCTGCCTTCCCAAAG
>CM053774.1:100413734-100424185 GCA_028658325.1 Potorous gilbertii | reverse complement strand
AAAGTTAAATAAATAAATTTAAAAAAAATTAAAAAAAAGAATAGTTCTTATAAATTTTATCAGGTATATACTTATTTTTAAAATAATTTCATCAGGTAAACTTGTAAAGTTTTCCTAATTAATATTTTCCCTTCTTATCTTAACAGTATTGAATAGATTTGTGTACAGACTCAAATTTTATTAGTCAAAATGTTTCTTTTTTTTCTTCTGTGATTATCTCCTATTTGTTCATGAGTTATTCCACTATCTTTTTTTTGTTAATATGGAAGATAATATTTTCTTGTTTTGAGACTTAGTTTATGATATAACTCTTTACACCTGAGGACACAAATACATTTGAATTGTATCTTGCAATGTGATGAGAATTACTGATCTAATTTCTGTCAAATCACAGTCTAATTTTCTCAGAAGTTTTTTTTGGTCAAATAGGTATTATTCTAGTAGTTGGAATTAATTTTCAGGATTTCTTTTTCCATCTTAAGTTAGGGATTTTAACTTTTTAAAAAATATTATTGCTGCTTGACCAATTCATTGATCTGCCCTTTCATTGTTTTGTGAAAATATTTAGAGATATATTTTTTTCCTATAGATTGCTTTAGCTGCATCCCTAAAATTTTTGTATATCTTCCAGTTGTCTTCATCTTTAATGAAATAACTTAGCATTTGTCTTACATTTTCTTTGACCATCAATTTATTTAGGATTAAGTTATTTAATCATTTGAATAATTTGAATCATTTTTGAGACTGTTTATTGAATGTAATTTCTATTGCATTGTGGACATATACACACATAGATATGTATACATGTGTGTATACATGTGTGTAAATATAAGCATATATGTATGTATGTATATAATACATATATATGTTTATATGTGTATATGTATATATGTATTAGGAAGCTCTCACTGTCTCTTTCATCCTTAGCTTTGGGATAGGGCATCTGCAGGGCTTTTGCATGGTTTGATCAAGCTTATTAGTGTTGTGATTTCCAGTTTCCATTCCTTTGGACACTATATTCTTCCAGGTGCTACATTCCATTCATGACCTAAGTATTTTCTTACAATTGAAAACCATATCTAGAAGCAGCTTTAGGGAGCAGAAGTGGGAAACCAGAGAGTTTTCCACTGAAAGGAATTAATCAGGGACTGACTGGCTTAAGAACACCCACCTTCTCCCATTTCCTGAGTCTGCCCAAATCATTTCCAACTGTAGTTTGAGGAACAGAATCCCCCTTCGTTTTTTGTCCCAGCCACAATCTTTTGTACATTGCCATATCATTCTGCTGATGGACACTTTGCCATTGATTAACCAGGGTTGCCATGGGATCTGAGAATGGGGAAAGGATGTAGTCAAGGTAAGAGCAACTGTGGTACATGTGTTGTGTTGGTGAACATCTTTCAATGAAGGGGAAGCAGACTGGACTATAAGAGTGGCAGAACTAGTTTATACACATAAGGCCATTTTGATATGGAAATCAGTAATTTTTGATTAATTTATTTGAAGAGATTTTGATTTTTCCCCAAACGATGAAGGTTAATATATTATCCCTTTTGGAGTAAAGTTTCCTTTTGCCATGATTCCAAATGTGCTACAATGAAAAAAAATTAATAATCTTAAATGAAAATCTTTAAAAATGTAGTTTTTTTAAAAAATTGATTATTTCATTGAATTCCATTATTTTACATGCAAAATAAATTGCTCATTTAAAACATGCCTAGGAATTTTCACTAATCTCAAACTGTACTGATCACACAAATACATTTTATTCAAAATGGAATTTCAGATTTCTTGTTCTCTCTCCTGTGCCTGTCTGTAGTGTTAACCAAATTCCTTTCATATCAATCAACTAATCAAGAAGTATTTATTCAAAACTTAATATATCTAGGCATTCCAGATGTAAAGAAAAAATAATGAAGTAACCCCTGTTACCAAGGAGTTTCCCTTTCTTTCCCTTCTCTCATACTCAGTTTAGATGATTAGAAACTTCTTCTTAAAAGAATCAGATTTTTAGGTTTTTTTCTAAATCCCATGTATATGGCATGCCATGTTCCTTCCACATAATCCCAAAACACAATAGTTACTGCTTCTGTTTGGCCTCCTAAATTGCCCATATACCTCATGTTTAGATCTGAACCCAATATGCACATGGACAAATTATGCCTGTGTTTGAAACTACAAAATGTAAAAATGTCCCTCAAAGCAAAACCAAACCAAAACAAAACTATGAATTTTTCATTTACAAGCAGGGAATGGGTTTGTGCACATCAGTGAGAAAAATCTCCAAAAACTTCCTAGTGAGAGTCTTTTTGGAGTTCTTATGGTAAAATAATAGAATTATTTTATCATAATATGTTTAGTGAACTACCATTTTGATGAACTATTGTTAGTTTCTTAGGATTTTACTCTTCTCTGTTCTCTTGAGTTTCACGTTTAGTTTCCTTGTGCAAATCTGACTTGTTCCGATAAGTAAGTACCTGTTGAATGAAAAGCAGTAGTATTCTACAGGGTAAATGTGTAGCACAAAATACCATTCCCTACTGAGGTGAATGCCCTGACATTCAATTACTTTCCATTTCATTGTAAAACAGTAATAGCCCAATAGAAAATCCTTACTGTGAGAAAGATTTAGATTGCTTTGTCTGTGGACAAAAAGGTCTATTTCTGAACCTCCAACACCGTGTAAAATATTACATGTGAATTTTAGTTCCTCATTCAATATTGCTGTTGCTTTTGGCACTGATTTCGTAGAATCTTATACAGGGAATGATTTTTAATAGCTTTACCTCTAACAAAATATCTACATTGCAATAATAAGTGAATCTATATTTTGAGTACATTTTAAATTTTTGTTTTCATTTCAAAAGATTAATAAATTTTTATTAGTGTTAACATCATCTATCAGTAGAGATCACAGCTCTCAACTCTTCTTGAATTGCTGTAGTCAAAAACAATATATTACCTGGTGAAGATTTTTCTGCTTGTGAGTCTCTTAAATATATGCATATATTCTTTTTGTACAGAGCATTTTGCATATTTGTCCTCCATAACAATTTGAGTCTGGTAACAGCAGAGACTTTTCTTGAGGGCATATTTGTATGTTTTTGTCTTTATTTTTGTTTCTTCAGGTTTCATCAGAGTGACTGGTCCATAGTAGGTCCTTAAAAAATGTTTCTTGAATTGCCTTGACATTTAACTCTGACATGGAGGCTTCAGATGACAGATCTTCAGACCGTAACTGAAACATTTTTAAATCTCCTTCTTCCATACTAGTGGGGTGGGGTAACTAGAGCCTGATTTTGCTGGTGGAGACTTAAAGAACTTACCTATGAGATTCACATCTTAAACTGAGGGAATTACATCTATGCCTTGAGAAGCAATGGAAGCAATACTTCATGGAGATTCTATTTTACTGAACGTATTATATTGATTATCTAAGACTATTTCTTTCCATTAAAAATCTAGTTATAATGAGAAATGTGATATTTGTCACTGCTAAAATTATATGCACACACACAAAGAACAATAAGATTCCACAATTAGGAGATTTATTCTCTCAGTCTCAACTGTTCGGACCAAAAGAGAAAAATCACGAAGAAAATAACAACCAAAAGCTTCTGAGAAACATCATTTACATTCACTTTATCCATGGGAAAGACTATAACATCCTCATTTGGAATCTATTAACTTATTTTTAACATTAAACATTATTTTTAAATATTAGACTTCCCTATTCATGCTCATTTTATGAGACAAACTTTCCAGAGGAAGGTAGATTGAGAAAAAGTATCAAGCAATGCCGGTTACAAGAAGTTAAAATTACTGTTAAGAAAAGACATGCACATTAAATCATTTCAAAAAAAAGGCACATGGTATAGAACTAAAATGTTCTCAAAAGGAGTATTGTAGCATGGATCTGTAGTTACTGATGACACTGAGCTATGAACCTCAATGAAAGGTTATTATA
Source organism: Potorous gilbertii (assembly GCA_028658325.1). Classification (NCBI taxonomy): domain Eukaryota; kingdom Metazoa; phylum Chordata; class Mammalia; order Diprotodontia; family Potoroidae; genus Potorous; species Potorous gilbertii. The sequence goes on along the minus strand of CM053774.1, from coordinate 100,420,218 downwards.
TTTAGAGATATTTGCTTTCAATATGGACAAAGGAAAAATGTGTTGTCATTTCGAGGGAGAAGTATGTTGTAGTTATCTAGAAAATCCAGTCACTCAGAACTAGTTTCTAGATATCAGATGAAGCAAATGTCATTATATTAACTTTCAACCTTATTTAGGAGCAATGATATGAGTGCCTCTCATGGTTTGTTATCCACAATAAAATTTCACAACAACGACCACTCTAAATAGATTTTTGAAGGTATCTTCAGTCACTTTGATGTGAGTAACTTTGAAGGAAAAAGATTTCTGTCATATTAAAAGCAAAGTAATTCACTAAAGTTTGCACATCAAATATTCAGTCCTTAAAGTAAACAATAATAAATATCATCGATATGTATTAACTCTCTATTATAATACTAAAAAGTCATTGCATGTAAAATTATTTGTAGTATAAAACATGATTGTGACAATAATTGTTAGATTATTTTATGTAAATAACTAATTATTATAAACTAAGGAACACTAGGACTATATATTATCTCCATCCATTGTTAGAAACACGAATTACTTACGAAGTAAAGCATAGAATAGCATCTTCGATTAAGATGGAAAATGAAGTCAATGAGGAAATTAAAAAAAACAACTAAAATTATGTATGTAGGTAACATTTAGTAGTCATACAAAAATAATCTTTATCACACCACATTTTCCCAAATTTAACCATGTATAAAAGATTAAATACAAGAAAGGTATGTAGGTGACAATTACTTCCTTCAATTTTTAAAGCATTGACTTCACAGTTGTTCTTTTAATTGCTTTCCCTTTTCAAAATAATTCACAAGTGATCTATTTTTAAAGGTGTCCACACCTAAAAATTATCAGTCATCCATCTGTTTTAAAAGTTCCCTGATAGGATGCATCATGTTTCTCAAATTTTACTTGACTCATTTCATTTCTAATCTGTTGTTCAGTTTATTGATGTTTCTATTTTTAAATGACAACATCAAATTAAATGTTTCTGGCTACAGATTTGTTGTCAATTATTTACCACAATTAGTGGAGAACTTAATTTTTCTTGAATTTTTATTTTCAGCTGTAGATTTACTGTGGTCTGTAATGGATATGGGACAATTTGCTATTTCACCGTCTTCACTTTTAGGAAGTAACCTGGATAGGAGTAGTAGGAGGGACAGTATGTTTGTATTACAGGGATATCTAGAAGAATTCCCTGATGTGTGGCATCATGTATGTCTTCCTCAAGACGCTGAACTCTGAGAAAATAGCCAGAGGAAGCTGGCAAAGTGTTCTTCACTTTCCTTGTATCTGTTGGGTAAATGGGCAGAGGGAACCAGGTTTAGTCAGAAGACTGCTAATACTAGGTCACGTGATGATAAAGACTCCTTAACCATACAAAAGTTGTCTGAAATTGATTCTTAGTCTTAATCTTTAAACATGCAATTTGATACTACATTTTTTTACTCCCAATGGTATCTGTACCCCTGAAGTTCACATTATTCACAAATCTTGTAAATATTTTCTTTTTTTGAATTTTATTTTTTTCAGTGTTCTACAATCACTACTATGTAACTTAGATTTTTTTCCCCTACTTTCTCCCTCCCCCCTGAGATGGCATAAAATTTTGTATAGGTGCCACACATATATTCCTATTAAAAACATTTTCACTACAGTCATGCTGTGCAGAAGAGTTAAAATGAATGGGAGAAATCATATAACAAAACAAAAAGTAATACAAAGAAAATGATCTGCCACATTCTACAATTGAATTCCATAGTTCCTTCTCTGGATGTGGAAGACATTTTGCCTTGGAAGACCATTGGGAATTTTTTTAAGTCCTTGCATTGCAATGAAGTTCCAAGTATACCAGAAAAAAATCTTTCACACACTGTGGTCATTGCTATGCACAAAGTTCTCCTGGTTCTGCCCCTTTCTTTCAGCATCAAATCATATAAGTCTTTCCAGGACTCTCTGAAGACTTCCTGTTCATCATTTCTTATAGCACAATAGTATTCCATTACATTCATATACAGTAATTGATTCAGCCATTCTCCAATTGATGGGCATCCCCTTGATTTCCAGTTTGGGGCTACCACAAAGCAGCCTGCTATAAATATTTTTGTACATGTGGGATCCTTTCCTATTTCTATGATCTCTTGGGGATACAGTCCTAAGAAGTGGTATTTCTGGGTCAAAGGTTCTGCATATTTTTGTAGGCCTTTGGGCATAGTTCCAAATTGCTCTCCTGAATGGTTGGATCAGCTCGCAGCTCCACCAACAATGAATTAGTGTTCCAACTCTCCCACATCCTCTCCAACATTTAGCATCTTCCTATTCTGTCATGTTAGCCAATCTGATAGGTGTGATGTGGTACCTCAGAGTTGTTTTGATTTGCTTCTCTCTAATCAATAGCGATTTAGAGCATTATTCCATATGACTATAGATATACTTTCTTCCTCTGAAAACTACCTGTTCATATCCTTTGACCATTTACCATTTGGGGAATGATTTGTATTCTTGTACATTTTATTCAGTTCTCTATATATTTCAGAAATGATTCCTTTATCACAGACACTAGTTATAAAAATTCCCAGTTTTCTGCTTCCCTCCTAATTTTGGCTGCATTGGGTTTGTTTGTGCAAAAACTTTTCAATTTAATGTAATCAAAATAATCCATTTTGCACCTCATCATGTGATCTATCTCTTGTTGGTTCATAAATTTTTCCATTTTCCATATATGTGACAAATACATTATTCCTTGCTCCCCTAATTTATTTACAGTATCAAACTTTATACCTAGCTCATGGATCCATTTGGACTTTATTATTGTGTACAGTATCAGTCATTGGTCTATGCTCAGTATACTCCACACTGTTATCCAGTTTTCCCAGCAATTTTTGTCACACAGTGCATTCCTATCCCAGAAGCTGGGGTCCTTGGGTTTATCAAATGGTAGACTGCTACAGTTATTGACTACTATGTCTTGAATACTTAATATATTCCACTGGTCTGCCCCTGTATTTCTTATCCAGTAACAAGTAATTTTGATGATTGCTGCTTTTTAATACAATTTGAGATCTAGTTGGGCTAGGCTACCTTCCCTAGCATTTATTTTCATCATTCATTTATATTCTGGACCTTTTGTTCTTCCTGATGAATTTTGATAATTTTTTTTTGCTCTAGAAAATAATTTTATGGTAGTTTGTTTGGGGTAGCACTGAATAAGTAAATTAATTTAGGTAGAGTTGTCACTTCTATTATATATTACCTTGGCCTATCCATGAGCAACTGATGTTTTCCCACTTAGTTCTGACTTTATTTGTGTGAAAAGTGTTTTGTAATTGTGTTCACATAGTCCCTGGGTTTGTTTTGGGAGGTAGACTCCCAGGTATTTTATAGTGTCAACCGTAGCTTTAAATGAGATTTCTCTTTTTATCTCTTGCTGTTGGGCTTTGTTAGTAATGTATAAAAATGCAGATGATTTACCTGGGTTTATTTTGTAACCTGTAACTTTGCCAAAGTTATTTATTATTTCAAGTAGTTTTTTACTTGTTTCTCTGGGATTCTCTAAATATATATCATCATATCATCTGTAATGAATGATAACTTAGTTTCTTCTTAGTCTATTCTATTTCCTTCAATTTCTTTTTTCTCTCTTACTGCAAAAGTTAACATTTCTAGTATCATATTGAATAACAGTGGTGATAATGGACATCCTTGTTTCACCCCTGGTCTTTAGTGTAGAAGCTGCAAAGTCCTTTGTGATCCTGACTATAGCTCCTTGATATTTGAATTGTGTCTTTCTGACTGTTTGCAGTATTTTCTGCTTCACTTGATAATTCTAGAATTTGGCAATGTTATTTCTTGGTGTTTTCAAATTGGAATCCCTTTCAGGAGGTGAACTATGGATTCTTTCCATGACCATTTTGCCCTCTCGATCTAGGACTTCTGGGCAGATTTCCTTGATGATTTCTTGGAAGATATTTTCCAGGATATTTTTCATCATGACTTTTTGGTAGACCAATAATTCTTAGATTTTTCTCTCCTGGATCTTTTCCAGATCAGTTGTTTTTCCACTTAGATGCTTTACATTTTCTTCTATCTTTTCATTCTTTAATTCTGTTTGACTGATTCTTGACGTCTCATAGATGTCTTCTACTTACCCAATTCAAAATTTTATCACATTGTTTTTTCAGTTAACCATCACCTTTTCCATCTGTCCAATTTTAAGGAGTTATTTTCTCCAGTTAATTTTTGTACTTCCCTTCCATTTGTTCAGTTGTCTTAGTTAGGTTTTGTGCTTCCTTTTCCATTTGTCCAATTTTCCTTTTAAATTCTTCTGTGATTTTTTTTTCATGTATTTAAAATCACTGACCAGTTTTTCTTCTGCTTTTCTAATCTGGCTTTTAAAATCCTTCTTGAGCTCTTCCAAAATACTCTTTGGTCTTGAGATCAGTTCATGTTCCATTCTCAAGTTTCAGATGAGAGTACAGTCTCAATGCTATCCTCTTTGGTATTTGTCTTTCCGTTGTTTGTTACCATAGGAAGATTTTATGATCTTATCTTTTCTGATTAGCTTCTTGCTCAAGATGATCTCCCTTTTCCTGGCTTTTAAAGTGGATCTCTGCTTCTGGCACACAGGGGACTCTGTCCCACTCTTATTATGCTTAGAACTGGAGGCTTTGTGTTTTGTGGGCTCTGGTTCTTTCAGCGAGAACCTAGAATGCTATAACTTACCTGGTACTGAGCTGGCTGATGTGTCAAAGCAGAAGCCAGATTAAGTCTTTCTGAGTTTCCCTGGAATTACCCTGGAGTTAGCTGTATTAAGTGTGGGGGAGGAGTAGTCTGGTCATAGGAGGTCTCCTCTCTCGAGCACATGCAGGCTCAGTGATGGATGAACCCCATTTTCTCTAGTGTCTTCCTTATTCCCCAGGCTGTGCTGAGGCAGGCTGGGGGTCCTGGTATTGACAATTATGGCCACCACTCCCCTGGGGCTCAGGATCTCCTCCAGGTTTGCTGAGATGGGGCTGTCTGGGACAGCCCAGGTCCTGCACTGGTGCCCTTCAGCCACAGCAACAGGGACTCCTCCCCTCTTTGTGATTTTCCTAGCCTCATGGTCTAAGAGACTGTTTACCTCTTCAGCTGATCCCACTGTTCCAGGATTTTTCCTAGGGATAAATTCTCGGAGATTTTCAAGGGCAACAAGGGGACCTGCCATCTTAGCTCCCAGATATTCAAGTAGGGGATGTACAGACATTTACTCTGTGGGCTGATAATGTCAGGAGCAGCTACTGCAGTTACCTGGGGTTCTGCAGTTCTCTCTTGCTCAGTTCTACTGGACTCTTGTCCTGGGAGGATATGTTTGAGATTCCTCAGTGTTGCTGCTGCTTCAGACAGCCTGGGGCTTCCTGCTTGGCCTTGTTATGGTGGTATCTGTACAGGTTTAGCCTGTGCGCTGTGTGCTCCTCCAGCCCTGTACAAGAGATCCTTCCCATCAACCTTCCTGTCTGTACTAGGTGGGAAATCAGCTACAGTCTATCTCCCTTTGGATTCTGTCACTCTCAAATTTGATCAGATACTCTTTTTAGAAAAATCTGAAGGAGTTCATCTTAGAGCTTAGGTAATTAGTTGCTCTCACTCTGCCATCTTGTCTCTGCCCCCTGGATTGAGAGTTCTGAAACTTGCTCTGTGTGTGTGTGTGTGTGTGTGTGTGTGTGTTTTTGTGTGTATGTGTATGTGTTTGTGTCTGTGACCTTGGGAAAGTCAATTTCTCCTCTTTGTCTCTTTGTTTAATTGTTTAAATGTCAAATGCAACTGGTGATATTTACTATGACCTCCTGACAGGAAGTGTTAAGTAAATCAATCTGCAAGCATTCATTTAATACCTTCTATATTCTAGGACCTGGGCTAGATGATAAGGATTAAAAGACGAAAATAAAATAGTCTTTGTCCTCAAGGCATTTCCATTCTATTGTGTCAGCTATTTTCAAATAATAACTATTTGTATTTAATATAACTAATTTAAAGATATATTTGATATATACTATATCTTTAATTTGTGTAATAATAATGGTTGTTATTAAATATAACATGAGAGATATAATTACCTGTTCATTCTGTATTTGCAGGATATTGCTCATTTTTCCTTTTCATAGTTTCATAGCTAAAGTATCTTGAAAGATATTTAAGCAAGTACCGTAAAACACAGGACAGAGGGTCACTCCTGAATGCCAGAGCCATTTTAAACAATAGTGAAAATATAAATTAAATGTAGTAGTATTAAATTAGTTAAAATAATTATTATTTAGTTTTTTTAATATAAATTTAATTATTTAACTTTTTACATTCATTTTCACAAGATTTAGGGTTCCAAAATTTTCTCCCCATTTGTCCCCTCCCCCTACCCCAGTACACTGAGCATTCTAATATCCCCTATCACCAATATGCCCTCTCTTCTATCATCCCTCCCTTCTCTTGTCCCCATCTT
>CM053774.1:100388127-100413234 GCA_028658325.1 Potorous gilbertii | reverse complement strand
TTAAGGAAGTGATTGTAGAACATTTATAAATAAATAAAATAAAAAATAAAAAAAAGAATATTAACAATATTTAACATTATTTAATGCTTGATATACACCAGTTATTATCCCATTAGAAGTAACTATTAATATTCCCACACTACAGATGAATAAAGAGCTACTAAGTGTCTGAGGCCAAATTTGAATTCAGATCTTCCTGACTCCAGGTCCAGTACTCTGTCCCCTAGAACACCTGGAAATATTGACTAGACTGAGTAGACATCGTTGTTTACCTGAAAGAACCTCTTTAGTGGTGCATCTTTATTCAGATATGCTGTTCAACATTTTTATTCAATTAATTGAATGAAGTCATAGATAAAATAGATAAAAACTTCCATCAACAAATTCAAAATCCCCGTAATGACCCATCATGGATGTAGAGGATAAATGGTGTAATATTCTTCCTTCCTTTCAGTAGAGAGGTGATGAATGGTGAATACAAAATGCTATATATGTTGTTAGATATTGTCACTTTGTTTTCCTTCACTGTTTTATTAAATGGGAGAGTTTCTATGGAGCAGGGCCTTATTGGAAAGAAACAGCTTAGAAAAAGCAAATAAATAAAAAGCAACACTAACACATTTTGATTTTTAAATATAAATATTTTAACATTCTTTTAACATTTTTATTCTAAATTCCCTTCCTCCCACTCACTGAAAAGATAATCAAAATGATTCTAAATTAATTATACTTGTAAAATCATGTAAAACATTAGACATAAAAAAGAAAGCCAAAAAAATTATATTTCAGTTTTCACTCAGAGTTCATCAATTGTATCTCTGGAGGCGTATAGAAGTTTTTGATCATGAGTCATTTGGAAATGTCTTGGATCATTGTATTGACAAGACTTTGAATTGACAAGTTTTTCACAGCTGATCATAGAAACAATATTGCTTTTACTGTGCACAATGATCTCTCTCTTCATTCACTTTGTATCAGTTCATATAGGTAATGTCCTGTATTTTCTGAAATCAACACTCCCCTCATCACTTCATATGTGTGTGTGTGTATACCATATGCCTTCTTTAACCCTTCCCCAACTGATGAACATCACCACAATGTCCAATTCCATCACAAAAAGAGCTACTATAATTATTTTTATAGAGATAGGTCCTTTTCTTTTGTTCCTTAATATCATTTGAGGTGTACAAACCTACTGGTGGTATTGCCGAGTCAAAGTATGTGCACAATCTCTAAGCCCTTTGGGCATAGTTTAAAATTATCTTCCAGAGTGGTTGGATCAGTTCACAATTCCACCAACAATTTATCAATGTACCTAATTTTTTTCTTGCCTCCTCCTCATTTGTCACTTCTGTTAAGTGTGAGACAAGTGTTGTTTTAATTTGAATTTGAATAGTTATTTAGAGCACCTTTTTTTAAGTGACTATAGATAGCTTTTATTTTTTCTCCTGAAAACTGTCTTTTTATATCCTTTGACCATTTATGAGTTGGGTCTTATTTTTAAAATTTCACTTGATTCCTTATATGTTTGTGAAATGAGGTCTTTATCAGATAAATTTGATGTAAAATTATTGATACTACTTCATTGTCTATGGCATCTTTCTGCAAAATATGATTTCTATGATTATGAGGAAAATGGGATAGTTCAGCTAGGTTACTGCCTGTATTCTGCTATCTTGCCCCAACTTCTCCAACATGTTTTCTTTTAAGGATTTCTGAGCAACCCTGCAACCCAGTAGATGTTACAGAGAACAGAATCTGTAGTGAACATAATTCGCTTCAATTACATTAGGCAAGTCAAGAACAGAGGTCGAGAAAATGGAGTTGAGGATTGCTAAGGTAGGTATATGGGGGCTAATGGAGGAGTTTTAGATGTGGCTGGCCATAAAATTCAGACTGGGTAAAGAAATGAGCAAGGAAGGAAGTGACAGTTGCCGGAAGAAGGGTTGAGGAATTCAGTCAATCACTAAGTATTTATTAAGTGCTTATTATGAGAGGCAGCATGACATCATGATTGCCCTTGAAGCCACCAACGCCTGCGTTCAAGCCAGGCTGCTGGCACATACTGGCCAGTGTTTCAAGGCACTTAATCCCTTAGACCTCTGTCCCTTTCTCAGTTGGAGAGAAGGCTGCAGTCTTTATTAGTAGATCGTGTTTCCTTACACAAAAGTTCCATATTCATAAAAGCTTGGTCCAGTGCTCATCCTTGGCTATAAGAAATATATTATGGTGAGGGCAAGCTAGACCATGCAGTCGATAGGGTTCTAGAAATGAAATCAGGGAGTCACGACTTCCAATCCAAGTTCAGATATTTCCTTGCCACGACAGCCACCTCTAAGGCCGACTTTTACCTCTTCCTGCCTCAGTTTCCTCCACTGTCAATAGGGAGGGATAATAACAGCACTTACCTCCTAGGGTTGCTGTGAGGTTGAAAATGAAATAAAAATTGTACATTGCAGAGCCCAACTTTAACACAAAGGGTCTGGCACCGTGTTTAATAAAGTTTTATTCCTCCTTTCCCTTGCCTGGGATACAAGGAAAAGCAAAAACTGTATGAATCCTCAAGAAGCATATATTCTAATGGAGAAGATAACATGTAAATAGCTAGATTCTTATAAGAAAGATATCTATAGATCTATTTCTATTGTGTGTGTGTATATATGTGTATATATAAATATATATGTATCTCCCGTAGATATGTATATACTCATATATTTGTATATGTATATATATGTGTGTATTATGTAATATGTATTTGTATTATGTAATATACACACAAATATGTGCATGTATTATGTAATATACACACAAATATGTGCATATATGTGTATATGTGTGTATTATGCAATATCCACACAAATATGTGCATATGTGTGTATATGTGCATACATTATACATATACACATACATATATACACAAACACACACACACATATATACATATATGACAGAATAGAAAGCAAGCTGAGAAGATGATATGCTGATATTCAGGTTCTGAGAGACCAGGAAAGTCCTGTAACAGAAGACAGGATTTGAGCTGAGTCTTGAAGAAATCTAGAAAAATTAAGGGGACTCAAACTGATACTTGTATTAATTGATGGTTCCATTATGAATAAAGAAATGTGCATGAATCAATAGGGTTCCATCAGAGATCACATATAACAGGGCTAGTCAGAAGCAATACAAGCTAATTTTTTGTAGCAAAAAAGAACCAAGCTTCTAGAAAACAGATTGAAAAAAAAAGTGTTAACATTCTGGTGATATTGGTCTTTATGGTTCTTAATATTTGTTAAAATTCTTCACCTAAAAATTTTATTATTGGTATCTGGTTCTCCTATCTATCTGAAATTCTGAACTCTCAGTATCCCACAGACATGGAAGTAACTGGCAATTTGTGTCCTCCCAAGTTTTGCCTCAAGAAATGGTTGCCATTTCCCCTGTTCAGTTTCTCTTATTGCTAGTATATGTCATCACTACCTTTGCCATAATCTAACTGTGATAAAAGGAAAAAAGTGGACTCAGAGTAAAGCAACTAGCAATAGGAAATTGAGGTCAGAAAGGAGAATGAAAGAGCATGAAATCTCTGAGTTCAAGTGATTAAGGAGTTAGATCACATACAAAATATCAACACTTCTAGGTTGTAGAAATTAAGTGGAGATTAATGCCACTGGAATTGCAGAATCTAAGGAACTATAAGCCAGATTGTTGAAAAGTGGATGAACCTGAATGCTTAAGTCACCAAGCAATTTATGAGGCAATGAAATGAAAATTAGAATCCTCAACCTGGTACAGATGTCACTAAGGAAAGTCAGAGGACATCCTGGAGGCTAGAACATAGCAAGAAGGAGAGAGAATAAATGATAAAATTGAATTCATTCAATTAAACAAAAAAGAAGAGATTCCAATATGGATAACAAACATAGATAAACCATTTATTAAGTGCCTCATCAGGTACTATGCAAAGGCAATTCCTACCCCAAGGAACTTGCATTTCTAATGGGAAATGTTACATAAAAAGGAAATAGGATGAGATGGAGGAGAAGGCTAACTTCATGAAAGAGAATATACAGAGACTGAGAAGTCTGAAGAATGAAACCAGCCATTAGTGAAGTGAGCATGGCTGGGGCCTTTCATGAAATTGGGTAGAAGATCCATGTTAAGGAATCACAAAGCAGGAGAGCAGCTTTTCTAGGGAGAGGAAGTTTCTGACTCAAGGTAAAGTGGAAAATGCCCTGGAAATGATATTACTGATGCCAGGAAAGTATTCTGCCTAACCTGTGAATCAAAGCAAAGTGGCAGGTTATTGTGTCATCAGGAGAAAGTAGTTGAAAACCAACATGGATTCTTTAAACATGAGTCAAGTCAGACTTATCTAAGTTACATTTTTGAGAAGATAAATTACTGGAATGTCAATGAAAAATTGTATAACACTTTGCATCAACACACTTGACAAAATACCTCATGTTTTCCTTGTGATAAAAAAATACTTTTAATAACTGACTTCTCTACAGAGCACTTAACTATATACCAGGTGGTGCTGCTAAGCTCTTTACAATTATCTCATTTGATTCTTATAAAAACCCTTGGAAAGGTAGACACTATTATTATTTGTATTTTATGGATGAGAAAACTGAGACAGAGATTAAGTGAATTGCTTAAGGTCACATAACTAATAATTGTCTAAGGGTGAATTTGAACTTGTAGACACAATAAAGGTTGCATGACCGGATCTAAAAAGTAGTTACTAAAAAGTGGATGTTGTAACAAAAAAAATACTGGTTTGGACTTGGAGGAAAAAAAAACAACTGGCATTGTTCCCCTCTTAATCTCTCTCAGCCTTGGTTTCCTTATTTGTAAAATGGGTGTATGATAAGTGTCTTCTTTGAGAGGCTTCACAATATTATGATTAGTTAGACAAGTATGGAAGATCCTGACTCAAGTGCGGCCTTTGACACATACTAGTTATTGGATTGCTTAACCATTCAATATATGTAAATCCATGAGGATGTAAAGGCACAGATGAGCTGCTGATTGGTGGGAAGGACTTTTTATACTGGGAATTCACTACGATGATAAAATAATAGATCTCAACTGGCAACACTTGTAAAAAAATGTATGGACCTTTTAAGAATGATGCAAAATCAAATGAGAGAAAACATTCAAATAAGATAAAGACTTTGGAAAGATATATGCAGACATCAGTTATTTAATAATTTTATCTTGCAAGTATGTTTTCAAGAGGAATGATGTTCAGTCACTTTTCAATCATGTCTCACCCTTCATGAATTGAATTGGGGGTTTTCGTAGCAAAGATACTGGCATAGTTTGACATTTCCTCCTCCCGCTCATTTTAGAGATGAAGAAACTAAGGTAAACCAGGTTAAATGACTTGCCCAGGGTCACATAGCTAGTAAGAATCTTAGCCTGAATTTGAACTCACAAGGTGAGTTTTCTGCACTCCACTGCACCCCCTAGAGGCCCCTAGGAATCATCAATCTATGGTATTTTGTTTAACATTTTTAGCAGTGACTTCAGATGAAGACAAGGAATATCCAACTTAGAGAGGATATTAATGTAAGAGTAGCTAACACTTACAGATGAAAACAATGGACCAAATCTGACAAGATGAAATTCATTAGAAATGAATATAACATCATAGAATGGACTTTAAGAAAGCAGCATTAAAATGCAATATGTCCTAAAACATGGCTAGCAGTCTGTGTGATAAGTAGCAATGGGTTTTGGTAACCTGCAAGCTCAAGGTGAGTCAGCTTTGCTATATGAAAACCAAGAAGCAAATGCATCCTAGTGGCTTAGTGCCTAGAACAAGGAAAGCGATCATTTGAATGGAACCTGATATGAACTAGGGACTGTACTAATCATTGAGGACAGGAAGAATGTCAAAAGTCATTACCTGCTCTCAAGTGGTGCATACCTAATGGAGGAGACAACATTCAAATGAATTAGATAAAACATAAATTAGAAATAGTCAATAGAGGGAAGGCACTAGCATTAAGAGGGTAGGGTGTGGAGGGCTTTCTACAGAAAGGGAAAGTTTATCTAGGACTTAAAGGAAGCATAGAGATAGAGATGAATTGAGAGAATATTCTAATCATAGGAAATAGTGAAAATGCCCAGAGTTGAGAGATGAAAAGTCTGGTTCAAGGAAGTGAAAGTAGGTCAGGGTCAACGAATTTCAGAGCATGTAGATTGAGTAAAATTTATGAAGCATAGAAGGGGACCACATTATGAAGGTATCCTGGAGATGTAGGGGTGAGGAACCTGCAGCCTCAAGGCCACATGGGACCGTCTAGTTCCTCAAGTGTGGCCCTTTGATTGAATCCAAACTTCACAGAACAAGTCCACTCCCTAGTAGGCAGCTACTGGAGTTTATTGAATATGGAGTATGGGGGTGGGTTGTGATGTGATCACATCTGTACTTTAGAAAGATTAATCTTACAGATGGGCTGAGGGTGTTCTAGAGCAGGGAGAAATTAGAAGCAGGAAGGTCAATCAACAGGTTATTTATGTAGTCCAGACTTAAGGCAATGAGGTCCTGCATCAGAGTGATGAAAGTGCCAGAGTAAAGGAGGAGCAATATAGAAGCTATGTGATGCAGGTGAAATTGATTAACCATGGCAATGGATTGGATAGGGACAGTAAGAGATAATACGTAGAAGTCAAGGATGATACCTAGGATTTAATGCTGAATAACTAGAAAGATAGTGATATGATCAAGTATAATAGAGAAATTAGAAAGATGGGATGGTTTGGGGGAAAAAGATGAGTTCACTTTCAGATATGTTGAGTTTAAGATGTCTGTGGGTCATCCAGTTTTAGATATCTGAAAGACACTTGGGGACTTGAGAATGGCAGTTGGAAATGAAGTTAGAGCTAGATAAAAAGTGTTAAGAATAATTAACAAAGTTGATAGTTGAAATGATGGTAGCTTATGAGATCAAGTGGCAGGTTTCTTTTGTGTACCGTTTTAGAAAAAAAATCAGAAGTTGTGAAGTGTCTTGCTGATGGTGATCAAAAATTGAAGGATATCATAATAGCCTAGAAGGAACAGTTTAGGAAACCAGGCAGTTTATCTTGAAGATGGAATAAGCTAGAGAGGATTTGATAGCTGTTTTTGAGCAGTGGAAGGACTGTCATGTAGAAAAGTGATTCGGTTCAGTCGGGTTTTTTTTCCCCAAAATCAAAATTATCAAAGGAGAAAGATTAACAATTGGAGCCAACGGGAAACAGATTTTAGATCTATATGCGGAAAAAACTCCAAAGTATAGTAGAAATGGGCAACATCGTGACATGGTCACTTCCTATCCCTAGAGGTCTTCCACAGAAGACCAGATCACCATTCTTAGGGATGTTTTAGTGGAGAGCCATTTCAGCTTGTGATTAGACGAGGTAGTCCAAATAGTCTTCTGATTCTAGAATTCGGGAAATCTCTGGAAAAGCTAAATTTCAAATTAAGTGAGATGAATCTTACCTGGAAGAGGTAGAAGATAGAGTAGGGGTATACTCACCCTAGAATGTAGCATCCAAAAAGCACAGTGGGAAAGACTAGTAGAAAGGTATCTGTGATGGAATGCCTGCCTAAGATGGATAGTGATGAAAATATGGAAATGGAAGACAGGAATTTTTTCCCTAAAGTAATGTTTGTAAATAACAGGATATTCAAATGTAGGCAGGAAAATTTGGGCTTCGAGTATACCTATTTGCTGGTACGTCTGTGGACAGAAGTCATTTTTTTCTCATTTTGGATGGAATCCACTATCAGAATAAATAGGTAGCTCTTTGTTTTCTTCTACGACATGCTGGATTACCTTATCTTAGCTCATCTTGCAAGCCAGAGTTATAACTGGTTATTATGAATATTTTTTCACAGCTGGATATGTGTGACCAATTCAAATTAGACCTGCCTTGCCATTCGGGACAAATTGGAATAAATTTAGTTTCAGAAACAAGGAATTCTTATTCCTTATATGAAGCATGTATATTTGTATTACTTGAATTAAAAGTATAGTCCTTTATCAAATTAAAGAGGAAACTGTTATATTGACTTGAATGACAATACAGATGTTGCAGGACCTGTGTGACTTTTTTGCAAGCTGAAACATGTACCCCCCAGTTGAAGAGATCTTAGTATGATGCTGAGTTAACTTCAGTAGAAGTGAGCACCTGTAAACATGACCCACTTACAAATACAGGTGGTGAGCTGGATTAACTAAATCAGAAAGTCCTGAATAATATTACAGAGTCAATGGATGGGGGGAAAGGCATAAAAAAAGGCTTATATGGGATACAAATTGGTAAGCAATACAAATCCTCAGTGAAAACATTGTCATTTTCACCACAGGTTTTAGTAAACTGCCGCATGCTGAATCCCTCAATCATGGCTACATGCTGCTTTCCAGGAGGATAGATAAAAATGCTATCCTCCGAGTTACTCTGTTAACAGTGATGTGGCTCATCATGGGGTTATGTAATGCCAGATTAAACCTATCTCGTGGCTTGACACATACTCACCCACAAAAGACATTGAAAATACATTTTTTAGTCTTTAATCTTCACCCAGACATGGTCAGTTGTCCAAATCTTTTCCATTCTTTTTTAAAGGAAAAAAACGTGCTGTGACACTATACGTGATATAATTCACTAGACACACAAGCATACACACATTCTAAAAATATCTCTTAATTTACATAGTGAAGTCTTTCTTGAAAAAAGTGTGTAAACCAAAAATTTTATATTGAGTGAACTCAAATTCTAAAACTTGACACATGTACTTAGAGACAAAAAACGTTTCTGGTAAAGTCAGTTGATAAAATTTTGATTAGAGAAAATAGCTTTTGGTCCTTAGCTCAAGAACTATATTACTTAAAATTTGTTACTCAACAACTGAAATTGTAGCAGCTACAACTGAATAAATCAGTTCATCAAGGGGCTGAGTTCAGATCTCATCTCAGACACTTTCTAATAGTCTAGTGACTGTGAGCAAATCACTTATCTCTAAATTGTAGTTATCTCTCTTTAGTGAGGGGCAAATGAGGGAGTGAATCAGATAATCTTGAAGGTCCCTTCTGGTTTCAGGAGTAGATGATTGCCTAATGATAAAATAATAGTAACAAAATCTTAACCCTGTACAACATATGCCACCAGCTATAGTTTTAGCCGATCTAAGACCAGAATTCTCCCTGAAGATAAAATAATTTTGCTTGTAAAGGAATACAGTCAATGGGCCTCATTGGACACTCTTATTTAGTCTATTGCTGATGATAGGAAGATGTACTTTCAGTGAAATGAACCATTTAATCCATTACTCATGTATAAACAAGATTCATGAAAGTAATTTTTTACAAGTGTATTATCTGACCTGTGTAAGATCATATAAAAAAAGTTTGTATGTTAGTACTGAAAGATGCATGTAAACATAATCATATACAAGTACTGTAAGTGTAGTGTGTCTGAAATAGGCAGTTGCTGACATATGTTTAACAAATGACTTTTAAGCTTTATCTGTATTGTTAACATTTTCATCATCACTTTCTTAAGTCTAGATAATAAACAAAACAATAAGTCAAGTCCTGATTTGTAGAGGTAATGGTACAATGTTCTCTTGAAAGTAGGTCCCCAAAGGAGTGGACCTGTGATCTGTAATTGGCCCAATGATGTTTTAGATTTGATGTCAATGATTTGTATAAAGGAATATTCAACTAAGCTGCATATGATACAAAACTTAGGAGAGCTAATGCACTAGAACTCTGAGCCCAATTTATGCTTGGTGAAATTTCATAAGGATGAATGTAGGGTCCTACATGGGTTTAAAAAATAAAACATACAATTTGGGGAACTATAGTTGAGCAATGCTTAGTCAAAAAAATCCCATCGTTTTAGTGAGCTTGATGTTCACTATAAAACACAAATGTGATATTGAAACAAAGAAAGCTAATACAAACGGTTTCATTAACAGGGGGCATAAGAACCAGGAATAAATAGGTTCCAATAGGCCCTTTTTGCTTTGAAATGTATCTACAGTATTATCTTCCATCCTTCACACTACATTTTAGGAAATATATTGATATACTCAAAGGCAGGCTATTGGAAAAATATGCCCCCAACTCACCTATAGGTTTGAGTCCTGTCAGTTACACTCAACCTGGTTTAGCCCATCAGTCTTGGTTTTACTGGGTTGTAGCCACTAGGCATGCTATAGCTTCGTGGAGGCATAGGTGAGAGTTAGGTGACAGATGACCACCAAAGGCAGATTAGCTCAGAAGAGAAGAGCTCAGAAAGCCCTCATACCAGAGGTTCTAGTTGTATTTCAACTCCCCACATAGTTGCCTACCTCAAGAATGTGAACACTCCCCCTGGTGGAAAATGTGTTTGAATGTCCATGAAGGTGGATAAAGCAGACACTTCAGAGCATTTAGAGCTTGCTCAGACACCAAAGATGCTAAGGTCATGCACTGCATCTCAGCCCATCACCAGTTATCTTGACTTTTGTCTTGCCATTGAACTTGGATGACTCTGGAAGAGAGAGTGAGGCTGACAACTTCGTGCAACTCTGTTTCATGGAAATCTAATTCACACACAACTAAAAACATCATGCTCAGCTGTCATTGATCTTTTCTGAAATAAAGAAGGAAAAAAAAATAAAACATTCAAATAAGAAAGGACCTGGAGTAAGTGCTATAGGAAGATCAGATGATCAGATGAAGTAATTGAGAATATTTTGACTGGAGAAGAGAAGGCAGTGAGGCCATATTTATTTATGTTTTTGAAGGTTCTTCATATGAAAGAAGGATAAAGCTGCCTTGATTGTTCTCAGAGGACAAACTAAGGAAAATGAGCCAAAGTTGTGAAGAGTCCAATAAAAATTAAATATCAGGTGGAAAGACACAAGAATTAGAATTATCCAAAAGAAGAATAAGCCACTTTGTTCAATATTAAATTCTACTCATTAGAAACTGTATAATCACTTACTGAGTCTGGGGTAGACTGAATTAATTTTCAGGAATAGTATAAATGCAAAGGACCCATCAATGAGGCTTCAGAGACTGAAATTCTGATATTCTGTGAGCTCTTAGTGGGAGAATATGGAAGAGAATATACATTTTATAGATGACTCAGTGAGAAAATAATGATAAAAACACAATATGATTATCCTATATATATATATATGTATATATAGATATATATATATATAAAATATCACCATTTTCATTTTGTGTCCAGTGTACCAACAATCATTTTCAATATTCACTAATTAAACCTCCTGCTATCCTATAACCAATATAACCAAGATTAGTATACCTTAATCAAATTTATAATTTATGATAATCCATGGCTCTCTCTCCATCACCATGTTTATGACTGGCACTATGAAAACCACAATATAATATCACAACACTATGAAAGCATGAAAGAGGTTAAGAATCCACAAAACAGTGCAAATTGTCCAGATGCTTTAAAACTCATTGCCATGGAAACATCACTTCCTATTTGTATTGTTTGAACTTTAAATTTCTCCTTTATACTTATGTGATGCCTGCCATGTTATGGTAAAGTCTTTGAGGAAGTACATGGTTACAGTTTTCTTTAAACCAACAGATAATGTGAGTCTGATAAAACATAATGGTACTTTCTTATAAATTCTCAGAATGGGTGCTCAGTGGAACTAGGGACCAAATAGCAAAATAATAGAAGAAACATGGTGCTTTTCTGGATTCCTGCAAAAGCTTTTCCTTTGTCATTTTGTTGGCAGTTCTGCCTATGGTAATTTTTGTAACAAGAGTTGTGGATCAAAATACAATCCATTGGGTGATTTGTTTGTTTTTTTTTTAATTTTGTGAGAGGGGAGGGTTTAGGTTAGGAACATGGAATTGGTCAGACAAAAAGAAAATAAGAAGATGAACATTTAGGAAAATGAGATTAAGAAAAAGGAAAGAAAAAGTGAAAAAAGTATTCTTGAATATACAAACTGATTTCCCTTTGTATACTATTCCCTACCCACAAAAGGACATTTTTCAGTAAAATATTGCAAAAAAAGAATATCAAAATGATGCCTCAATATTGACACACACACACACACACACACAGAGAGAGAAAGGAGGAGGAGAAGGAGAGAAAAGAGGGAGCAAAAGAGAAATACTGAGTCCCTTAGGTATAGGACTATAATCATAAGGAGATCTCATAGATCCTAGATCTAATGCTTGAATAAGTTCCAGGTCAAGTATTTCAACAATAAGTCATGGTCAAGTTTGAAACAGGTAAAAAAACTGACTAATCCAATCTATCCATCGCCGAGGGAGAGAAATCTCAAGCTACAATTACAAAGAATTCTGTTAATTAGATTTCAGAATTTCATCATCCAAAAGCTGCCTTCCCTTGCTTCCTTCGAGTGCCAACTAGAATTTCTCCTTATACAGGAAGAATTTCCCAGTCTCTCTTGATGGTTCTGCTTTCCCTTGGTCATCATTTCTTATTTAAGCTATATAGAACTTGTTTGTACGTATTTGCATGTCATCTACCACCATGAGATTGTGAGCTTCTTGAGGGCAAGTATTATCTTTTCTCTCTTTTTGTATCCTCAGCATTGTGCGTGTGTGTGTGTGTGTGTGTGTGGCAAATAAAGACTGAAGTAAGCAGAATTAGGAGAAGCATATGTGTAGTGCCCACAGAAATGTAAATAGAAGCAACATTATTTGTCTAACTCTTAACTATTGAAAGTGAACAACCTAGGTCCTAGAGGACAGATGACTAAAGATTCATCCATTCAAGCAGTAGGTGGTGGAATGACTATTTTGATGGAATGTGCTGTATAAAGTGCCAGAGGCAGTTGTATTGATTGGTTTTGCTTAATTTTGTTTTCTGAAAAAAAAAAAATGGAGAATTCCTGGGCTGACCTAGTATATCTGGAAGTATCAATGGTAGAACAAAAGTTTTAAATGAAACATTTTAAAGAAAGCTCCATTTATTCCTATTCTTTTGTTATTTTAATAGGAATGGGTGCTGTATTTTGTTAAAAAAAAAAAAGCTTTTTCTGCATTTACAGAGGAAATAAGGTATTTTCTGTTTGTTTTGTTATTGATGTCAATTATGTTAATAGTTTTCCTATTATTGAACCAGACCTGAATTCCTCTTCCAAATCCTACCTAGCAATAGTGTATGATATTCAAGACAAATTGTTGTAATCTCTTTTGCTAACATTTTACTTAACAGTTTGGCATATTCCTTAGTGAAATTGGTTTACCATCTTTTCCCTCTGTTTGCTCTTCCTAATTTAGGGAACCCCACTTTATTTGTGTCCTAAAGGGAATTTGGTGGAACTCCTCCTTCATCTATTTTTTTCCAGATAGTTTATATAGGATTTGACTTACCTGTTCTTTAAACATTTGATAGAATTCACTTGTAAATTCATATGGCTCTGGAGAATTTTTCTTAGGGAGTTCATTGACGGCCTGTTCAATTTATTTTTTTTTCCCTGAAATGGGGTTAAGTATTTTATTTAATCTTCTTTTAGTCTGGGAAATTTATCTTTTTGTACATTTTTATCCATTATACTTAGATTGTCAGATTTATTGGCATAGAGTTGGACAAAATAACTCCTAATTATTGTTTAATATCCTTTTCATTGTTCATGAATTCACTCTTTTCTTTTTTGATACTAGTAACTTGCTTTTCTTCTTTTAAAAAAATTAAATTAACCAAATACTTGCCTATTTTATTATTTTTATTCATAAAACCATCTTTTAGTTTTATTTATAGTTCTTACTTTCTATTTTATTAATCTCTCCTTTGATTTTCAGAATTTCTAATTTGTTATTTAATTGGAGATTTTTACTTTGTTCTTTTCCTAGCTTTTTTATTTGCACATCCAATTCACCAATTCATTGATTTGCTCTTTCTCTATTTTATTCATGTAAAAATTTGGAGACAAAAATTTGCCCCTAAGGGAAATAAGCTCCTAAGGGATTTCACTGTATCTGATAAGTTTTGGTACTTTTTCTCATTGTTTTCATGACTTTTTGTTTGAACCACTCATTCTTTAGGATTAAATTATTTACTTTTCAATTAATTTTTAATGTATATTTGCGAGGTCTTTTATTACATGTATTTTTTTATTGCATCATGATCTGAAAAGGATTCATTTAATATTTCTACCTTTCTGCACTGGATTGTAAGGTTTTGTGCCCTAATACAAGGTCATTTGTGTGTGTGTGTGTGTGTGTATGTATGTGTGTAATGTCATGTAATGCTGAGAAAAGAGTATATTCCTTTCTATCCCCATTCAGTTTTCTCCTAAGGGCTATCAACTAACTTTTCAAAAATTCTACTTACCTCCTTAACTTCTTCTTTTTTATTTTGTGGTTGAATTTATCTAGTTCTATAGTTTTGCTTTCTATCTCTTCCTGTAATTCTCCTCTAAGAAGCTGAATGATATACTACTTGGTACATATGTGTTTAGTACTGATATTTCTTCATTGTCTATGTTACCTTTTAGCAAGATGTAGTTTCCTTCTTTGTCTCTTAAATAGATCTATTTTTGCTTTTACTCTGAGAACAGGATTGCAACCCTTGTTTTTTTTTTTTTAATTTCAGCTGAAGTGTAATATGTTCTGCCTTTTACCTTTAGTCAGTGTGTGTGTCTCTCTGCTTCAAATGTGTTTCTTGTAAACAACATATTATAAGATTAGATCTTTTCAGTTCTCTCTGATATTAACTTCCATTTTATGAAAGAGTTCATTTCATTCACATTTGTGATTAAGATTACTTTATGTTTCCCCTATCCTATTTTTCCTCTGGTTTATACTTTTCTTTCTCTCCCCTTTCACCCAGTTCCTCCTCACCAGTGTTTTTCTTCTTACCACTGCCTCCCTCAATTTGCTCTCCCTTCTATTATCACTCCCCCCTTTTGTTTTCCCCTTCTGTTCCTACTTCCCTATGGGGCAAAACAGATTTCTATACCAAACTGAATATGCATGTTATTCCCTCTTTGAGCCAATACTGATGAGAATAAGATCAAAAATTGCTCACTTTCTCTCTTATTTCACTACACTACAACAGGCCTTTCTCGACTGTTCACGTGATATAATTTACCCTGTTCTCTCTCCCCCTTTGCTCTTCTCCTAGTACAATCCTGTTCCCATTGCTTTTTTTTATCATCCCATCAAGGCAACTTATACCTACATCCTCTAATTATATTCCTTTCTAAATGCCCAAATAGAGATGATTCTTAAGAGTTACAGGTATCAGAGAGGATTCTGGAAAGATGGAAGAGTAGCTCAGAAAATTTCAAGCTCTCAAGACTTTCCTCCACAAAAGAGATTTAAAAAGTGCCTTAGGGCAAACATAGTGCAATGAAAATAAATAAGAGAAAGGACAAAAAGGGGTCCCCATGGGACAATTGGAGAAGATCTGAAGGAAAATCCCAGGATGAGGTTTTGTCCCTGTGAAGAGTAAACACCTCCAGGCTAGGGGCCCCTGAAACAACGAAGTGCCAAGTCCCACTTCAGCCCCCACCATAGGAAATTTTACCTCCAGGACAGTGAGGGGAGTTAGGTATCCGAGTAAGAGAAGATCCAGAGAACTTCTGCTAACAAGGTATGCCAGAACCAGCTGTGCTGCAGAGATGCGATCAAGGCAAGAAGGTATCTGGAACCTGGTGAGGGCAGAAGCAGTGGGATGGGACTCTGCTGCCTGCATTACTTACAGGGGGCTGAAGATTGTAATGGCAATTTAAAGGGAAAATCTTTCATATTTATCAATATGCCCATGTAACCTGCCTGGGTCACATAGAAGCCTGAGTTACAAGAGTCTGGGTCACATGGAACCTGTGGTGGGAGGAGTTTGGTGAATTAGGGGAACAGGAAGAGGCAGAAGCAGAGCAAGCTGAGAGAAAGTAAGTCATGAGAGCAGTCAGAGCTAGGAAGAATGCAGGCTGCTGGCTAGCATGAGTGATTTTGTAATTATTTGTGATTTTGTTTAAGAGGCCTATTGTGATTAGTCCAATGGAGCTGTTTGTGGAAAGTCAAGCAGGGGGAAGGATTGGGGATGGCGTTGTCCGATACTTTGTTATTGTGTATGGATTTTAGTGGCTGTGATGGATTTGGCTTCCTGGTGCCTAAAAGAATGTTTTGGTCTGCCTTCCAGGTAGAGAGTCTGTGGCTTTTGGTGATTCAGATCACCAAGCTACCCTGGGCACATTGGTGCTACAAATGGTGAAAAGGATGGGATCCCAAATATCAGAGCTCTATTTGGAGACAGAAAAGCAGAGGGGACAGAGAAAGAAATGGATGTCCCAAGGTGGGATGATTTGCTTTATTTCTTCCTGGCAAGAGAATGGGCTAAAGGCACTGGGAACCAAGGTCACAAAAGGGAGAACCCAGAGACTTAGAAAGATGTTTTCAGGGAATACCAGTAGAGCCAGGGAAAGAAATGGCAGAGGTGTGTAGGAGAGCCTTGGATTTGCTAACAGGCTATCAGATTGTATGCAAAAGCAAAGACAAAGTGCTGGAAAAGGCTCAGGTGGAAAAAAGAGTTAGTTGGCTGCTTTGCAGAAGCTTTTTATCCTGCAGTGTTCAAACTATGCTCTAGGAGAGGAAGCTAGAGAGTTTCAGGTGATGGAAGAAAAAGCTGTTGTCGATTTGGCTCATAGGAGGCAAAAAGAACAATAGGAAAGTGAATGTGGTGCTCGCCCAGGTTGGGCTTGATTCAGGTCTAAACACAGACCAGTAGAATGTGTGGGAGGAGAATGAAACAAATGAGGAGGCTGAGGTTGTGCCAGTACTATGACACAAGCAGGAGAATCAGAGGGCCCCCCACAGTGTTTGGGGAGGTAATTGAGGATTTTACTCAGCAGACAGTCACAGATATTTTGAGTTGGTCACCCAAAGGATGAGAGATGGGAGAATCATTGATGGCTTGGATGATGAGAATCAGTGAAAGGGATGAATTTCCTCAAGAGAGAAGAATGGACAGCCAGTAGATTCAGTCAGAATGGACTGACAAGAAAGGAATTGTTTGCTGCTCTCTTGAGAGCAGGGGTAGATTTTGAAAGACTCCATGGCATTCCAACTAATGAACTGTATAAAATGTATCAAGGAAAGAAGCTTGATTTTAGACGGAGCAGGGAAATGAGAACTGTGCGATCCTCCTGAAACATGGTAAGCAGACTCATCACACCTGCAGGGAGAATGAGGGGTTGTTGGAAAACAGTCAACAATAGTGAATGAAGCTATGATAGTGGGTTCATGGACTCCAGAAGCATGGCTAACCCTGTATCTACCCGACTTCTGGTTTTTGTCTCCTTGTTTCTTTTTGGCTTTTTGTCTGTTCTCCTTGTTTGTCAGATTTGTTTTTGGCAGACCTAGTACCATCCTATTGTAGATGCCTGATAGCTTAAGCCAGATGTTACCCCCTGTTCGATGTGCTATCTCACCCCTGGACCTTGCAGTAACCAACTCCAGATTCCAGCTGAGGAACTCAACCCTTTAATGGGAGCTCTTGGGGCAGGGACAGTTCTATGGCCAACCTCAACAAGAAGGAACTATGGAAGAAGAGACCTTTGGCCCTTTCCCCAAGATTCTGGGCCCTGTTCATTCCAGTGGGGAATGTTGGGGTATTTGTGTTCAAGCCCCACCCTGAGATAGTTTTATGTGCTTATTTTGTGTGATCCCTGTTACACTATTGTAAAGTTCTGTTGACACCAGTTGCCTAAGATAGTGTTTTATATGCTTATTTTCTGTTATCCCAGTTAGAGTTCTGTTGATACCAGTGGGGCACCACCAAACCTGACCTAGGTAACAAATAAGAAAGATCTTGAGGCTGCATGTATTGTTTATTTAAATGGAAAATCTTTCATATTCATTAATAGACCCATGTAACCTGCCTGGGTCACATGGAAGCCTGAGTTACATGAGTCTGGGTCACATGGAGCCTGTGGTAGGAGGACTTTGATGAATGGGTGGAGCTCAGAGAAAGTTAGTCTTGAGAGCAGTCTAGGAAGGATGCAGGCAAACAGGTAGCTGACTAGCATGAGTGACTTTGTGATTGTGATTTTGATGAAGAGAACCTGCTTGTAATTTGTTTAATGGACCTGGTTTATAGGAAGCCTAGAAGGGGGAAGTCTTGAGGATGGTATTGTTCTCTGCATTGCTGTTGTGTATAGATTTTTGTTGTTGTGATGGACTTGGCTTTCTAGTGTCTAAATAAATGTTTTGGTTTTGCCTTCCACGTGGAGAGTTTGTTGTATTTCATGATTCAGAATTGCACTGAGATAGATATTCATGGCCACTGTGAATATCACATTGGTGCCACAGTGGTCTTGGTTGGAGTTCAAGGTCAGAGGGGAGAACTGAGATTTGGGGCAAGAGGTACTACCCCCTATACCCCAGGAATACAGGTGATTATAAAAATTAAGTAATTACAAATTTAAAAAAAAAACAGGGAAAGAAGAAAGAATCCAACCACAGAGAGCTATTATGGGGAAAAGAAAACTTTAGAGGAAGATACTGAAGCAAAGAAACCCTCCTCTACCCCACAGAGTAATGCCAAATGGTCACCGGCTCAAAAAATTACTGAAGAACTTAAAAAAAAACTTTAAAAATCAAATGAGAGAGGTTGAGGAAAAAGTAAAAAGAAAAATAAGAATAATCCAAGAAAAACCAAGATTATGAAAAGAAAGTCAATGAATTAGAAAAGGATATCCAGAGTCTTAAGAAAATTACTCCTTGAAAATCAGAATTGGGCAGGGGGAAGTCATTGAAATTATGAGATGAAGAAATAAAAAGCAAAATATAGAGAAAGAAAAAATAGAAGAGAATGTGAAGCATAAGAAAAACAATTGATCTTGAGAACAAGAAGAGAAAACATAGTGGGACTACCTGGAAGCTGTGATCAAAAGAAAAAAGAATCTTGATACAATAATACAACAAATAATTAAAGAAAATTTTCCTAAAGTGTTAGAAGAGGGAAAAGTAGAAATAGAAAAAAAATCCACAGATAACCACCTGAAAGAAAGCCTATGAGGAAAATTCACAGAAATATTAGTCAGATTCTGAAATCTCCAACTCAAGGACAAAACATTACCAGCAACAGGAAAAAAAACAACAATTTACATTTGGTGGTACCACAATTAGAATCACACAAGACCTAGTATTGGCAACACTAAAAGATCGCAGATCTTGGATCACTATATATTGAAGTCCCTCAAAACTGGATTTCTGGCTGAAAATATCATACCAGCAAAACAAAGCATAATTCTGAATGAAAAAAAGGATACTTAATGAATTGTCAGACTTTCAGGACTTTGTTATGAAAAAAAAGCTGAACTTCATGGAAGATCTGACACACAAGAGCTAAGAGAAATATAAGGTACATACCATGACCAATTACAAGGGATTCATTAATGATAAAATGTTTACCATTCATGCATATAAAATGTTAAACCTATGCCTGAGATTTTTATTAGTGATTAGGTAGTTTATAGAAGGATTGGAGTAGATGAGTTTGATATAAGTAAAACCATTCAAAAGCATCCAAAGGTAAAGTGTAGGTTATTTTATTTTCAGTTTATATTGTATACTAATCATTGCTATTTTATTTCAGGCAAATTAGGGACAAAAAGAACTTACTTAAAATTATAAATTATTATTTTATAGGAGTATTTTTGGAGATGTGGAGATCATTCAACTTTACATTATTTCCTATGGAAAAATTTGTTTTGCAATATGAACAAATCACATGAAAAAAGCAGAATCTCTGAATGAATTAAATTTGTAAACCAAGGTTCTCCTGTACAGGGTTCTGGAAATGAAAAGTTATTGTTATGTATTCTGAATTGTCTCCTATGTTCTGCTGTGCACAAAGCATTTTTTTCTTATTACTTTATATGTCAGTTTATGTTTCTTTTTCTTTTCTTATTATGTATTTGTTTTAATATTTGACTAAAATTAAAAAAAATTAATGTTACAGGTATCCTCTTCCCAAAGTAGGGATGTAAATAGTTTAACCTTATTGAATGTCTCTTTTTTCCTTCCCCTTTTTATGCTTCCTTGGGTCTTGTATTTGAAGATTGCATTTTCTGTTCAGCATTGACTTTTTCATAAGGAAAATGTGAAAGTTCCCTATTTCATTGAATGTCCATTGTTTCTCCTGAAAGAGTATGCTCAATTTTGCTAGCTACTTGATTCTTGGTTACAATCCAAGCTCCTTTGCCTTCTGCAATATCATATTTCAAGCCCTCCAATCCTTTAATGAAGAAGCTGCTAAGTCTTGTTTAATCCTGACTAGAGTTCCACAATATTTGAATTGTTTCTGGCTACTTTCAGTTTTTCTCTCCTTTACCTGATAATTGTAGAATTTGGCTACAATATTCCTTGGAGTTTTAATTTTGAGACCTCTTTCAGGAAGTGATCAGTGGAATCTTTCAATTTCTGTTTTACCCTCTGGTTCTAGGATATCAGGGCATTTTTCCCTTCATAATTTCTTGAAGGAAGCTATTCAGGCTTTCTGTTTTTTGTTTTGTTTTTTATAATGGCTTTTGAGTAGTCCAATGATTCTCAAAGTATCTCTCATGGATCTATTTTCCAGGTCAGTTGTTTTTGGTTTTTTCCAATAAGATATTTTATATTTTCCACATTTTTTTTGCATTCTTTCGTTTTGTTTCATTTTTTTAATCTCAGTCATTACTTACTTACCCAATTCTAG
Organism: Potorous gilbertii; assembly: GCA_028658325.1. Classification (NCBI taxonomy): domain Eukaryota; kingdom Metazoa; phylum Chordata; class Mammalia; order Diprotodontia; family Potoroidae; genus Potorous; species Potorous gilbertii. The sequence continues at coordinate 100,392,519 of CM053774.1, read as the reverse complement.
CTTTAAAGGAATTATTTCCTTTAGTGAGTCTTTGGGCCTCCATTTCCACTTGGCCAATTCTACTTTTAAAGGAGGTCTTTTTCTCTAAATCTGGCCAATTCTATTTTTAAAGGAGTTGTTTTCTTCAATTTTTATGCTTCCTTTTCTAGGCTGTTAATTTTTTTTCATAATTCTCTTGAATAACTAACTTCTTTTTCCAATTTTTCTTCTACTTCTCTCCCTTGATTTTTAAACTCCTTTTTGAGATCTTTCAAGAGGACTTTTTGGACTTGAGACCAATTCCTATCCCTCTTTGAGGTTTCACATACAGGCATTTGGACACTGTTGTCCTCTTCTAAGTCTGTCTTTTGATCTTTCCTGTTGCTATAGAAGCTTACTATGATCAGAACCCTTTTTGAGTGTTTTTGCTAACTTTTTAAAGTTGAGTTCCACTCCTGTGGCAGAGGGGACAGTGTTCCAAGGTTCCTTTTCCTGGGGCCAGGAACCTGGTCACTAGCTTTCCATATCAATGCCTCAGGTGCTGGTGGTTTGCCCACTACACTGAGGTGGCCTGACTTTGTCGTGATTATTCTGTCAGGCAATTTGCCATCTGCACTGGGGTGGGAGGCCTAACAGCTGACCTGCTCTGCCACAAGCCAGTTGAGCCAAGTTGCTGATCTGTGCTTTGGCTATGAGCTTCATACTGACTTTCCCAGACACCACTTGGGTTGGTCTCCACTCCCCTTTTACGCAAGTGAGACTGACATTTCTTGAAGTCCTTTTAAGTCATCTTGGGCTGGAAAGCCTTTTCACTCCCTATTTTTGTGGATTTTGTCACTCCAGAATTCTTTCAGGGGCTTGATTTAGTGTTGTTTCCATTTCAAGCAACTTCTTGGCTTCTCTTAGGCATCTTGCTTCCACCTCCCATGCAAGCAACTATTGATGAGTATTCATTTAGAATTATGCCTTAGGCAGTACCAGTAACTTCACTCTTCTCCACTCCCCCTCCCTCCATTCCTCTTTTGAGTCTCTCCTCCCTCCAGTTGCAAGTAACAGTTCATTTTGCAAGTTTCTCTGACAGCACTCCAGATTTTCAAAGTCATTAACTCAGTAAATTGCCCAGGGTCAGTGCCTACCTCAAGTTATTTTGAGTGGGACAAATCCCCAAAGCTTTCTAGTATAAAATAAAACTGGATCTCATTTCTTGGCTCGTCCATCCATCTCTTCTGACTAGTCACATCTGATCTAAACATCTCAGTTTGATTCATGCCAACACAATTTAGAATTTCAGCACTCACTGATTAAATAAACCTATCAATTTAGGCTATTCCCCTAATATACCTGGAGTTACCCTCCCTCAGTGAGGGAAAGAGGAAGATAGACTGGAAAGATTCCAAACAAGCACTTAAAAATGACTCAGGGAAAAGAATGATTTCATGGGTTAAGTTGGAAGAGCGTATTAAGTACACTTAGTCTAAGGGAGGCTATGAGTTAAAATGGAAGAACCTGTTAACAATGTGATAAAATAGTTATATTCTAGAGAAGAGTAGTTTAACAAAGGAAAAGAAGACTAAAGAATGACAGAAAATGATTTTAAAATAATTTTAAAAGGTGATAGTGACAGACTAGTGTAAATCTAGAGGATTAATGAGTATTCAGCATAGGAGCACATGTGGAATGTCAACCACATAGACTGATGATAGCCTAGTTTAAGAGGCAAGACAAAGGGGGATTCAGAACTATGATTTCAACAATATAGAGAATTTAAGTGTGGAAACTCCTTGCTCCAATGCAGATATGTGTCCTGGCTGTAACATGGCCTTAGGTTACCAGCATTATTAGGTTATTCAGCACTGAAAAATTAAAGAATCTGGCTTTCTCAGTCAATATTCAGAATTTTAACCCAGGTCTTCCAGAGTGCAAGGCACACACCTACCGTCTTTTCCTTCTCTATTAGTTAAAAGTCTTACTCTTATATTGGTAGCTAGGTAGCACAATGGATGCCAGGTGGACCTGAGTTCAAATCTGGCCTCATCTTACTAGTCATGTGACTACCTAAACTTTTGCCTTATTTCCTCATCTGTAAAATGAGCTGGAGAGGAAATGGCAAACCACTCCAGTATCTCTGCCAAAAAATCCCCAAATGGGGTCAAGTAAAGTTGGACACACCTGAGCAACTTACTTATAAGTATGTTTCTTGTCTTCATCACTTCTTACTTGGGCAATTACAGTTGCTTCCTGATAGACTCCCTGCCTCAAGTCTCTCCCTACTCGAATCCATTTTATAATCAGTTAATTAAATGATTTCCCAAAGTATAGGTAGGGCTACCTACAGTATTCCTTTACTCATCAAACTCTAATAGTTCCTTATTACCTCTATGATCAAATACAGTCAGTATTAAACTACAAACTTGTTTTGAAACTGTAAATTTGTTCCAATTGTACTGCTAGATTTGGGAATAATTTAAGCCTAACAAAGATTCTTTTTTTGCTTGTGTGCAGTTCATTGTAGAGGGAAACTGTACACTAGGGGTGTAGCAGACATGGGGAGTGGGTGACCTTGGCAGATGGTAAGTTAGGGAATGTACCAAAAGTACACAGTAGAGAATGTAAGAAAATGAGATGTCTGACTAGGGGAAAAAGCACCTCAGAAGTCATCTCACTGGACCCATGATGAAGTGAGATTTATTAGGTGCATAGGCAGTGAATCTTAGGAGAGTGAGAAGCAGGGTCTGAAGGAAGACAAAGAGACTCCTCCCAAAACACTTCCCCTCCATGACCTGGTTTACAGTCCTAGCCACCTGACCAGTGAAAAGCCCAGTTACGGATTGTTATGGTCCTGGTATTAAAGAGGTGGCCCCAGGAATACCTTATCAATCAGACTGTGCCACAAATTTCCCATTTCCAGTCACAGGTGCATCCTACACATCATCTGTGACACAGATCCCACAGCTGGAATTTCTCCTTTTTTTAAAATAAATTTATTTATTTAACTTTTTACATTCATTTTCACAAAATTTTGGGTTCCAAATTTTCTCTCCATTTGTCCCCTCCCCCACCCCAATACACTGAGCATTCTACTTTCCCCTATTACCCATATGCCCTCTATTCTATCATCCCCCCCTTCCCTTGTCCCCATCTTCCCTTTTGCTCTGTAGGGCAAGATAACTTTCGATTCCTCATTACCTATATTTCTTGTTTCCTAGTCGCAAGAACAATACTCAACAGTTGTTCCTAAAGCTTTGAGTTTCAACTTCTCCCCATCCCTCCCTCCCCACCAATTTCCTTTGGGAAGTCAGACAATTCAATACAGGCCATATCTGGGTAGTTTTGCAAATGACATTGATAATAGTTGTATTGTGTAAGACTAACTATATTTCCCTCCATCATATCCTGCCCCCCATTGCTTCTATTCTCTCTTTTGATCCTGTATCTCCCCAAGAGTGTTGGTTTTAAATTGCTCCCTCTTCCCATTACCCTCCCTACCACCATACCCTCTACTCTGCTTATCCCCTTCTCCCCCACCTTCCTACATTGTAACGTAGGTTTTCATACCAAAATGAGTGTGCATTTTATTCCTTCCTTTAGTCTGATGTAATGAGAGGAAATTTCTTGTTTTTCTTTCAGCTCCCCTCTTTCTCCCTCCACTAAAATGTCTCCTGCCTGCCTCTTCTATGAGGGATAATTTGCCCCATTCCATTTATCCCTCTCTTCTCCCAATACATTTCTCTCTCACTTAACTTCATTTTTTTAAGATATGATCCCATCCTATTCATTTCACCCTTTGCTCTCTGTCTCTGTGTGTGCTTGCACGTGTGTGTGCATAATCCCACCAAATACCCAGATACTGAAAATTTTCAAGAGTTACAAATATTGTCTTTCCATGTAGGAATGTAAGCAGTTCAACTTTAGTAAGTCCCTTATGACTTCTCTTTACTGTTTATCTTTCCATGCTTCTTTTCCTTCTTGTGTTTGAAAGTCAAATTTTCTTTTCCATTCTAGTCTTTCCATCAATAATGCTTGAAAGTCCTTGATTTCATTGAAAGACCATTTTTCCCCCTGAAGTATATTATTCAGTTTTGCTGGGTAGGTGATTCTTGGTTTTAGACCTAGGTCCTTTGACTTCTGGAATATCCTATTCCATGCCCTTTGATCCCTTAATGTAGAAGCTGTTAGGTCTTGTGTTATGCTGATTGTATTTCCACAATACTGGAACTGTTTCTTTCCAGCTGCTTGCAATATTTTCTCCTTGATCGGGGAACTCTGGAATTTGGCCACAATGTTCCTAGGAGTTTCTCTTTTTGGATCTCTTTCAGGCGGTGATCTGTGGATTCCTTGAATCCTTTTTTTCCTCTCTGGTTCTAGAATATCAGGGCAGTTTTCCTTGATAATTTCATGAAGAATGATGTCTAG
>CM053774.1:100376691-100388027 GCA_028658325.1 Potorous gilbertii | reverse complement strand
CAGCATTTTTTGGGTCTCCTTTAGCATGGTGTTGACCTGCTTTTCATGCTTTTCTTGCATCTCTCTCATTTTTCTTCCCAGTTTTTCCTCCACCTGTCTAACTTGATTTTCAAAATCCTTTTTGAGCTCTTCCATAGCCTGAGCCCATTGAATATTTATTTTGGATGTTTGGGACACAAAAGCCTTGACTTCTATGTCTTTCCCTGATGGTAATCATTGTTCTTCCTCATCTGAAAGTAAAGGAGGAAATATCTGTTAACCAAGAAAGTAAACTTCTATGGTCTAATTTTTTTTCCCTTTTCTGTGCATTTTCCCAGCCAGTTATTTGACTTCTTTCCACACCCACCTCGCCTCCACATCTGCCCAGCTAGTGCTTGGGGTCTGAGATTCAAATGCTGCTCCCCAGCCTCTGGGCTTTCAGTGGGGACAGGGCTGCTATTCAGTGTGAGATTAAATTCAGGTGCTCAGGTTAGGGCAGGGCTGCTATTCAGTGTGAGATTAAGTTCAAGTGCTCAGGTAGGGGCAGGGCCGCCACATGGGGCTCAGTTCCCTCAGTGGTTTTATGTGGAGAACTTCAACAATGGATCTGAGCTCCTGTCTGCTTTGGGAGCTCCTGTCTGCTGCTGCCTCTGCTGCTGCCTCCTGAGGGGGCCTGAGTTATGGGGACACCCCGCTTCCCTCTTGGTGAGCCAAACTGTCCTCTCTCACTAACCTTTGGCATCTATGGGTGGATAGACCGTTGCAGCCGCTAGAGATTCTGTCCCTGAAGCCTGCTCAGATCTGCTCCTCTCCGTGCCATGTGCCCAATGCAGGGCTGGGCTCTGCTCCAGGTCTGGTGCACAACAGACATTTGGTGTTGGTTTTTCAGGGCTCTCTGGAACAGGAATCTCCTCCACTTCATTGTTGTGTGGCTTCCACTGCTCCAGAATTTGTTGGGAGTTCTTCTTTACAGAAATTTATGGGCTGTGAGTTCGGAGCCAGCATATGCGAATCTTTCTACTCTGCCATCTTGGCTCCTCCCCTGGAATTTCTTATGTGGCAACTTACACCGACTTTGAGTGAGACCAATTTCTGAGGCCCACATTTAAATTCAACCATTTTTCCAGATAAAGTATCATATTTATTAGATATCTTATGGTACAGTAGGAGTGATGGGTGAGGGAAGGCTTGTCTGCTCTCATACACTCCATCCATCCTACCTTCCTGAGTTCAAATCTGACCTCAGACTTTTACCAGCTACGTGACCCCAGGAAAGTCACTAAACCTTATTTATCTCATCTGTAAAATGAGTTAGAGAAGGAAATGGCAAATCATTCTAGTATCTTTGTCAAGAAAACTCCAAAAGGGGTTAGACAGGACTGAGGAGGACTAAACAACAACCACCCTTATTAATTATTGCTATTCGAGTTTTAGAATGTTGGGTCCCTAACCTTACATTCCCAGCAGCCCAATAAATTGTACCTCCCAATTTTTAGAATCATCTCTTTTCTTGATAATTTTCTCCAGTTCCTTGCACTGTACCTGCCACATATTAAATACTTAATACATGTTAGTTGGTTTATTGATTGAGAGGGTTGTTTTCATGAGACTCTCTAAATGAATTAGCAGTTACCATTTTCATCTGTTTACTCTTTAAGGAATGCATACATCTGTATGTAAGGAGGATTTTGTTATCCTTCTTAGAGTTAGTTTCTCAGTATTCATGGACATGGGAATGTCTAATTTCCAGGTGTTTCATAACAACTCCTAGAATAGTTGCAAGGATTCTAGATAGTAGCTCTTAAAATCATAGTGGCAGACAGTTCCACTGAGGCTGTCCCATAAGATAATGGCTGACATGACATTTACTATGCTTGCACAGAATGATGATATGTGAGTTTAATGTTGGCAAGACACCTTGTCTGTTGTCCTATAAAGCAGTGAGGGGGAAATCCATAGTGTGTGTGCCTCATCTGGCCCCCATTGAGTCTTGAGGGGATTTAGGGGAGTTCACAAGTATGCCTGTCTTGATTGATCCTATGGAGACATAGGTCCCTTCGAGGGTAGTGATGAGAGAATGCTGTAGGAAGTGGTTCTCCTACTACTCTTTGAGAAGACTAGACTAGAATAAAGCTGATTATTAACTCCTCTGAAGCTGTCTGCCTGTCTGATCAGATCAAGTATGAACCAGTGCTTCCTGTGTGTTATCTACAAAACAACATCAAGCTGTAGGTGCAGTAACTATTATCTGTTCTCTTTGGCATTTAAAATTCTTCACAACCTGGGCCTTTCTTAACTTTCAGGTATTTTAACACATTTCTTTCCCTTCACATACTCCATGGTCCAGCCATGCTAGAATACTTGGAGTTCTCATATAGTCCTCTCCTTGTTTTTGCACTGGTTGGCCTTCATGCTTGGAATTCTCTCCCTCCTACCATAAGCCTCTTATACTTCCAGGCTTTCTTTAAGAAATGGGGCATCCCTTTCCTTCCTCTTACCCTTCCCCATCTTCTCTCCTTACTCCTTCCCCTACTACCGCAGGTTCTCTCCTCCCTCCCTCCTTCCTTCCTTTTATCCTTTCTGCCCTGCTTTGTATTTCTCCCTCCTCTACCTCCCCCATCTAACCTTCCTCTCTCCTCCTCTCTGCCTTTCCCCCACCCTATTCCTCCCCCTTCCTGTGTCCTCCTGCCCCTCTCTGTTCCCTTGGCAGGGGAGATTCAGATCTGTCCTGGGAAGCCCTCAGGCATCTCTGTCCTTCTCCCTTGGGGACAGAGCCAGGAATCTCCATCTACAACCAACCCCTTCCTGCTCTCCCAGATGAAGCTGCTGTGGCTCCCATCTTTTTCAAGACAGCAGGCAACTCCTTCCTCCCCAAGCTCCCTTAGCTGCCCACGTGCTGTGGTCCTCTCTTGGCATTCTCCCAGTGACTCATATCCATTTCCCCCTGCTCCTCCCCCGAGCCCCTCTTTCCCTAGGAGCCCTTCAGCAAGCCCAGGTTGTCTCCCTTAGGCACGTCTTTCTGGGGGTTTGTTAATACATACTGCTGTATCTTCTCCCCAAGGGAACACTCAGAGATAATAGCATCACTTAACTAGCAAGTACACAATACACAAATACACTATTAGGGGATATAACAACACAAACACCCTAGTACACAAATACAAGTATTTTACATTGTGCTAACAATTCACTTGAATCACAATAAATTCCTCAACTCTAAGGAAGCTAGCTATTAAAATGTACAATTCAACCTGTTTAACCGCACACAAAACCAAGGCAGGTGGGAACAATTCTTATGCCAATACCATTGACCACTGCAGGAACAAATCCACAGTCCACAGCTCAGACGTGGGTTTATAAAGGACAGAAGAGAAAAACCTCAGACCATAGCCAGCCTTGCATTATGAGAGACAAGACACATGCAAAAGGCAAACCTTTGAGGTACAAGCCTTTACCAGAGTAAAAGGGACCAACAAAAGGTTCTCCCCTAGAGGTGTTGGCTCCACACTCCTGAAGCACATAGTTAAAGCTATTCTAGCAAATTACCACCCTGTAATAACTTGAGAACCCCCACCCTTCCCTCCGAAACCTAAGTAAAACAGAAACACCACCAAAACCAGCAGAGCAAATCAGTTCTCCCACCCTCCCGAGTCTGCTTCCTTTCCAAAGTCTGCCTTTCCATCCCTGGTCCGTTACCTGCTTATCTTCCAGTGCACCTCTTTCTTCACGTTTTATTCCCAAGTCCTCCCGGATCCTCCTTTGTCCTCCATTATTTCCCTGAATCTTGCTTCTCTTTTAAGCCCCAAGCAGTGTGGACCTGTCTGAGTCTGGAGATTGTTCTATTTTGAATTTTCATCAATTTCTCTACAGTATTAAGTCTTTTCTTCTAAAATTTAATCTCTGACCTCCATAAGCAGTCTAACCTTCTCTTGCTGGAGTTCCTTTTCCTTTCCTTCCTGCACAATACAGGCAGAATTTCCTTTCCCTCTCCTTCATTCAGGTCATCTCTTCTGTTCCTTCCCCAGTGGGAACTGGAAGAATATTTCCTGAAGGTCTCCTGCTACTTGGTGGTTGTCAACCATAGGCTGGATCACCACTTGCTAGCTTTGACTTGTAGGAGCTTTGGCTTTCCTCTCGAGGAGTCAGCACTGAAGAAAGGAAACTAGCCCCTGGCGTCGTGAACTCACCAGGCATCAGTGAACTTTCAAGGGCATAACTTTGGGCATCACACAGAGTAGGGACAGCTGGCCACTCCTCAGAAGGAGCTGTGGGGGGAGGTGATTCTGGAGAACTCTGGACACCTGGTGTGCCTAGAACTTAAAGATTCCAAACCAGATGTGATCAGCCAATTAGAGAGGGGAGGAGCACCTTGGATTCCAGGAAAGAAAGGTCCAGGAAGCAGGTGTGCAGGTGGAGATGAATGAAATAATGAATGTGTGTATATATGTGCATATATATATATATATATATATATATAAGATATAGATATGTATATGTGTATTTATATGTAAGTATATATGTATCCATCCATCCATCTATCTCAAAGAGTCAGCATATAAAGTAGGTATTCCAATGGAAGATTCATCCCACAAAAATTCATATGGAATGGTTCTTGTATTTCAAAATTGTAAGAAGCCTGAGAATGTGAGGTCAGGTTAAACACTGACAGAAGGATGAGGATAAATGTGTCAGCCAATAAAAATCACCCGAAGCTTCCTGATAGAACTTGAGGCCACGACTTTAATAAAGATGGTAGAAGTTTCAGTTAAGGACTATGCCTTTTTCCATAACAAAGTGGAAAAAAACATTGTAAAGGTAATAGGAACAGAAAGAACTTCAGTGTGTATACAAACTTAAGACAATGCAAGAGGATATGTTCAGAGTAAATATTTCCTGAGTGTGATTAATGTGGAGAGATTACTATAATCAATAGGAGATAACCTTCAGCCACAAGTCAGAACTTAAGAAAACTCATACTGTATAGAAATTGTATGACTGTCATGAATGTAAGGACAAGTCTTATTGAACATCAAATGGTTTGTTGACCTTTATGACCTTTGGCTATTCCCAAGAACATAAGCAATATCATCTTATAGTAGAGACAAAAGCATATGAATGTAATGAATGTGGGAAAAGCCTTTGACCTGAGAACATAACTTATATAACATAAGAGAATTCATATGGGTGAAAAACTGTGTAAAGGTAATAACTTTGGGAGGACGTTCCACATGAAAACAGAATCGTCAATGTCAAAAAATTCAGCCTAGAAAAAAATGTATGAATATAATTATTTGGGAAATGGATTCCAGATTAATAATTTTACTCAACATCACTTCATACTAACAATGGAATCGTTATGTGCAAAATAAAATTGGAAAATTTTCCTTCCAGAAAGAGAGACAGAAAGACTGTGAGAGAGAGAGAGAGAGAGAGAGAGAACTCTCTTGTGTTCCCTTCTTTAGAACTTTCATAATTCATCAGCTTCTTTCCCTCTCGTACTACCTTTGATCTACTTTTTATCTTGTATGTGCCTATTTATCTGTAGGTTGTCTAGCCAATTTTAAACTTCCTGAAATTAGGGGCTGTTTTTGCTTTTTCCTTGTGTCTCGACTGCTATGAATAGGGCCTGTTTACAAAGTAAAGATTTGTTTCCTTTATTTATTGAAAAGAAGCCAGATGGCTGCTTTCCCAGGACTATCTTAAATGAATTAACAGGTATGATTCTTACCACTTCTCCACATTTTCCCCCCAAATTGGGGCAACAACTTTTTTTAAAGGGACCAAGTAACTAGTTGTAAATTTTAAGTTGAAAGATACAAATGCTTTTTAAGGTATTCTGGAAAAAGCCATAGTTCCAGATAAAATAAAAACTTTATGAATTGCAAATTTAGGTACTTGCCCCATGTATAATCATGAAAATTATTTTTCTAACATATAATCACTGGTATAGACATGTTCTCTTCGAAGATCATACCTAAGGTTAAGATTCAATTCTGAGTTGCGTTTCCTAGGCACTTTCAGTTCAAATAATTTATTTTCTTATTAATATATTTGCTACGTTATAAATTTCCCTTTTAGAACTGTTTTGCCTATATCTGACAGGTTTAAATGCATAATATTGTCATTACCACTGTTTTGTCAATTACCTGTTATGTGATTTCTGTTATTATTCTGGTTACTTTAGCCTCATAACTGCTTAACAAAGTGTTTTACCATTTTAATGTAGCTTTATATTTTGATAATGTTATTGCAATTTTCTCCACCAAGTCCTACTTTGGGGCCTCATCAGAGAATAAACATGACCCTGGATTCTCAAAGGTAGAGCGCAAGCCCTCATATGTTTTTCTATGCTACAAAAGTTTCAAATATTCAAGAGTTCTGGCAGTCGGCTACTATCTAAGGATCCATGATGTAAGTATAATCAACAGTAGGCTGCCCACTTGGGGATAAATACTTTGGCCATTGCAACCTATAAAAAATAAATGTGCAACATGTCCCTCAACCTTTCAATCATTAAGATGAAAAAATCCCACCTTCCCCTCCCCATGGTTCATCTACAAGTCATGTATAGATTTGAACTCAACTGTTGGTACCCTAAATGTGAACTTCTTGCCTGGTGACCAAAAATTGGATTCAATACTAAATGAACTGAATCTGATTAATACTGACATCCTTAATGAAACAAAACAAAACAAAAACAATGTCCCAAAGAAAGAGCAAAATTAACAAATATACACATCGATGGCTCAAAGATTCTCTGGAGACAAAAATTAAAGTACTGGGAAGATTGTTTTTTTTTTTTTTAACATGCAACTAAATTTCTAAGAACGATAATTTCAGGAGACATGGGGTTATTTTATATGGTTTACTCAAGATAAGTAATTCCAAAAAGACCACCACAAAATAGATGCAGCTTACATACCAATACTGGTTGTTGAGTTTGCCAGTATAGAGAAATTCCAGAAAGAACTCAACTAGGTTCCCTCAAATTACATTAACATGTAGTATAACAATCTGTGACTATAGTGTAGAGGTGGAAATAGATGAAGTTGAAAAAATTATGTTGGAAAATAAGGATCACTTTTTTTTTCTTTTTAATTTATGGAGTAAAACAAAGATTTCCATAACATAGTACAATAAAAAACATGATTGTACATGAAACTGCAAATCTATGTATGACTTGTTATTCCTTGCAAGTACATCACAAAATTATCTATTTTTTCTTTTTTCCTTCCCTACTCTCTCTCTCATGTTTGTATGTATGTGTATATATATATATATATATATATATATATATATATATATATATATATATATATATATATATATATGTATATATGCAAATATCTGCATGTGTATATTTAAAATTATTCTATACTTGTATTCATCAATTCTTTCTGTGGATGCCAATAGCATGTTTCTTCATATTTTCTACAGTTACTTCAGTACATAAAATGGATAAAATAAGTTATTCACCCCATTTCATTCTTAAAACATCACTATTACTCTATATAATATGTATTTGGTTCTTCTCATGTCTCTCTCCATTATTTCATGCAAGTCTTTGCATGATTTTCTAGAATCAATGAGCTCATCATTTCTTACAGCACAGTTGTATTCCATCACAATCATATTCCACAACTTGTGCATCCATTGTGCCCCAACTGATGGGGATCACCGCACTTTCCAATTCTTTGCCACCACAAAGGGAGCTGCTATAAACACTTTAAAACATATACATTATTTTCATTTTTCCCTAATCATCTTTGGAAAGAGATCACTCAGGGTTATTGTTGGTTCAAATGTTATAGGTAGTTTAATAAATTTTTGGGCTTAATTTCAGATTACTCTCCAAAATAATTGGATCATTTCATATTTCCACCAAAAAATGAATGTGTCACAGTTTTTCAACATCCTGTCCAATATTTGTCACTTTCCCCTTTTATCATTTTCGCCAATCTGGTAGGTTCACATATAAAGAAAGACTAGAAATAATGCAGAAACTACATTTCTATCACCTATCACCTATCTATCTATCTATCTATCTATCTATCTTTACAAACAAAACAAGACAAAACAAAAACTAGGTCTTCTACTCTTGCCCAGTCTAGAAGGGCAAGAGCCAATCCTATTACTAATCAACATGAAAGTGTTGATTTTCTTCATTTCTGACTAGTGAGGTTAGCCCTCTTGAGATTTTCTACTGAAATACAGTACTTCAATGATTAAATGAGTATGTACACTTGATTGGCTTTAACTAGATTCGGTCTCCTAGTAGCAAGGATTACAGGAGTGAGTCACCGCACCTACAGTGTCTATCACAATATTTTTTTTTCCTAAAAGAACAAAAAGAAAACACTAGGCATTGAAATGACTATATGATATTATGGAAAATTGATTATATTTTAACTGAACTGTAGCAACCAGCTATTGAGGTACACTTCTTCCTGAAATCATCTGTCTATGTAGATTCAGGTTTTTCAAAGAAAATGTCAAAATTAGCACAAAGCTAAAAGACACATTGAACAGGTGGAAAAAAAAAACATGACTTTCAGTTAGTATAACCAAGACTTCAATTATTTAAACAAGTTATTGATGATGAAAACCATGATATAAATAGAAAAATGGATATAGATATTAATTGCACTCAGAAATTATGATAGGTAAAGAATAAATATTTTATAAAAATTTCATATTCATATTGCACAGGAGTTTCTGTGAAAAAGATTACAAAGAAGTTCAAAACAGGTGCTGAAGTCAGAAAAATACCTGATTACCTTGCCATATTGAAAGATTATGTGTAAAACATTGTCATGAAGGAAAGTATAAGCTTATTAGAAGTATAGCTTTATAAGATACTGAAGTAGTGGCAAGGGGAAAAGATGTTTAAAGGAAGCTTTGTGAGACATTAAACTAAACACTGTTATCCCAAGGGCACTTGAGAATGAAAATGGAAGATAGTAAATAAAAGAAAGATGGAAAATGTTGGCAAAAGTCTTTATAACTATTCTTTTCACTATCAAGGACAGTGTAGCATCACTATGCTGGTCATGCTTATTTTTAAAAAGGTAGAAAAAGAAATAAAGAGAACCAAGACAGGAAAAATAACTGACAGCACAAAAAGACACACAAGAAAGCTGTCTTGGATTCAGTGATGAGGACATTACAATTATTTGAAAAATAGAAATATAAGAAAGTTTTGGTGGAGGAGGGGGGAATTTAAATCAACTAAGAGAGAACATAGCATCAACAGCCACCAAGCTCTCCATACGTGCTTTCAAAGGAGCTATCTATTTCTTTTCAGGGAATAATCTACAAAATCATTAAACAGGATAAAAGAAAGTTTTTACAAATGACAGTCCACAAAGACCCTCTATTCACTATGACATAATTGACCAAAACAGGTGATGATCCCACTATATTTATTTTCCATTGACTAAAAAAAAATAAAGAAAAGTGATCTAATAATGAAGAAGACAACTTTAATGTCCTTACCAAATACACAGAAAGACCAAATGGATGAAGACTTCCTCTAGATCAGAGATATCAAACTCTCAACCTGAACCAGATTAAATACAATTGGAGAGCAATTTGGAATTATGCCCAGAGAGCTACAAGCCATGCATGTCTTTTCAACTAAAAATACCACTACTAGGTCTGTATCCGAAAACAGAAAAGAAAAAGATATTTGTGTGTGTGTATGTACATATATACATACACATATACACATGTACATATATACATACATATATACACACATACATATACACGCATACATGATTTTATACACACATATATATATACATATATATATATATATATATGTATATATATATACAAAATATTAATAGCACCTCTGTTTAGTGGCAAAGAATTGGAAATTGAGGGGACACTCATTAATTGAGGAATGGCTGAACAAACTTCTGTGTGATTGTGAAGAAATGCTATTGTCCTTTAAGAAATGATGAGTACAATACTCTCAGAAAAACCTGGAAAGACTTACATGAATTGAAACAAGGTGAATTGTAATATTGTAAGATGACTTAGCTGTTCTCAGCAATACAATGATCCAAGACAACTCTGAATGACTTTTGATGAAAAATAATATCCATCCTCAGAGAAAGAACTAATGGTGTCTAAATATGGATTGAAGTATACTTTTTTTAAACTTTATTTTTCCTGAGATTTTGTCTATATTTTCTTTCACAACATGACCATTATGAAAAGTTTTTGTATTGCTACAAATGTATAATCTATATGAATTGCTTACTTTATGAATGAAGGGTGGTGGGGAGAGAGGAAGGGGTATAATTTAAAACTCAAGATTTTAAAACAAATGTTAAAAAATTCTTTTACATGTACCTGGGGAAATAAAATACTAAATAAATATTTTTTTGAAAATGAGAAAAAGGGCAGCTACATAGTCCCATGAACACAGTGCCAGATCTGGCATTCAGAAGACCTCAGTTCATATATGGCCTCAGGCACATACTGGTATAACCCTGGGCATGTCACTTAACTTTGTTTGCCTTAGTTTCCAAATCTGTAAAATTGAACTGTAGAAAGAAATGAAAACCCGCTATAGTTTCTTTACAAAGAAAACTCCAGGGGTGAAGCCAAGATGGCGGAGTAGAAAGACTCACTTATGCTAGGTCCGAACCCACAGCCCATGGATTTCCTCTAAAAAGAACTCACAACAAATTCTGTAACAGTGGAAGCCACGCAGCAACACAGAGAAGGAGATATCTGTTCCAGAGAGCCCTGAAAAACCAATCCCAAAGGTGCATCACGCCCAGGACAGGAGCGGAGTCCTCCCCCAGACTCGGCCGCGCAGCACTGAGAGGAGCGAGCAGATCCAAGCACG
Organism: Potorous gilbertii; assembly: GCA_028658325.1. Lineage (NCBI taxonomy): Eukaryota > Metazoa > Chordata > Mammalia > Diprotodontia > Potoroidae > Potorous > Potorous gilbertii. The sequence continues at coordinate 100,377,184 of CM053774.1, read as the reverse complement.
CATCAGGGACAGAATCTCCAGAGGCCACGAAGGTCCCTCCACCCATACACTCCCAGGTCAGTGAGAGAGACAGGCTGAGAGGGGAGCGGGGTGTCTCTGGGACTCAGGCCCCCTCGGGAGGTGGCAGCAGCGGGAGCTGCAGCGGTACCGGGAGGCCAGAGGCTCCCAGAGCAGGCAGGAGCTCAGCAGCAGCTCCATTACAAAAGGTCTCTGCATAAACACCCTGAGGGAACTGAACCTGGGAGGTGGCCCTGCCCAGACCTGAGCACCAGCAGATAAGCTCCCATTGAATAGCAGCCAGGCCTGCCACCAAAAGCCCTGAGGCTGGGGAGCATCAGTTGAATCTGAGACCCCAAGCACTAGCTGGGCTGACCTAGGCCAGGGGTGGAGAGGACTCTCAGAAGTCAAGTAACTGGCTGGGAAAATTCCCAGAAAAGGGAAAAAAAATAAGACCATAGAAGGTTATTTTCTTGGTGAAAAAATGATTCCAACC
>CM053774.1:100354090-100376191 GCA_028658325.1 Potorous gilbertii | reverse complement strand
GATAGAAGAGAGGGCAGATTGGTGATATGGGTAATCAGAATGTCCAGTGTATCGGGGAGGAGGGAGGGGACAAATGGGGAGAAAATTTTGGAACCCAAAATCTTGTGAAAATAAATGTAAAAAGTTAAATAAATGTATTTAAAAAAAATAAAATAAAATAAATTAAAGTCCTGGAAATAGCTAATACAGAATATCATCACAAAGCGTAAACATGATTATAGTTTAACAGACTAGATGTGACTCCTTACTGATGTGAAGAAATATTCTTTAATTAAATGCATTTAGATCATCATACCAATAACTTGTGAGGGCAAAACTCAAAATTCATACACATCAAAAATAAAGAATGAAAAATAAGAGTAAATATAGAATATTATAAAAGGACTTTTAAAAGAAGTCTTTTCTTTTCCTCTTCCATAACCACCTCCAGCCCTTTCCCCTCCAAAGTATATGAAGTATCCAAATATGTTAAATAATAATAGATTATACTACTTACTAATGTGTTCTTCAGGTTTCATCAACTCATAGACCTACTCCTTAGTTACTGTGTAGTTTGTCACGCAGTGTCCCGACACTGGTCTAGATACTTCCGGGTACCAGCAGAGATAAGAAACCGATATCTTCCCAAATAAAATCGTCCAACAATTTCTGAGTTCACCAGTAGGCATTAAGATGCCCTGTTGCACTGAAATGGTGCCTTCCCACAGCACGAAACCCCAAATATTTACAGATTAGAAAGTAAATAAGCATATAGTATATGTTAATTCATTCCTTATGAATAGTTATTTGTGTTATCACTGTTTAATGAAGTTATGGACTGTGGCCTTTCTCCAAAAGTACAATAATTAGAAATCAATTACACTTCACACTAAAACACTCATTCCCAGCAAATGTGGGTAATTGGGAAATAACTATATTGTCATTTTTATGTTCTTTGGCTACATTGAATTGCATCATTTCAGTAGCATTGCTCTGGCAAATTACATATACATTTGTTCATATTAGGTCATGGAATGTGCAGACTCTGTGTGAAATTACTGCTTACTTGGAATTAACTTGGAAGATAATGTGTAAGTTCATGGAACTAAGCACAGATAGCAAGAGCTTCTCAATTAATTTCCATTCTCAATGCAATTAGTGCCACTTAATAGAATGTGGTGCAGTATTAGCAAATGAATTAAGATACTGGGCATCTCCAAAAAATTTTTGATCATTAAAATAAAGATGCCATGACTAGTGGCATTAAGGGAGAAAAGTCACTCCCTTCAAATGAATTTCTTTACTTTAAAGAATCACAAGACTTAAGAAATTAGGTAGAATATGTGTAAGTGACTACTATTTTTTTCATATTGCCCCAGAGGGACATTTTGGTAAGGACCTTTTTAAAAAGGTTTATGTTCTACTAATTATAGTGCCAGTATGCAAACTGTAAAAGTAGGATGTGAAGATTATTGTTTACTTTCAGATATTTATGCCACAAAGAAACAACCAACAAGGAAACCAACGTTGGCTTTGTGTGTGTGTGTGTGTGTGTGTGTGTGTGTGTGTGTGTGTGTGTGAAGTGAATTTTGTGACTGTGAACTGCTACACATGGGGAGAATTAGGATTAGGGCAGACAAAGGCATCACTACTGGGAAGAACTGCCTTGGATCCAGTTTTCTTTAGCTTTATTTCTGTCAGATAGATAGATAGGTAGATAGCTTAAAATAGATATTAAAGAAAGATGACAAAAATATAGTTATGGAGATAAGAAAAGATAAAAATGAGATATATTTGCATGCATCAGTAATGTTTGTTAAGTTGAATTAACTGACCTAGTCTTTAGATATTTTACATTTACTATCAACAACATATCATTGCTTAATTCTTTTCAGCTTGGTTAGAACTGATCCAGGCATATTCTTTCTTTGGAATCATAAACATATTTATAACAAGGACTAACGTTAAATAAAATGCAATTTTCCTTTAAAAAAGAGTTTGTGTTAGTCTTAGGAGAATGACATGATTACAAACTCAGTCGAGCCTTTCTTTTTGAGAGAATTCATCATGTCATTTTGCAGTTATCTATTTTGCCCTTTTGTTTATAGAATACATTGTTCCTTCTTTGTAACAATAAGCCTAGTGATCCACCCCTCCCAAGGCCTTCAATTTAAGTTCCTCTGCTAAGAGAGGAACAGGTTCTATACTGGTCTCATATTTTCTTTAGAGAAGGTTGGCTAATTAAATGTCAGAGATGGTTGGTACCATAGCATAGAGCAATCTCACACTCTAATGAGACTCATTAGCACCATGATGTAGTTGTAATTGGGACACTGTGGTCATTAGTTGTTTATCTTTTTCTCCTTCCTCACCCAATGTTGTCTATGGAATGCTTGAGGTTTTGAGCTAATAAAAATTCTTCACATTTATAATAGGGACTGTCTAATTGAAAGGACTACATTTCTCATGAGGCTCTGAGCCTTAAGGATGGACTTAATTGATATTCCCACAACTAAAGTCCTATGAAATATAATGTCTTTGTGCAGAGGTTCTCATCCTGGAAGAAAGAGATAGAAATCCTAGGAGAAGAGATGGAATAAGCTATTAGGATCAATGTACTGACCAATTCTGGATGAAATATCCAAAGTGGTGGCAGTGTCAGAGGAGAGAAGGGATTGCATTTAAGAGATTTTGCAAAGGTGAAATTATTAAGTCTTGGCAACAGATTGGATGTGGGGGATGAGAGATGGTGAGCAATACATGATGATTCCTAGATTACAAGCCTGAGGGACTGGAAGGATGGTGTTGCTCTCCACAGTAATACAGAAGGTAGGAAGAGAGAAGAAGGTATAGGAAAAAAATAATGTTTTCTTTTGTATATATTGAGCTTAAAGTGTTTCCTGGGTGTCTAGTTCAAGGTGTCTGAAAGGTAGCTGCAGAGGAGACTGGAAGTCAGAACAAAGTTTGGTTAGGATAGATATATCAGAGAAGTATTAGCGAGAGATGGATTTTAGACAGCTCAACTTGGAGCTGGCAAGTCAGGAGGTCAAGTTCAAACTCTGACATACTAGCTGCATGGTTCTCAGATAATCACTAAAATTGTACATAAATTGGACAGAGCTCCTGCAAATTTGCATTGGTAGAAAGTTTCCTCTAACAACGATACCACAGGTGCAGTAAAAATAAAAACAGAAGAAGGTAGAGTAGAAAGACACACAAAAGCAAGCTTTCCCCACACACCCCATAAAATACCTGTAGAGAGGGACTCACAATAAATTTTGGAGCAGTAGAAGTGGATAACAGAGTGGAGGAGATTTCCAGCCCAGCGTGACTTGAAAGGCCCATGGGAAACGTCTGTTGCACTGGGCATTGAGTGCAGCCCGGGCCAGCCTTGGCTGCATGGTACAGCTGTGGGAGGAGGACACCTTGGGGGTGGAATCTCTAGTCACGGAAATCCCAGTTCTAGTAGCAGCGGGTTCACCAATCTTTCAACCCACAGGTATCAAAGGTCAGGGACTGGATTTTTTCAGCTGGCCAGGAAGGGAGAAGGTCTTTCCCATAGCTCCCGCCTTAGGCAGCAGCCACAGAGGCCACATCAGGCAGGCAGCAACAGTTTCCACAGTAGCCTGTACAGCTGCCTGCATCCATTGTTGGATCCTAAAAACCCCTACAGGCACTGAGGAGCTGAATATTACCTCAGCCCTGTGTAGAGGCCCTGAGGGAGTTGCTCTTTATCTCACAATGCATGGCAGCCCTGCCCCACAGCTTATATGAATATCAGCACCTAGTGCTGGCTTGGTGGAAATGGAGGCCAGGTGCCTGTGCAGAGGACCTGCTAAGATTCTGGGCACAAAAATCCCTTCCTGTGTGCAGACCAGTATATGCTTATTGTGCCATGTTAGAGGAACTGAGATCTTATACAGCCCCAGAGTATACCCTACTCTTGACAAAGGACCCAAAAGTCGAGTAACTGGTTGGAAAAAAGCCCAAAAAAGGGAACAAAATAAGACTATAGAAGGTTACTTCCTTGGTGAACAGATATCTTCTCCCACCCTTCAGATGAGGAAGAACAATGCTTACCATGAGGGAGACACATAAAAGTCAAGGCTTTGGTACCCCAAACATCCAAAATAAATATTCAATAGTCTCAGGCCATGGAAGAACTCAAAAAGGATTTTGAAAATCAAGTAAGAGAGGTGGAGGAAAAACTGGGACGAGAAATGAAAGAGATGCAAGAAAAGCATGAAAAGTGGGTCAACACCTTGCTAAAGGAAACCCAAAAATGCTGAAGAAAATAACACCTTTAAAAATAGGTTAACACAATTGGCAAAAGAGGTTCAAAAAGCCAGAGGAGAAGAATGCATTAAAAAGCAGAATTAGCCAAATGGAAAAGGAGGATCAAAACCTCACTGAAGAAAATAGTTCTTTAAAAATTAGAATGGAACAGATGGAAGTTAATGAATTTATGAGAAACCAAGAAATCGCAAAACAAAACCAAAAGAATGAAAAAATGGAAGAAAATGTGAAATATCTCACTGGAAGAACAACTTACTTGGAAAATACATCCAGGAGAGACAATTTAAAAATTATGGGACTACCTGAAAGCCATGATCAAAAAAAGAACCTAGACATAATCTTTCATGTAATTATCAAGGAAAAATGCCCTGATATGCTAGAACCAGGGGGCAAAATAAATATTTAAAGAAACCACTGATCACCTCCTGAAAGAGATCCAAAAGGAGAAACTCCTAGAAACATTGTGGTCAAATTCCAAAGTTTCCTGGTCAAGGAGAAAATATTGTAAGCAGCTAGAAACAATTCAAATATTGTGGAAATATAGTCAGGATAACACAAGATCTAGCAGCTTCTACAGTAAGGAATCAAAGGGTATGGAATATGATATTTGAGAAGGCAAAGCAACTAGGTCTAAAACCAAGAATCACCTACCCAGCAAAACTGAGTTTAATGCTTCAGGGGAAAAAAATCATCTTTCAGTGAAATAGAGGACTTTTAAGCATTCATGGTGAAAAGATCAGAACTGAAAAGAAAATTTGACTTTCAAACACAAGAATCAAGAGAAGCATGAAAAGCTAAACAGCAAAGAGAAGTCATAAGGGACTGCTAAAGTTGAACTGTTTACATTCCTACATGGAAAGACAGTATTTGTAACTTGAAACTTTTTTCAATATCTGGATAGTTAGTGGGATTGCACACACTCACACACACACACACACACATAGTGAGAGAGACAGAGAACACAGGGTGAATTGAATAGGATGGGATCATATCATAATATAATGAAATTAAGCGGTGAGAGAGAAATATATTAGGAGGAGAAAGGGAGAAATGGAATGTAACCAATTGTCTCTCATAAAAGAGGCAAGCAAAAGACTTTTCAGGGGAGGGAAAAAGGGAGGAGGTGAGAGAAAAAAAATGAAACTTACTCTCATCACATTCGACTAAAGGAAGGAATAAAATGCAAACTCATTTTGGTATGAAAACCTATCTTACAATACAGGAAAGTTGTGGAGAAGGGGATAAGCAGGGTGAGGGGGATGAAGGAAGGGAGGACAGTGGGAGGAGGGAGCAATTAGAAGTCAACACTCCTGGGGAGGGATAGGATCAAAACAGAGAATAGAAGAAACTGGGGGCAGGATAGGATGGAGGAAAATATAGTCTTACACAACACGACTATTAGGAAAGTCATTTGCAAAACTACACAGATATGGCCTATATTGAATTGCTTTCCTTCCCAAAGGGAATGGGTTGGGAGGGAGGGATGAAGAAAAGTTGAAACTCAAAGTTTTAGAAACAACTGTTAAATACTGTTCTTGCAACTATGAAATAAGAAATATGGGTAATGGGGTATAGAAATTTTTCTTGTCCTACTGGACAAAAGAGAAGATGGGAATAAGGGAAGGGAGGGATGTTAGAAGAGAGGACAGATTGTTGATAGGGATAATTAGAATGCTTGGCGTTTTGGGGTGTGGGGAGGGGAGAAATGGGGAGAAATTTTGGAACTCAAAATTTTGTGGAAATGAATGTTGAAAACTTAAATAAATTTAAATTAAAAAAATAAAAACACAACAAAATTTAGCTTATCCGATCATATCTTTTAAGATGAAACCAGTGAAATATAGGCACAACTTTATACAATACCATTCTGATTTCAATTATATTTCAGAATGAAGTCATTTTCATTTTTTTTAACTTTTTGTTTATAATTTTTAAAATGCATCCTTTTCTTGATTATTTTGGTTTCAGACTATTCCTTTAATAATTATGTAATCAGTAATCAAATATACCATGTTTTTGGAACAGTTTGATGTTTATAGGGTATTTGTCCTGCCTCATTTGGTGGGCTAGTCTGAGTGTGGATAATGGCATTGACATTAATTGCAAACAGCTCTGGAACAATGCTTTAATTTATTTTAAAGGTGGCAACTTTCACTACTATTGGAGGAAACCTTGCATTGTATCTTAAAGCACAAATTGGATTATTGTTACCCTTAAGATACACACACATGTACATATACGTATATATCTATATCTATATAAATATACATATATGTACACAATACACATGTTCATATATGTATAAATATGGGTGCATGCATATATAAACATATGTGTATATATGTATATATATGTTTGTATAGATAGATGTAGATCTATTCACACACACGGTACATCCTGAATTAGTAGTAGCCCCGATTTCCTTCTGTTTTGTCATCTGTGTCTACATTCATTATTTTCTCTCCCACTTTTGGGGAGTCTGGCTTCCTTTCAATGATCCTTTAAACTATATTGTTTTGATATTTGTGCATATTATTCCTTTGCTTCTACTTACTTCACTCTGCACCTTTTCCTATGTGTTTATGAATACCCTATAAGTCATTAATTTTTATTATAAACCAAGATCCCATTGCATTCATATCACAGTTTTTCAGTTATTTTGCAGTTGATGGGCACCCATTATTTTGCTTCTGATTCTATGATATTAGAAAGAGAAGGGCTATTGGACTTTTGTTTGTTATCTTTGTTTTTCCTTGGATAATTTCCTTATATTGGGATCACTGGGAGGAGTTTAATAACTTTTCTTGCATAAATTGAAATTGATGTCCAGTATAGTTGAACAAATCCACAGTTCCATTAATAGCATTCATGTCCTTGTCTACTTTGTAGTCCCATCGACTATTATTTCTGTTTTGTTTTGTTTTTTATTTCTTTTCCGAGTGTGAGCTAAAATTTTGGAATTGTTTTAATTAGTATTCTCTTTTTTGTGAGAAATTTTTGACTTTTTTGAATGTTTCTAGTATTTCTTTTAATCTTTTGACCAATATGTGCTCATGTTGTATGAACCTTTACATATTGTAAAATAGTTTGTGGTATAATATATTAGTGTTAGTTTCCTTGCACATCAAATTTGATTAGTAGATTTTGTCAATTATGTTTCATGGAAATATTTTCTCCAGTTTTTTTCTTTTCTTACTCTATCTTCTTTTATTTTATTCTTTTCAAAAGTATTCCAATTTTACATAACAGTAATTGTCTATTTTGCCTTCCAAGATCTTTAAAATTCCATCTTTAATTAAAATTTTTCACGCTAGCAAAATTTATGAAATTTTGTGAAATTTCTGAAAATTCTGAAAAGTGACCCCTCAGGATCTTCTATTTTTCCCTTAGAATTTGACAGTGTTATATTTGTTTGGAATGTATTTTAGTATATATTATTAAGTGTTGATCTAATACTTAACCGAGCCCAAAACTCTCTTTAAGCTTTATGAGCAATTCTTATTTTAAAAAAATACATGAAGAAAATTTTCAATGAAAAATATGTTCTTGGGTTTATCATACAGTGGGTTACTATTAGAGTTTGGTTCTTGATTGTCTAGTTTGTCCTAGATATTTGCTTCAGTTTAGTTTATGACCTTCTCTAGATTTGCTATTTTTGGGCAAAACAAATTCAATTTCTCCCAATGATCATCTCCTGGCATAGATTCAAGACCCTTTATTTTCCTGGTTACCCTTTTCTGGATGCTTTGCTGCTCATTCATATATTTCCTAAACTATGATAACCAGAATTTATACAATACACAGGATGTAGTCTGTCTGACCAGGGCCAGTTATAGCACAAAGGTCATCCCCTTCTCCATTAATGTAAGCACTTTTGAATTACAGCAAGAGGTCATTAACTTTTCTGGCTTCTGGAACACTCAGTTGAGTCATATTAAGCTTGTAGGCTGGGAAAGTCTCTAGATCTTAAGGGAAGCTATTCCTAAAGGTGATTTTTTTTAAACTTAGGCAAAGATTTTATATTTATCTTCATAGAACTACATCTTCTTATATTCAAGCAAATAGTCCAGTATATCATGATCTTTGTGGATTTTCTCACTGTCAACCAATGTATTACCTATACCTCCCAGCTTAGCATCATGTGCATATTTGACAAACAACCCATTTTTTTATTTATTTACCTGACATATATTTAAACAGCGTTAAGTCAAGCACAGATCCCTGGGGGCTTCAGTAGAGATCTGCTTTCAACTTGACACCAAACCATTAACCTCCATAATGAACCTAGTCACCTAATTCATTCTACATCTCTTTAGTTGCATTATCTATCATGCAAGCCACAATTAACCATCAAATATTTCCTCGATAACATCATAAGATGCCTTATCAAAATATTGGATAAAATCTAGATAACATGTATTTATGACATTCTCCTGAAATGCCAGTTTAGTTTAACATGGGAGTTATTTGCTTTGGGATGAAACATGTGGCCCTTGGTGACTATTGCTTAATTTTTCTGGACCATCACTGACCATCACTTTAAGGATACATTCTAAAAATTTTCCAGGAATTAAAGCAAATAACATAAACCTACAGTATTCAGTCTCTGTTCTCTTTATTATTTTGAAAATCATGACACAATTTGATTTTCTCCAGTGTTGTAGGATTTACTTTTCCCAATATCCACAATATTTTAAATATTATTTATGGTGGTTTGATAATTACATCTGGCAAGTCATTAAATATTCAGTGGATAGAAAATTTCGTTATTTCATATAATTTCCTATTTCAGTGAGAAATCATCAGAATCGGGATTGGGTGCTCTCTTTTATTACCCAAAGGCATTCATGTGAGTCAGATTATCTGAATTCCATCAAAAGCACCTATATTACCATTTCTTGGCTGATCTTAGGGCTCAACTCCCTGTTAGTAATTTTTATTCTGTCCTTTAAAGTCCAAAAGTCAACTAACTTTGCCTTTTCACTTCAGGAATTTTTAATCTTCATATCTTCAGAATTTCATTCTTGAACATCTTATACGCAGTTGAATTTTAGTCCATAAGACCCTACATATGCTTTGTAGCACCTCTTTGAAATATGTTCTTAAATTGAGTAGTTATCTAATTATAACTAGTTTTCCTCCCTTACTGTATCACAAATTCTAAATGGAAGCCTTCATTTCTCCCCCAGGTTTCTGCCATTTATAACCCAGTAATAAATTGCTTCTAGTTAATAAGAATCCTATCTAATACAGATTATTATATAATCTATATAATAGATAAATATTATCTATTATAATATAATAAAAAATATAATATATTTTATATTATAAATATAATATAAAACCCCCCAACTTTTTTTTTTCTTTTGAGTTCTTTTAAATTTAGACTGAAGTCATTATTAAGACAATTCAAGAAGCAATTAGCTGTTCTGTTTTTAGAAAGCTGAGAATTCCAGCCAATATCTGGATTACTGAAGTCTCCTATTACTACTTTACTTTTTTTATTCATGGTTTATGTGCATCTTCCCACAAATTCTTTTCTATTTCGTCTTGTCTAAGATTCATTGTAAAGTACTCAGATGATAAAATGAGTAATTTTGTACACCTTTGGTCTTCACTTAATTGCTTTCCATCATTCCTCTGGTCTTTGGACTTCCTCACTTTATTTTTTACCCACAAACCCACCTTTTTTCTATCCTATATTTTAAAATTATACTCCAGTTATGTATGTTTCCTTTAAATACTAAAAGATAAAATTTTTCTCTTCTTTTTAAGAAATTTAGTGGATCTTGCTTGGCACATCCACCTTGGCCATTTGTCCATACATTTTTGATGTCTTAGGAATTACTATTCTCTCCTTTCTTGGATTTTTAGTATCTTTGTATTTCTGGTGACTCCACGGCTCTCCTTCTTCCATTGAAACTACTCTCTTTGATATCTAGAATGATAGATGGAAGTTTGTTATGTTTCTTTTTTTGTTTTGTTTTATCTTTTACTCCCCTACTATTTTTGTTTGTTTAAATGTTATTTAATCAGATTTGTTAGATAAGCAACATCAGTTTTCTATTTAGGTCAATTCATCCCCACCCAAGAGTTTGCCATTCTGTCACAGTCCAGAAATCCAAATGTCATTTATAGACAACATGTTATTAACAGTTTGCTAAGATACTGTTTGCTTTCCCTTAACTTCATGTGCATAGCATAGAAAATTTTATCTCTAATGCTGTGGTCTTCCAATTTTTTTTAAATTTTTTACTGTCATTTCCATATAACAATGCTATTTGGAATATCAATCAAGCTAATGTACGATTATAAACATTAAGATACTAAGAAAATGTCAACTATTTTATAATTATTTAAATTGTTACATCTCTTTTCCTGACTCAGTCCCAAACCCAGTCCCCCAATACCTTCTCATTACAGGACCATTCAGCATGAACATAGGCATAAACTACTAGGTAACACTTAAAAATTGCTAGTTTTTAATTTAGTAACTGGATGTTAATTTTCCATTTTTAGCAATACAATGTGCCTTGAAGCTACTTTAAGGTAACCTATAAATTAGAATGTGTGTGTGTGTGTATACACACATATATGCTAGTATATGAATATACATGCAATATAGTCCTATGACATATTATTGATTATCAAGGCAAAATATATGATACACAAAAATAGATATAAAATCTCATTTTTCCTTGCTATGCTGCTTTCTACATTTTTAATAATATATTTAGTTTTAGTTTTAATATTTGTACATATAATCATTAAAAGTAAAATAATTTTTACTTTAAAGGTGTTTTCACTATTTCTTCTTAATGGAGAACATGATTATTTTGACATTTTCTTTCTTATTTATCAGTCTAGGTTAGTGATTCTTGGGTTTTTTGATGGTTACCATTTTATATTCTTGAACCATTGAGCCCCACTCCTCAAAGAGTTTTGCTTTATGTAGGGTGCATCTATCAACATTTATCATTTTAGAAACTAAAATGACTTCACATTATAATGAAAGTAATTTAGAACTTGTATGTACCACAAAGGGGTCTAGGGATCCCTAAAAGTGTCCCCCGACTGTGCTTTGAAAACCACTACTCTAAATAACTTGATACTCTCCATGAAGTGTTAGGTATGTTCTAAAGTATCTTTTAACTATTAAAATGTGTTTTTGTTCAACTCCATTTGATTGGTGAAAATAGTATGACAGGTCATCTTGCCTTACAATTTTTACTTGTCATCATTAGTGTTTCTCATAATAATAGTAGCAATAACCCATATTTATATAGTATGTAAGGTTTAAAAGACACTGTGAATATTAACTGATCTGGGGCCTCATATTAATTCTCTTTGGCAGATACTTCTATCTCATTTTGCAGAGGTGGAAACCTGCACTTTAGTGCAGCAACTCTTAAAGTCATAAAGAAATCTAGAATTTGAGGTGGGAGTAAAATACAGACTTTTTTTACTCTAAATTTAGTGCTCTTGATAATTAAAAATTTTCACGCAAAGGGAAAAGGGGCAAAAAAACAACCTAATGGAACAAACATGGAGCATATCTCCTAGATTACATAGCCAACTATTTGGTATTTGGTTCTTAGCATAAGGCTAATTTGTTCATCTTTTGCATGTCTCTATAATCAGTTTCTTTAGAATGTAAAACACACACATATTTAAGGTGATATCTTATCGTCACACAGGGAAATGTTTACTAACAACCTCCTCTAATCCAAAATAAAGATTATTTCAAAATGCTAGATAACTATATTTGCTGGCTACAGTAAGATCATCCAGTTTCATGCAATTAGGTTTCTCATGGATTTCCTGAGAAGGAATACAGAGAGGTACTAGATTTAACTCAGGTTAAAAAATATCTAAAGTAGTCAGTAGCACCTTGTTATGATTAAGGACTTCGGAATCACAGAGGCAGTATGAAAGTTTTATCTTCTCCCTTTAGACCTTGGTGACATTTCCCAGATATAAAAATTATATTATACTCTCTGAAAGTTTCTCTCAAATATATGCTCTATGACTTAGAGAAAGAAACTAGTCTTACAGCACTCTTAGACAGGAGAAAAAAAAACAATAAAATAAAACAAGCAAACTTGCTAGTTGGATGATACATCCTTGAATGGCTTAGTGACCTTGTCAGTGCAGGTATTTCCTTTGCTGTGCAAATCCTCAATACCTTCCCATCCACTCTTCAGTAAATTCTCTAGATGCCTGCTGGTATATAAAGAGAATTATATATTAAATATCTCAAGACATGTTAAGTAAGTTGTTTGGTTATTCTTTCAGGTTTCAATTTATATAAAACTAAAATAAGATTTGTATTTGTCTTAGAGAAAACCATGCTCCTTGCTAAAAGCAAGGGTAGTAATACAATAACTATACAACAAAAACAGGGTAGCTATATAATAGTGGCATTAATGTGGTGCACATCTGGAGCAAAAGACAAGTGATTTGTGATGGCTATAGCAAAATGCATGTCTAGAAATAGGAAGATAGGTCCAAGACTTTCAGTTGGAAATGTTACACCGATATAACTTTTATAGCAACCTCCTATAAAGTAGATGACTCTCAAAGTGAGGTATTTTGTTTCCTCTAAGTGAAGTTGTAGATGCAAAATGTCGATTTTATGCAAGGAAGCTGATTTTAAGCTATGTACAAGGACTGTTCATTAATTTAAAATTACTCAGACATACAAATCTTTCATACTTCCCATATGTTATTACGGGCCTTAATTAAGATCGCTTGCTGTAACAAATCTGAAGATTCTAAACCTTCTGGGCAAATGTATATAAGAATCATTCCATTTAAGTAGCACATTTATGTTTCCTTTGAAAGCAAGGCAGATCTATCATCATAAATTTATTTACACTTTATATAACATTGAGTTTTTTATAGGCTCTCTATTGACTTTAACATTTGGAAATAGAAGCTCTGTATATCCATGCATATTGATTTTTCTTTTTTTCAATCCCAGTAGCTTTGCTAGGACAGCATTCCATTTTAGAGGGTTAGAATAAGAGCAGCTGTCTTCCAGCTTTTTCTATTGATCACACAGAATTTTGAATGCATTGTATGTTATACTTGTTTAAATTCAAATTTTTGATTATTTTGCTTTGTTTGACTATTTTAGGTTACTCTACCTTAGCAATGAGAAGTTTTTGTTTGTTTTGGTTTTTAGTGATTGGATTTAAAGTTGACTTAATTGAATTTTGGGATGTAAGTATAAATACAACTAGTCATTTGCAAAATATGTTGATTGTGCTTTGAATATTTACTGGATGCTGTGATACTGTAATGTTTAGTTATTTGACAAAAGTTTCATTATGTCTAGACATGTTTTGTTATAACAAAAACAAGAATAAATATTTCTGTAATATAAATGTAATTTTCTATCAGTCAGCAAATAGGCTTGACAGCAGAAGCAAAAGCAAAGGTCATTGATTAGTTTCTTTGTAGTATAGCAAAACCAAATACTAAACTGATTGAGAGAAGGAAAGTGGTTGTGGTCAAATGCAAAGACATAAGGAAGGTTGTTGTGTTCGTCCTTCGTTGCCAAAGAAGACCATGCCATCAGAGAAATGATGACATGACTTGCACTTGACTCTGTCTCGAATGAGGGAGGGCTGTGCAAGGTCACCAGCCTCACTTTTCCTCCAGAGTCATCTGAATCCAGTGACCAGAAATTCATCAGGATGACTGGAGATGACCCAGGATGCACTGGGAGACATTAGACCCTTCCTTTCCCTTCCCTCCTTTTCCCTCCCCTCCCCTCTTTATCTCTCTTCGGGACTTTCCTGGCTTAAGAGTGATTATCAATAGTAACTGTTGGTGTTTCCCTCCCAGCCTGATGTCATGTTTTTTGTTTCTTTTTTTTGGTTGTTTTTTTCTATGCCTCATTAAAGGGCCATCTCCTGGCTACTGCTTAAAGAGGCCTATTCACTGAATGGGCATTACCTCACCCTAAATGAATTTCAAAGAAGGAAGAAAGGGAGGAAGGGAAAGAAAGAAAGAAAAAAGAAAGGAAGGAAGAAAGAAAGGAAGGAAGGAAGAAAAAGAAAAAGAAAGAAAGAAGCATTGCACTATGGTTTAGCTGCTACAGAACTGAAAGAAGCAGGGCCTGAGTTTTAATTCTGGTTCAACTACTTGTATGACTTTGGGCAGATTATAAAATCTCTCTGACACTCACTTCCCCTCACCTATAAAATGAAAGACTAGTACTAGATGATATCTATCTATTGTAGCTTCCAGCTCTAAATCAATGATCCCATGAAATGAAGGTCAGATTTCCAACTTCTTCTCTAAATTCATTACTTTAAAACAATCTTGAAAAGAAGGAGAATTCTCTGCCATTGAAGTTTTATTCCAGTTTGAATAAGGAGCAGTACCCAAGCTTTGGCTCCATCTATATCAGTTACAGACAGGGACAACTCATGCATCATGAAGACATAGAGTACCTTGTTTCTGAGGCCTTGTTCAGTCATGTCCAACTCTTCATGACCCCATTTGGGTTTTTCTTGGCAAAGACACTGAAGTGGCTTGCCATTTCCTTTTCCAGCTCATTTTACACATGAGGAAACAGAGGCAAACAGGGTTAAGTGAATTGCCCAGCATCACACAGCTAGTGAAAGTACCTAGTCAGTCACATAAGCTTTTTCATTCTCACTTTGGAGATACCAGTCTAGCCTCCAGCTAAAGGAAGAAAAAAAGGAGGATGGGCTGCCCTAGTACTCTTTCCACAGATAGTTTCAATTAAATTCTAAAGAATTAGTCCAATAATGAATTTTTCTAAGAGATAAGTAGACTCATATCAGTGCCTCAGTTTTATGACCATCTAACCAAGGACAGAAGATAATTCTCTTTTGCCCTGGTTGTGTACTACCATAGTTGAGTTTGCTAGCAAATACTGACATCCAGGGAGGTAGGGCTTTCTTGACACCTATCCAGGTGAAGTACTTAGAGGTTGATTGTGGGAGAGACCCTATAGGAATACTATAGGAGTATAGGAGAGACTTTAGAAGGAATACTCTCAGAAGGTCTCTGATCAAAGGAAAACTTTTGAATATAAATGTATGCTACTTTGGGAAGGGATCAGGTGGGTTTTAATTCTCAATTTGCTATTCATTAGTGGTTTAGTGGAAAGAACACTGACTGCAGAAAGGGAGGAACTGTGTCTAAATTTTACCTTTGACCCTCCCTGTGTGACATGGGCAAAATTTAATCATTAACCTTCCTAAAACCTCTGCTTTCTCCTCTGCCTTCACTTCCTTAATCTGGTGACAATATGGATGTAGGACAGTCCTGACAGTAAGGAAGACCAGAATTCTTATCCTACATCTAAACTGCATGTCTATCAAATCAGTTAACTTTTCCTTGTCCCAGGAAACTCTCTAAGATGATCAACTGTAGCTTTTCATTGGCAGAGAAGGTTTCCACAGGTTTTTCTGTGTGGATGAAAATCCAAAATTTTGTCCAGACCAAAATATCCAAAGTCCTGTTTTTGCACCTTTTCTTTTTGAACTCTCTCTCTCTCTGAACATCCATGGGGGAGAAAGAGGGAAACTCTGCAAAGATTTAACTACTGGGGTCACTCATGGACAACTTATTTCTTGCTTTTGAATTTTACATACTTCAAAATTTAGATGAAGTCTGGAAACTGCCACAGATGTGAGAGATTCAGTCCTCCCAAGGCCTGCTCAGGTCCCCTCTGTGCACTCACGGCCCACACTGGACTGTGTTCTGTGCCCAGTGTGGCACAATAGACACTTCCCAGCGACGTGCTAGGCTGTCTTGGACTGGAGCTCTGCTTCACTTCATCATTCTGTGGGTTCTGTAGCTCCAGAATTTGTTTAGAGCTATTGTTTTACAGATATTTGTCTGGCCTTGGTGGGAGAGACCTAGAAAGTCCATTCTGTTACTCCACCATCTTGGCTCCATTCCTTAAGTTCCCTTCTTTAGAAGATTTGGCAAAATCTCTTGCAATTTTTATAGCAATAATAATAGGTATTTACATGTAACATTAAAATTTATTTCATTTGATTCAAAAACCAACAATGTGAACTAAGTAATATTGAAATTATTACTCATCACAGATGAGGGAACTGAAGCTGATTTTAAATGTCTTGTTCATAGTAATATAGCTATCAAATATCAGAGGCAGATCTTAAACCAAGTCTTTACCCCATGACCTGCTGTGGGCAGGAACCCAGAATGTGTGTTTCAGCATATATTTGGAGAGAATGATTTAAACATAATCCCTCTGTAAAAAAGCATGAGCCAGTCATATTGGTGATATGAAGGATAATATCTGAGATATCAGTGATGGTTCAGTTCATATACTTCTTTCTATTAAATGAAGTTAGCTATAAGCTAGGAACAAATAAACCTTTAACTGAAAAGCTATGAATAATACAATGAAGAAATAATAACTTGGGGCCTGTGATTGCAAGTGATATAGAAGGGAAGATGGTTGAATTGGACAATTTCTTTCAGGAAGAAGTGGTTGGCATGGGCAGCGGTAGGAGGTTTAGTATAGGTGAAAAAATGAACAATGGTCACGATATCCATTGTTAAGAGAATGATCTCCAAAAAAGGATGCCAATGCACCATATTGCTTTGTCTGTCTTCTCTTGTATTTCCTTAATTAGTTTCCTCCTGTTCAACTTCTGGGGATCAGAATGCAGAGCTCTACTTATAAATAAGGTTCAGGAACTCACCTGAGATGAGCAAGCTTGACACCAACATACATTTTTTTTAGTTTAGATTTGATTTGAGGATTAAATGAGACACTTCTCAGTCATTGATCAGTTAATAAAAGGAAGTTATACAGCTAGATGGTCCCATATATGGTGCATGAGGGTTGAGTCTGGAGTCAAGAAGATTCATCTTCCTGAGTTTAAATGTGGCTTTAGTCACTTACTGTAGGTGTGACACTAAGAAAGTCACTTGACCCTGTTTGCCTGAATTTCCTCACGTGTGAAATGAGTTGGAGAAAGAAATGGCAATCTACTCCAGTATTGGAGTCATGAAGAGTTAGACATGACTAAAACAATTGGATGGACAACAAGGCAAGAACATCTGGGTATTCAAAAATACCCAGCTTCCCCAGATACAGCCCTCCTCTTCTCCATATGAAAATGTGTCTAGTCATCAGGGTAGGGTATTTTGATTCATGGGGTCTTCACACAGCCACCAAAAAGTCCCACCTCCTACATTCCAGGTTAAGGGGATTTATATACCGAGGAAACTGTCTCAATGTAGACAGTAGGGATGAGGTCCTAGCTTCAACTTTGTTGCTTGAATGGAAAGTTCAGCCCTATTGTAGGGAAATAGGAGCTCACCTATCCTAGTCATACCAGTTTAGAATAGAGACAACTGAACCTGAGTATAGGTATCTTCCCCTCTTAACAGATTTAAGGAAGAATGGCCATTAAATGTATGACCTGGAGCAAGTTCTATCTCCCGCTGGGAGGTATGGAAGATTTTTTCTGTAGTTTCCCAGAAATTGCTGTAAAGCCTTCATCTTGGACAATGACAGGGACTCCCACTTTCTATGTACCCACAAGTTCTTGCCATGACATATTCCAGAAAATACTTCCCCAGACTCATGCAAAACAAGGGAATATGAACATAGCCAGCCATTCTGGGACATTACATCTACCCCAGACTGGCAAGCATATCTGTTGAAACTACTAGATCTAGATAAGAACACAAAAGAAAAAAAACTTCCTTGAAGTAAATTCTACCATGGGAGAAATTGAAAGAAGATATATGATGATGAAGAGATAACTAATAGGAGAGAAGAAAGAAGTGTACCCCAACAAGCTTAATGTCTTTTCAAAGAGATCTGAGGGAGAGAGAGAGACAGAGAGAAAGAGAGAGAGAGAGAGAGAGAGAGAGAGAGAGAGAGAGAGAGAGAGACAGAGACAGAGAGAGAGAGACAGAGAGAGAGACAGAGAGAGAGAGTCCTAAAAGAGGCTTTTAGACAGGAAAAAAGAAGGGAGGACATAAAAGAAAGAACACAAATTTGTAGAAAGGAAGGAGGGAGTTGAATTGCTATTTCTCATAACTGTAGTACAGGAGAACAGAATAAAAAAATTGAGCAATGTGGGGGTGGGGATGGACATGGTAGATGAACCTTGCTCTTTTCAGAAATGGATAAATGTGGAATGAATGCTCACAACGTGGTGTAGGGAACAATCAACAAGTGGAGAAGTTTGGGGGAGGGTAGGTCAAGGGAGAATAATACCAAGCAAAATAAGCTTCCTGATTTAGAAGGGGAGATTAAAAGGGAAAAAGAAATGATGAGAAAAGGAAAATGTCTAGAATCTAAGAGGATGCTTATCAACTGGAGAATGAAAGGCTGAACCAATTTTAGTATATGGATGCAATGGATGATTAGTCATGTAGTGGATAGGATGATAAACCGTAAATCAGAAAGTCATCAGTTCAAATATGACCTCTCACATTCCCCATGTAACCCTGGCTAAGTTACCTAATATGTTTTCTTCAGTTTTTTCACTTATAAAATGGAGATCACAAAGGCACCCACCTCCCATAATTGTGATAAAATCAAATAGGATAATATTTCTGAAAAGTGCCTGGCATATAGTAAGTACCATATAAATGGTAGCTACAGTTATTACTTTATAATTATAGCAAATTATGACAGACAGAAACTCTAAGAGCCAAGATGGTAGAGTAAGCAGTAAAATTGTCATAATTCTCCCATATTTACCTACAAACAACCATAAAATAGCACCCCCAAATGAATCCTAGAACAGTAGAACTAGCAAAAAGATGGGTGAAACATTTTCTAGCCCAAGAAACTTGGAAATCTGCAGAAAAATTCTGTCTTGCATAAAAAGGGAGCACAGTCCAGGACAGGATGTATTCCAGCAAACCAGCAACAAGTCTCAGTAATCCAACAGGAAATCCTGAGCCCTGTACAGTGGAGCAGGCAAATACCCACACCAGAACCTCCCATGTGCCTCAGTAGAGCCAGGGAAACTGGTAGCCTCATTCTCTGAGAACTGCTATGTGCTTCATCACAGCCCTGAGTAAACAGACATCCTCCAGAGGGCAGACCTTCCTTACTTCAGTGTAGCCCCTAAAAGAAACATCTCACCAGTCCCTGTATATGCCAAATACCAGTTCTAAGACCCCAGCTCAGAATCAAGTAAGCTATTTACATCCAAAGATGGGAAGATGATACTTATAATATTTAAAAATCATACCATTAATAATACAGCAAGAAGGAATATATGTAGAGGGTAGGAGAATATGAGGAAATGACATAAAAAAAATTAAAAGATGAAAAAGAAGAGTACAATGGGTACAGAAGAAAGAGAGAGGTAGAATGGGACAAATAATTTTATGTGAAGAGGTGCAAAAATCCCATTACAGTGGAAAGAAAGATGGGAGGGTGGACAAAGGGAATGAATTGAACCCTACTCTAGTAAGTATGAAGTAAAGGGGAAGAGTTAAGAGAAGGGAGATCAGATTGAGGGAGATGGTATAAGAAGCAAAAATCTGGTGAAGAGAGAAAAGGTGAAAGGAGAGAGGACAAATGAGGAAAAATAAGATAGAGGAAAATGCAGAGTTATTAATCATAATTGTGAGTGTGAATGGGATGAATTGTCCCATAAAATGGAAGCAGGTAGCAGAGTGGATTAAGAACCATAATCCTACAATACGTTGATTACAAGAAAGGCACTTGAAGTAGAGAGACACAAAGAGTAAAGTAAGAGGATGGAGTAGAATCTATTATGTTTCAGCTGAAGCAAAAAAAAAGGGGGGGGAAGAGAACAATTTTGATCTGAGAGAAAGCAAAAGCAAAAATTGACCTAATTAACAGAGATATGGAAGACAACTACATCTTGCTAAGAGATACCATAGATAATGAAGTAATAGCAATACTAAGCATATATGCACCAAATAGTATAACATCCAAATTCTTAAAGGAGAGGGTAAGTGAATTATAGAAAGAGCAAAATTATATTAATGAGGGATCTCAGTTGCCTCCCTCTCAGAACTTGATAAATACAACCAAAAATAAACAAGACAGAAACTAAGGGGGTGAATAGAATATTAGAAAAGTTAGATATGACAGACCTTTGGAAAAAACTGAATGAGAACAGAAAGGAATATTCTTTTTTTTTCTCAGCAGCGCATGGCACCTGCATAAAAACTAAGCATTGATTAAGACATAAAAATCTCACAGTCCAACGTAGAAAGGAAGAAATATTAAACACATCCTTTTCAGATCATAATGGAATAAGTTGCATTCAACAAACGGCAGTAGAAAGATAGATTAGCAATTAATTATAAATAAAATCATCTAACCCCAAAGAATAGGTTGGAAAAAGAATAAACCATAGAAAGACTCAACAATTTCATTAAAAAGAATGACAATAATGAGACAGTATCTCAAAATTTATGGAATGATGCCCAAGTAGGACTAAGGAGGGGAATGTATTTCTCTAAATTCTCACATCAACAAAATTAGAAAAGAACAAATCAATAAATTGAGCATGCAACTAAAAAAAAGAGAAAAAGAACAAATTCAAAATCCCTAATTTAATGCCAAATTAGAAATCCTGAAAATCAAGGGTGAGATTAATGAAAGTGAAAAAGAAACCGTCGAGCTAATAAATAAAGCTATGAACTGGTTTTATGAAAAAAAGATAGGTAAGTCACTGGTTAATTTGATTTTTTAAAATTAGAAAAATAAATATTCCGTATCAAAAATGAAAAGTGTGAATTCACCACCAAATGAAGAGGAAATTAAAGCAATAATCAAAAGCTATTTTGCCCAACTGTAGACCAATAAATTTGACAGTCTAGGTGAAATGCATTAATATTTATGAAAATATAAAATTTACCTAGACTAACAGATCAGGAAATAGAATACTTAAATAACCCCATCTTAGAAAAAGAAATTGAACAAGCCATTAATAAACTCCCTAAGAAACAATGTCCAGGGCCAGATGAGCTCACAAGTGAATTTTATTAAACATTTAAACAATTAATTCCATACATATAAACTATTTTGAAAAATAGGAGAAAGAATCCTACCAAACTCCTTTTGTGACAGAAATACAGTGATAAAAGATAAACCAGGATACAATATTTACATCAAATATCTTGCAAAAGCCTCATTTCTCAAATATATGGAGAACTGAATCAAATTTATAAGAATGCAAGTCATTTCCCAATTGGTAAATGGCCAAAAAATATGAACTGGCAGGTCTCAGATGAAGAAATCAAAGGTATCTATATGCATGTGAAAGCTCTAAATCACTTTTTGATTAGAGAAATGCAAATTCAAAACTGCTGGGGTACCACTTCACACCTATCAAATTAGCAAATATGACAAATATTGGCGAGAATGTGGGAAAATTGGGACACTAATGCACTGTTGTTGGAGTTGTGAACTGATCCAAACTTTGTGGAAAACAATAGGGAACTATGCCCAAAGGGCAACGAAATTGTGCATACTTTTTGATCCAGAAATACCATTACTAGGCCTATATCCTAAAGAGATCACAATAAGGGAAAAGGACCTACCTGTGCAAAAATATTTACAGCAGCACTTTTCATGGTGGCAAAATATTGGAAATTGAGAAGATGTCCATCAATTGGGGAATGGCTGAACAAGCTGTGGTATATGAATGTAATGGAAAGTTTTAGGACCAACTGTTGAGTATTGTTCTTGCCACTAGGAAATAAGAAATACAGGTAATGGGGAATAGAAAGTTATCTGGCTCTACAGGACAAAAGAGAAGGTGGGGTAAGGGAAGGGAGGGATGATAGAAGAGA
>CM053774.1:100327939-100353590 GCA_028658325.1 Potorous gilbertii | reverse complement strand
TTGATTTTCAAAATCCTTTTTGAGCTCTTCCATGGCCTGAGCCCATGGGATACCTATTTCAGATGTTGGGGATACAGAGGCCTTGACTCCTATGTCTTTACCTGATGTTAAGCAGTTTTCTTCTTCATCAGAGAGGAAGGTTGGAATCATTTGTTCACCAAGAAAATAACCTTCTATGGTCTTATTTTTTTTTCCCTTTTCTGGGAATTTTCCCAGCCAGTTACTTGACTTCTGAGAGTCCTCTCCACCCCTGGCCTAGGTCAGCCCAGCTAGTGCTTGGGGTCTGAGATTCAAATGGTGCTCCCCAGCCTCAGGGCTTTTGGTGGCAGGCCTGGCTGTTATTCAGGGTAAGATTAAATCAGGTTCTCAGGTGGGAGCAGGGCCTCCCAGGATCAGTTCCCTCAGGGGGTTTATGCAGAGACCTTTTGTAATGGAGCTCCTGCTGAGCTCCTGCCTGCTCTGGGAACCTCTGGCCGCCTGATACCTCTGCCGTTGCTGCCTCTGCTGCTGCCTCTGCCACTGCCTCCTGAGGGTGCCTGAGTCCCAGAGACACCCCGCTCCCCTCTCAGCCCATCTCTCTCACTGACCTGTGCATCTGTGGGTGGAGGGACCTTCGCGACCACTGGAGATTCCATCCCTGAAGCCTGCTTGGATCTGTTCGCTCCTCTCAGTGCTGCGCGGCCAGGGCAGGGGAGGGCTCCACTCCCATCTGGTGCGCGATGGACATTTGGCATCGGTTTTTCAGGGCTCTCTGTAATGGAAATCTCCTTCACTGTGTTTCTGCGTGGCTTCCACTGTTCCAGAATTTATTGGGAGTTCTTTTTAAAGGAAATCCATGGGCTGTGGGTTCGGACCTAGCACAGGTGAGTCTTTCTACTCCACCATCTTGGCTCTGCTCCCCATACTTTTCTTGATTCTTATGTTTGAAAGTCAAATTTTCTATTCATCTCTGGTCTTTTCATCAAGAATGCTTGAAAATCCTCTATATTATTGAATAACCATTTTTTGCCCTGAAGTATTATATTCAGTTTTGCTGGGTAAGTGATTCTTGGTTTTAGTCCTAGTTGCTTTGACTTCTGGAATATTCTATTCCAAGTCCTTATATCCCTTAATGTAGAAGCTGCCAGAACCTGTATTATCCCGATTATATTTCCACAAGATTTGTATTGTTTCCTTCTAGCTGTTTGCAATATTTTCTGCTTGATCTGAGAAATCTGAAATTTGCCCACAATATTCCTAGGACTTTCTCTTTTTGGGTCTCTTTCAGGAGGTGATTGGTGGATTCTTTCAATATTTATTTTGCCCTCTGCTTGTAGAATATCAAGGCAGTTTTCCTTGAAAATTTTGTGAAAGGTAATGTCTAGGCTCTGTTTTTGATCGTGGCTTTCAGGTAGTCTCATAATTTTTAATTTTTCTCTCCTATATCTATTTTCCAGGTCAGTTGTTTTGCCAATGAGATATTTCACATTATCTTCTATTTTTTTCATTCCTTTGGTTTTGTTTTGCAACTTCTTGGTTTGTCATATAGTCATTAGCTTCCCTGAACTCCACTATTTTCTTCAGTGAGCTTTGGAACCTCCTTTTCCATTAGGTAATCCTCCTTTCTAAAGCCTTCTTCTCCTCATTGCCTTTTTGGACCTCTTTTTCCAATTGTGTTAGCATAATTTTAAATGCTATTTCCCTCAGTCTTTTTTTGGTTTCTCCTTATCAAGCTTCTGACTTGCTTTTCAAGCTGTTACATGGCCTGGGGCCATTGTATATTCATTTTGGAGGTACTAGATGCAGAAGCTTTAACTTCCTCTGACAGTATGCTTTGTTCTTCCTCATCCAAAAGGATGGAAGGAAGTACCTGTTCACCAGTGAAGTAACATTCCATGGTCTTATAGTTTTCCCTTTTTGGGTATTTTCCCAGTCAGTTACTTGACTTCTGAATCCCTTGTCAAGAGCACGATCATGGTGTTCCTGCTCACCCCAGGACTGTCTGTGCTCAGGGCTGAGATTCAGATCAGCTGTTCAATTTCCCCAATGACTTTATGCTCAGTGTTCCAACAATGGAACAATGGAACAATGGATGCCAGCTGTTGCCTGCCTGCTGTTGCCTCCAGAAGCCTCTGTTGCCCAGCCTCCACCACCACCTTAGGCCAGGGTCAGGGGTGGACTCTGCTCCCTTCTTGCTTAGGTTGAGAAAGCCCTCTCACTGACCTTTGGCACCTATGGGTTGAGGGATCTGGGAACCTCTGCTTCCAGGGGGATATTATCCCTAAAGTCTACTCAAGTCCTGCTCCTCCCAGAGTTGCATGGCCAAGGGTGGGCTTTGCTCTGCTCCACATCAGGTGTGACAAACCTTTCCCGTTGACCTTCCAGGACACCTTGGGCTGGAAATGTGCTCTGCTCTGTCTTTATGTGGCTTCTGCTACTCCAGAATTTTTTGAGAGTCTTTCTTTACAGGCATTTTATAGGCTGTGGGGGAAGAGCTAAAGTATGTACATTTTTCTACTCCACTATGTTGGCTCCACCCCTCAGCTTTGGTCTGTTCAACAAGAATCTTTAGAAGTCCTCTATTTCATTGAAATTGTATTTTTCCCTTGAAGTATTATATTCAGTTTTGCTGGGCAAGTGATTCTTGGTATTAGTCCTATCTCCTTTGACTTGTGGAATATCATATTTCAAGCCCTTTGATCCCTTAGTGTAGAAGTTGTTAAATCCTATATTTTCCTGATTGTATTTCCACTATACTTGAATTGTTTCTTTCTAACTGCTTGTAATATTTTCTCCTTGACCTGGAAACTGTGGAACTTGACTACAATATCCCTAGGAGATTTCCTTTTGTGATCTCTTTCAGGAAGTGATTGGTGAATTCTTTTCATTTACATATTACCCTCTGGTTCTAGAATATCAGGGAAGTTTTCTTGCTTATTTTTTGGAAGATGATGCCTAGGCTCTTTCTTTGATCATGGTTTCAGGTAGACCAATAATCTTTTCAGATCACTTGTTTTTTCCATGAGATATTTCACATTGTCTTCTATTTTTTCATTTGTTTTGGTTTTATTACATAATTTCTTGATTTCTCATAAAGTCATTATCTTCCATCTGCTCCATTCTAAGCTTTAAAGAACTATTTTCTTCAGTGAACAGTTGAACCTCTTTTTCCATTTGGCCAATTCTGCTTTTTAAGCCACCGTTCTCCTCATTTAATTTTTGTATCTCTTTTCTATTTGAGTCAGTCTATTTTAAAGGTGTTAATTTTCTTCAGCATTCTTTTGAGTTCCCTTTAGAAAGCTGTTGACTAGTTTTTCATGATTTTCTGGCATTAGTATCATTTTTTTTCCAATTTTTCCTCCACCTTTCTTACTTGATTTTCAAAATCCTTTTTGACCTCCTCCATGGCCTGAGACCATTGCATACATTTTTGGAAGCTTTGTACAATAGGAGCCTTGACCTTGCTGTCTTCCTCCAGCTATATGTTTTGGTCTTCCTTGACTGTATGCTTTATTCTTCCTCATCTGAAAAAATGGAAGAAAATATCTTTTTTTTCACCAAGAATGTAACTTTCTATAGTCTTTTTTTCCCCTTTGGGGGCATTTCCCCAACCAATTACTTGACTTTTGAGTTCTTTGTCAAGTGGAGAGTTTACTACCTCAGACTTCAAAGGTTTTGTGCAGCTGTTATTTGAGGTATCTCTATGGACCTCTAAGTTTTCAGTTCCTCCAAAATGGCATAGTTAAGGAATAGGTGTTTCCTCCTCTCCTGGCCTGCACCTGGTCTGTGAGCAACCTTAAGCACTCTTTTCTGCACTGGAACTGTAAGTAGGATTCCCTCTCCACACCCACCATAAGCTCCTCCATGCCAGTACTCCTCTTCACCCCAGGAGCACCACTAGATCAACTGCTATAGACCTCCAGGTTCTGAAGGCCAAGAGCTCTAGAAGCAGGTATTGCTGTGGCATTCATGGCTACAGTCATCCTGGTGCTGGGACTGGAGTAAGACCAAGCTCTCCTCTCTCCCAG
The DNA here is from genome assembly GCA_028658325.1 of Potorous gilbertii. Lineage (NCBI taxonomy): Eukaryota > Metazoa > Chordata > Mammalia > Diprotodontia > Potoroidae > Potorous > Potorous gilbertii. The sequence continues at coordinate 100,349,583 of CM053774.1, read as the reverse complement.
ATGAAAAAGCTTTCTCACTGACCTTTGAAGCTGACTTTGGCATTTGTGGGTTAAGAAATTTGGAAACTGCAGCAGTTGCCCATTATTCAGTTTCCTGAAACCTTCTTCAGTCCCATCTGTGCCAGGGCAGCCAACTCTGGGCTCTGCTCTGAGCCCAGCATGATAGACCCTTCCTGTTGGCCTTTTAGGCTCTCTTGGGCTTGAAATAAGCTTCATTCGGACATTGTGTTGCTTCTGCTGCTCTAGAATTTGTTTAGAGTCATTTTTGCAGGGATTTTAAGAGCGTTAGGGGGAGATCTCGAGCAGGTCTGAACTTCTACTCAGCCATTTTGGCTCCATCCCCCAATCATTAATTTCTTAAGGCACTCAGTGTTCTAGTTGAACTGGACTTATTGTGATTCTTCACATGTGAATTTCCAACTCCTTTTATTTGTACATCATGTGGGAAATATATTCCCTCCTTACATCCACTTCTTAAAATTTTTATTTTTTTCAGCCTGCGGGTTAAATACATGAAACAGTTTTTGATCTGCACAGCATATAAAACTTACTCTACCCTGTGATGAACTATGTATTTTGTATATATTTATGAAGCATATCTAAGCTTGAAGGGTGATAATCTCACCTCCTGTTTCCATTGACATGTCAGACCCCCATAGTATCCATTCTTGTAGTTAAAATATGGATTTCTGTGTGATCATCTTAGGTTTCTTAGTCTCTATTTTGTAATCTTGGGACTACCTTTAACTTTGACTTGTGGTAGTTTTATTGCTGTGAAAATTTACCAGCTGAATTGCTTAACTCTGAGACTTTGACTTCCCCTGAGTTTATATCCTGATAAACAACTATCTCCTACTTTGTGTCTTGGCACTACAGTATGACTGGAAAGATAGATCAAAAAGTTAGAGCATTAGGCTGTCCTTCACCTTTCCTGCATCTGGACATAAGCCCAAATACACCCATCCCTCTAATACACACCACTGGGGCTGGGGAGGGGCAACATTCTTTGTTATTGTCCAGTTAGGTCAAACTCTTCATGACTTCATTTGGGGTTTTCTTGGCAAAAAATACTGTAGTTGTTTGCCATTTCCTTCTTTAGAACATTTTACAGATGAAGTAACTGAGACAAACAGGCTAAGTACCTTGTCTAGGGTTACACAGAAAGTAAGTATCTGAGGACTGATTTGAACTGATTCTTCCTGACTCCAAGCCAGGCACTCTATCCACTGTGCCACCTAGCTAAAGAACACCATGTACATCCTACTCAAATCTATTCAGTGAAGCAATCACTCCTAGTTCCTCAACAGCGTGTTTGTTTCTTAACTCTTAGGTGGTGCCTGAGCATCAGCTTTTCCTTCCCACAGATGTTACCTGATTCCCTGAGTGGGACTTCCTTTCCAGGCATTCACCTATCTCCCCTTCTCTGTTCCTTCCTGAAGGTTTTGTTCCTTATTCCACTGACCTCTGGAACTTATTCATATCCATTTCTGGTTTCTGGTAGTGTTAAATATCAATAGACCCCTAATAAAATTTCTGCTAATGACTCTTGGGGTCATTCTTTCCTGTCAGAAACCAACAAAACCACTTAAGTAGGTAATACATAGCCAGAGCCTGGATGCTATTCCTTCCTTTAGTCTGTAAGTCACTGACCAGGTCCAGGACTAGAAATCTTGGCAGCTCCACTTTCATGGAAAGAACTTCCTGAATCCATTAGTAAGGACTACAGTCATGAAACCTATTCCTTTGTGATAGGGAATTCCTTTCCTACCTTATCCATTAGATATATGGGCTACTAATCAGAGCTAGGAACAGGACTCTTAGGCTTGATGTATGTGCCCCAATGGAAGTGACTTCCTTACTGCTGTGGTCAAGATGATACTTGTACCTCTACCAAAACATTATTGCATCTTTTCTGGGCTACAGGAATACTCTTGAAGGATAAGATTCTTGACTGAAATCAGTCAGATAGACTTAAATAACTTTTAGAAAGGACTATTTGTTATTATTTATTATAGTAACAAATCCAAGATCTCCGAATCTGCTTTCCACAACTTGATTGTCCTTGGTTCCTAATGCAGACATTGCTCCCAAACTTTCCAATAATATTATTAGGGTGCTAAGGAAAAAGTTCCCAATCTTCTGACTTTCAAAGGTTCTCAAGATCATCTTACAACCAAGGGGGAGGGGAGAAGACTGTTGCTAAGGTGAACTCAAGTCAAGCAGGTCCTTCTTAGGACCCAGACTGCAACTGATCTCTTATGACTTGTCCCTTGCATAATTCTCTGATTCCAATTAACTCCTTGTTTTGTTTTTCACTTTTTGTTTCTGTTGTTTGCGTGCTACAAGGGACACAAATAAAACCCTCAGACAATCAGGACAGACTGATTATCCCACTTGGAAAGATGGCCAGACCTTGTTCACAGGGAATGAATAATCAAGATATAGTTTTAATGGATGGATCAGGGCATGGTACAATATCAAATTAAGTGGGCTGGTGTAGTATGCTAAATCCACCATTAAACTTATGGACCCTCTGAGGAAAGGGACCATTTCACTTTTGTCACTATAAGTTCAATGCCTCATATAGGACTAGCACAAGTAGGTATCTAATAAATAATTGTTAACTGACTAATTCAATGCCATCAACTTTTCCATTTAAATTTGTTTCTGCTTATGTGAGCATGCATGTACACATGTATACTACATGCATATGTGTATATTTATACACATGTGTTTATGTGTATGTTTATACATGTGTGTATGTGCATATACATGCATGTATATGTGTAGGTATGTACAAATACAAATATTATATATACATATACATACCTGCATGCATGCATACACAACTTATCTAGGATTTCTGGAACTTCCAATTATATCCATTTTTTGTGAATATAAATTAAGTGATGTTTGCTAAAACATATAAACATGATTACACACATTAGTTCTTTCTTTCTGGTTTGTCTTCTAGATCTCAGTACATCTAGGCTGTACTGACAGAATCTCTGAATTGATGTTACTGTATTTTCTGCACCTACAGAATGACTTTGAAGTCCTGAGACTGAAGAAGTAAAATTGAATTAAATAAAAAATTCAAGAAATGAACAAACTTAACGGAACTTTTTGTTCTTATTATGCAATACTTTATGAACTCATGGCCACTTGTGCAGAGGAATGAATTCCTAGCCTCAGGGAAACTACAAATACATGTTTTGGAGAGTTCAGACAAGGCTATAAATAAATCAATCAACTATGAAGTGATTTCCTCATTCCTTTCCTCCATCCTTTGTTCCCTCAAATTATTTACCATGCTAAAAAAAAATGAAAGCTTAAGTTTGGGAATATTGTTAGCACATAATGCTTTCTTTCTGTACCTTGGATGGAACTCTTGGGATACAAAAACAAACAAATAAATAGTCAAGAACAATACTTTTGAAGCATCACTGATAAATGTACAAAGTAGCATAATTATTTTATAAAAGAAAAAAACTGGGAAAATGTATCTCTTTCCTTGTTGCTCCCTGCCCCTTCCTATAGTTTTACAATATCCTTTAGCTTCAGGAATCTTGAGCCCTGTCAGATATGAAAAGTATCTTTCATTAGTTTTCTTGTGGACAGGTAAGTTTGTGTTTGCCATTTTCTTCTTTCCCTACTGACAGTGATGTAGCATAATACCACTCATTTAAAGATACATTTAGGACAAAATGAAAGAATTCAAATGAATAGGGAAAATTAATTGGTCTTTTTTTAATTTTAATAAAAATACCTCACAGACAGTAAATAATTTTAATAAGGCAGTTTGTGGTACAATGGATAGATCTTTGAATTTAGAGTCAGAAAGACCTGAGTTCAAAACTGGCTTTAGGTACTAATTCTGTGACCCCCAAATAAATCAGTTAACTTCCATTTTACTTAGTTTCCTCACCTCTAAAATAGAGATCACATCATAATTGCACTTACATTGCAGGGTAGTTTTGATGTTTAAATGAGATTATATATGCTAATAAATGAGATTAAATTTGTTAATAAATATATTTGTTAATTAAAAACAACTTTGCAAAGTGCTATTATGGGAACATAACATACAGTTCCAATGTAATTAAATATACATACATACACACATATATATTTATATATAACATATATAGTTCCTTTATAAATACTTATTTTCTGCCTCCCTCCCTTCTTCCCTTCCTTCCTTCCTTCCTTTCTTCCTTCCTTCCTTCCTCCCTTCCTCCTATTAACAAGTTAACTTCCTGTGGATTTCTTATTGATGTAAATTTGACTCTTTTCTCCACATATTTGAGAAATAAAGCTTTTATTAGGAACACTTGCTGTAAAGTGCTTGCCTCCTCTGGACACAAACACAGAATTTTCTGCTTTTTTTCTAATCTTTGTTGTATTTGGATTTGTTTATGCAAACCTTTTTTAATTTAATATAATAAAAATTATCAATTTTACATCTTGTAATATTTTCTATCTTTTGTTTAGTCAATGAATTCTTCAAGGTGTAGTTGTTAATAGTCCATTTAACTTGGTAGATTTCCAGTGAAGTCTCAAGGTATCTGTGCTTGGGTCTGTGCTGTTGGGCATTTTATTAATGACTTGGAAAAATGTATCAATAAGTTTTTATTTTTCACAAAGCTGGGAGATATATGTGAATGATAGCTGACAACAACATCCTGACAGAAGAAGACATTGGGCCAAATCTAATAAGATCAAATAAGTTGGGATAAATGAAAAAAAAAGAGACAAACATAAATTATCTTGAGAATTACCATAGTGAGCTCTGCTCTGGCAAAAGTAAGCATAATCTAGATTGCTGTTGATGTAGCATCCAGGAATAAAGATGTGATACTCTCAGCGTACATTATGCTATATACATTATTAAGACACTTCTGTGTCTTTGCATTTCCCTGTGTCTCTGTCTCTTTCTCTCTTCTCTTCTCCTTTATATTCTCCTCCCCTTCCCCTTCTTCTCTGTCTCTTCCTCCTCCTCTTCCTCCTCCTCCTCCTCCTCCTCCTCCTCCTTCTCTCTCTGTGTCTCTCTGTCTCTGTGTCTCTGTGTTTGTCTCTGTCTCTCTTTGTCTCTGTCTCTCTTTGTCTCTGTCTCTCTGTCTATCTCTCTTTCTCTATTCCCCCCCCACAAATTTAATCTCATTTATTAACAAATATAATCTCATTTAAGCATCAAAACTACCCTGCAATGTAAGTGCAATTATGATGTGATCTCTATTTTAGAGGTGAGGAAACTAAGTAAAATGGAAGTTAACTGATTTATTTGGGGGTCACAGAATTAGTACCTAAAGCCAGTTTTGAACTCAGGTCTTTCTGACTCTAAATTCAAAGACCTATCCATTGTACCACAAACTGCCTTATTAAAATTATTTACTAAGTCTGTGTGGTATTATGGTGTCCAAAAGATGGAAAAGGGCCTCAAGTCCATGGCATAAAATAGACTGAGCTAACTGATCTCCAAACTAAATTTGAGTTCTAAATTTTAAAATACTACCATTGCCACTACCCTAGGTGATATTCCTATCCCATCTATAATATTTTACTTGCCCCTGACATGTAAAAGAATCCATTTCCATTGCCTATCTATTTTTATTCTAGTTTTGAATGCTCGTGGCACTTACTTTATAGGACCATATCTTTCTTATATATTCATCCATAATTTTCTTTCCAAGGAATGGCCTGTCACTCATAGGGAAGTCAAAGGATGCCTTCACTCTTCCATTCTCCCAATTCCTCTGGCTTCAAGGAGCAACATTCTCTCTGTATATAAGTCTGCATATAAGGCTGAGCACAGTGCTTAGTGGGGAACTGGGAGAAGCTCAGAAAGTGGGGGTCACTGTGGGACAGTGAAGAGAATGATAGAGGGGAAAGGGGAATCAGAAATCGAGGATGCAGGCAATCCTTCTGACTCTCAAGCAAATGCGATCTCCCTGCATGGTGTGCCCATTTCAAAGAAGCAGCTTCCCTCTTAATGAGGGAAGCAAAATTGCAGTAACTCAGTTAAACATGAGATGCACACATTTTTTGACACCATTTCAAATATTCATATGGTGTATGAATGCCCAACCTGTGGTAGAATCTTCCAAGTTCATATTGGTCAGCCATAGTGAGATACACTGTACCTTGACTCCAACACAGTGATGTGACTTTAGAACTTTTCAAAAATGAAGAATAACCATCAACCAGTCAACCACTCCATAGTTAACTATTAATATTTACTTCCGTTTGCTATATATATATATATCTTTTGAAAATACATAATGTTGGGACAGCTAAGTGACATAGTGGATAGAGCACAATCCTTGAAGTCAAGAGAATCTGAGTCTAAATCCAGCCTCAGACACTAACTGTGTGGCAATGTGCAAGATTCTTAACCCTGATTTCAACCAAGGGAAAAAAATACATAGTGTCTCAAAAATAAGTGCAATTTTAAGCCTTAAACACTGGCCAGTGAGTTACATATTGATCTCTTTGGACAGCTACCCCTTTTTCCCCTCTTTCTGGCTGAAAATTTTGTGTCCTGATAATTCATCTTGGAATATTATAGAATATTCGCCTATGGAATTTTATGTTTCATATATGTATACACATATACAATATATGTATACATATATACATATAGATATGTGTATACATATATACCTATATATGTGTATACATATATACATATTCTCCTATAGAATTTTAATCCATTTAAGAGTAATGAACACATTTGGTTTTGGAATTTAATTACCATTCCTGTATTATTGGTATACAGTAGAACTAGGACAGCTAGGTGGTAGAGTTAATAGTGCTCTGGTTTTGGAAACAGGAAGACTCATCTTTATGAATTCAAATCTGGTCTCATACAATTGCTAGCTGTGTGAATCTGGTCAAGTCATTTAACCCTGTTTGCCTCAGTTTCCTCATCTATAAAATGAGTTGGAGAAGGAAATAACCCAGCATGCTAATATCTTTGCAAAGAAAACTTCAAATGGGTTCACAAAGAGTTGGACATGACTGAAACAACAGAACAACAGACCCACATTTCTTTTCTTTTTCTATTATCAATTCTAAGAAACAAGTTATTGTGTCTTTTCATCATTTCTAATCCAGCAACCAGTTGTTTTCTATTGATTAGAAACAAATTCAAAACTTCATATCTTCTTATTGCTTCTTACAATATTTAAGAAAATAAGATATAAGTAAAGAAACAAGAAAATTGGCTACTCTGCTTTGTTTTGGTTTGGGTTGTTTAGAAACAAAACCAATAGATTCCCGAAAGAATGATGACTCGTCACTACTGCAGTATAATTTTGCACTGTTTCTGACTTGCTTCAAACACCTTGTTTTTTCTTGCTTTTGAGTCACAGAGCTTTTTTTTTTCCTACTCCTGAAATAATATATATTTGCTTCTCCATCTTTAATCTTGATCTTTAATCAAACTTTTATTTATTTTAATTTTATTTATTTAATCAAACTTTCTGCCATATTTCTCCTCCTCTTCTGGTAACAAGATTATTTCTCATTTGATTATATTTATTTTCATTTTATACAATACAACTAAACAATCGTTTCTATTTTTTTCGTTTTGCATTAGCAGACTTCACTAGGAGGTCAAAATGATCTCCTTGAAATTTTTAGTTCACCTTGTCTGCGACCTATGCTTTGTTAATTTGAATGTATATAGGATTCCTTGGATTTTCTTGTTAACTCTCTTCTTCAGCATTGTCTCCTGTAAATTACTTATCCCCCTCCATATGTGTTATATTGTTACTGCCTATGGCGCAAGGTTTTACAGATGTATGTGGGGAGTTTTCTCCTTTTCCCTCTATTTTATGAAATGCATATTTGTTAGAATTTAAAAAAAATAATTGTTTCAAGTGTCTTTATGTTAAATCAGAAAAACTAGGTCTCTTTTTATCATCAGATGGGGAGAGAGACAGAGGCAGAGAGACAGAGAGACAGAGAGAGAGAGAGAGACAGAGACAGAGAGACAGAGACAGAGACAGAGAAAATATATTTGCTCCAATACAGAAACCAGTTTGGCTAAAATCAATTTTAAAAACTCAAAATCATTTGTTTTTTTTTAACATATACCCTCTTCTTGGATTTTATCTCTGTGGGATTAAATAAAATTCTGGTTTGACCAGGGTAATGATTTTAATAGTCTTCCTAAATTTTATAGAAAATTTATTATATAAATAAGACTTATCGGGGTAGAATTATAAAATTTGTAATAAAAAAGAACAGTGGTTTATCTTTATATATCACCTTTATTATATAAATTTCTTCATATTTCACTCTGTGAGGTAGTGAGAAGTATAAAACAACTTACTCTATATTTGACTGATGGTATCAAGAATTTTAAACATAATTTTTTTTAAAGTCATCAGAAAACATCATTTGAAGGAACATGTTGATATGTGGAGTAACACCTTGAAGATCATTGTGATGAAATCTTTTAAGTACATGAACTTTTATTATTAATTCATCTTTTGGCATACACCTATATTTCAGAGCAGTTATCAAATATTGTTGTTAATTTTTCAGTTGCTGAGCTTCAAAACAGAACATTAAATGTCATTTAGTCACTGACAGTAGTAATCTGCTGTTTATCAGCCTATTAGGTATAGCAAGTAATGCTAATGGGGGTGATTATAAAATAACAAAAGCCTAAAGCTGATGTGTGTCTCTCCATGTTGAAAAGGCTAATTCGGCAATTATGAAGCATGCCTCATTTAGCAGACTGGCCAGAGGACAGGAAATGGTTTATTCAAGAGATTTCAAGGGAGCTAAACTAAACATCTGCTGGGCTAAATTTTCTTTCATTGCTTATTATTTGTTGATGTCTTTTTTAATAATAAAAATTTCTCTGAATTTCTGGTCCCAGAGAGCCACTATACATAAAATATTTTTGAAAAGAGACAAAAAATTAGTAAGCTTTTCAAGATATCACAAAAATTTGAAAACGTGTTCATTACTCTTAGATCTTCTATCTCTCTAAACAGACAGGGTGGGAATGTTTTCTAGATTATCTTCTTTTGATCCATATTTGTTCTTTGCTCTTTTTTGAGTTGAAGTTTGGTAGGGCATTAATATCAATAGGGAAAGGGGATAAGGCATTCAACATTAGAGTATAAAATAAAGTACAATAGATTCACCAAGTGATCAATATTGGGGTAGGATAGTTGTAGCAGCAAGCTCCCTGACACATCCAGGATGGCCTGCACAGGTTCTTAGATCTACTTTTCTAAAAGGAAAGCAACTTTTGAGGAGTCAATGTACAAGTTGAGAAACACAGACCAACAGACAGGGTTTCTGTCTGACCATAAGCAATACATACATAATAGATCAACAGACAGATACAACTGTCTATGCATACTTACCAGAGAGAGAACCACCGACATCTGGGTTTTGAAAGCAACAGGGTTTGTTAACAGCCATCCAGAGTCTCATATGACCCATGAATCTACTTCCAAAAAATAAGCTCCCAAAGAAAAACCTTACCTTATAGTATATATACTTTTCAGAGCTGGAGAGCATCACCAACTTCTTGCCCAGTGCCTCATTAATTAGCAAAAAGTGTGGCCCTTCCTACAAAACAACCCTTCCCTAATCAACATTCCATTAATGGGCTGACTTGAGGCCTACAAATGAGTGGGGAGGATCTAACTCTCATTAAAATTACAAGAATGTACTCAGAGAAGTATAGGGAATAAGAGGTCATAGTCAAGATATGATATGATAAGAACCTTTTTCCAGGATGTCAGTTTTGTCAGATGAGAGAAAGGGGTAGACACACACACACACACACACACACACACACACACAAAAGTTTGAAGTTAGATTCCACAGTTATGGGCAAGACACTGGAAGCAGAGATTAAGTAAATCTGAAAGAAGGGATAGCTAGATGTTGTAGTGTATGCTTGTTGCTGAACATAACTGGAGGAAATAATGAAACCATTCTGACTATGTTCATTAAAATAGAATGGTAGTTAATTTAAATAGGTCCCTCAATGTAGGAAGGCAACTTCTATCTCCACAAATTCCCTTCTAAAAAGACGCCTCTTTGTAAGATTGAATCACAGCCAGTATGTATTTCCTTGATAATACTGTTGGTCTAGGCTCTTTTCTTGAGTTCATCTTTCCAAAGTACCATTTCAACTTTCTTACACAGTACATCAAAGATCAAGGTATAAGAGTACATATGTGCTGGTTCCGCTCTAACTAATGATAAAAATAGATTATTATAGAAACATTGACAGATTTGTTCTATTTTCTATTTGTTGTTTTCCTGCCAGCTTCATTCCTTCTAGCATGGAAAACCTGCCAGAACTTATGCTCCCCTGGCATCCCAAAGAACCCAAGGTCACCTTGATGCCATAGTAAAGCAATGAAATTGAACTTTATGGGAATGGGTAGATATATAGTCATATGAGAGAGCAAAAGGGGAATATTCTCACATGTAAAGAAATATTCTGAAAACAGCTAGCCATTTTAAATACATTTAAATATCTAGGCTCAAGAAAATTATGTGAAATTTTCATTATTCTATCATTGGTGACATTTCAAGACTGACAATGAGAGAAGTAGCAGAATTCCAGAAATGGTTAAATTTGACCCCACTTTTCAAAAGAAAACAACAATGAAAACAAAAACAATGCCCTAGTTTCAAAATGCTGTAATCATTGATGTGGCATTCTATCTCAGAAGTTCAGAAATTTAAACAAAGATTTAATGGATATCCTACTCAATTTTCCCTTTCTTTTTTAATGGCTCCTTCCTAAACTTTCCTTGATATGTGTAGTGGTTAATGTTTTGTCCCTCATCAAGTTGCCTTGTATGCATGTCTTAACAGTTGAGCAAACAAATATAAAAACAAAGATAATATAGTAAGTATAATGAAATATATAGTAATATTTCTATGACAGTAATATACATAATATAGTATATACTATGATAATATATGTGTATACTAAATATAAAATACTCCTATTCTGCTTGATTGAATTGAAGTGAAAAGTGAAGGGAGAAAAAAGAATGGGGCAATAGTGATTAGACTGACTTAAAGAGAATCAGATTCCAAGTTAGGTAGATTCTGTTCTTTGGCTATTTCCAGATTTGCTAACTGGAGACAATTGATTTAAGTTAAACCAGTTGTGCTTGCAGATATAATCTGCATGTTTGTGCTTTCTTGCTTGATACTAATCCAAGATAATGGAAATGCTTCCCTTGATTAGAAAAAAAAATAATTTCATCAAGCTAGGCAAAATTCTATATAAGCTATGGAAATATGCATGGCAAAAGTCCTTCTGCATACTTCTCTTAACAGTAAGACATGAAACTCTTAGCAACAGTTTGATACAGGAAAGCAACAATTTTCAAAAGGGGTGGAGAAAAGTATACATGTGGACTTTGTCTAAACAATGCCTAAGCTGTTACTTTTTTGATTTTGAGTTTTTTAAACTTTTGCTTAGGCTACCTCTTCTCAGGCACAGTTAAGTTTTGTTTGTAGTTTCTTTCTTTTCTATTCCTAACTCCTCTCTCTCTCTCTCTCTCTCTCTCTCTCTCTCTCTCTCTCTCTCTATCTGTCTCTCTGTCTCTTTTTATATCTAGATATCTATCCATCTATCTAAACACATATGTATTGTACATTATCTATATATGTGTGTGTGTATGTGTATATGTATCTATGTATGCATGTATGTGTGTGTGAATATGTGTTAAATTAATCAGTTTCCTAAAGTTCTTTCTACTATTTTTCAACACTTTCTGAAACTCCCACATTAGAAATGAATTCCTCTGGGTTAGTAGTAGGAGTCTCTTATTCAATTTAGGCCATTTACTAGTCATTAGCACTCCACTGTATTTTCCTTTTAAGATTGATTTTTAATAATAACTGCCATTTATACAGGATAATGCTTTAAGCCTTGCAAAGTGCCTTATGTACTTAATCTCATTTAATGTCCACAACAATCCTGCAAGGTTTGGGCTACAGGCATTATCATCCTCATTTTACTCATGAGGAAATTTATGTTGAAATAAGTTAAGTGACTTGCCCAGGGGCCCCTTTCTTCATGAAAGCAGGGTGAGAAGAAGGATCTGAAAGAAGAAAGAGATTTAGGACAGTATGGGTTGATGAGATAAAATTACAGAAGGTCTGGAGCATAGAATATTTCCCACGGATGATACGGCAAAATAAGGGATTCTAGTCAACCAGTGTAATACAGGTACTAGAAGATAAGAGAGAAAAGTAGACATTAGCAGCTCCCTGTAGTGAAGCACAGGAAATGGAAAAATGGAAACTAATGGAGGCTCCAAAGACTAGAGCTAGGTGTAGGAACAAAGATTAAAGAAAAATGTTAACTATAACTAGAAAATTTTGGTATTTTTTTTACTCAAAATAAACATGTTTAATTTATTTTATTGAATGAAAGAAGGGAACTTTGATCTTTGCAAATGAACATATGAGTCATTAAACAAGTGTAGGGAAGCTCTGTCTGACAAATCATTAGTTTGTACAATTGTAACAGTGAGAACAGTCGAAGAGTGGAGTTAAGATGGTCAAGTGCTATTCAAACTATTCTTTTTTTTTAAATTTATGTATTTATTTAACTTTTTACATTCATTTCCACAAAATTTTGGGTTCCAAATTTTCTCCCTATTTGTCCCCTCCCCCCATTCCAATACACCAAGCATTCTAATTTCTTCTCTCACCAATCTGCCCTCTCTTCTATCATCCCTCCCATCCCTTGTCCCCATCTTCTCTTTTGTCCTGTAGGGCCAGATAACTTCTATTCCCTATTACCTGTATTTCTTATTCCTAATAGCAAGAACAATACTCAACAGTTGTTCTTAAAACTTTGAGTTCCAACTTCTCCCCATTCCTCCCTCCCCACCCATTCCCTTTGGGAAGGCAGGCAATTCAATATAGGCCATATCTGTGTAGTTTTGCAAATGACTTCCATAATAGTCATGTTGTGTAAGACTAACTGTATTTCTCTCCATCCTTTCCTGACCCCATTGCTTCTATTCTCTCTTTTGATCCTGTCCCTCCCCAAAAGTGTTGATTTCAAATTGCTCCCTCCTCCCATTGCCCTCCCTTACATCATCTCCCCCACCCTACTTATCCCCTTCTCCCCCACTTTCCTGTATTGTAAGATAGGTTTTCATACCAAAATGAGTGTGCATTTTATTCCTTCCTTTAGTCAAATGTGATGACAGTAAACTTCATGTTTTTCTCTCAGCTCCCTTCCTTTTCCCTCCACTAAAAAGTATCCTAACCTGCCTCTTCTATCAGAGATAATTTGCCCCATTCCATTTTTCCCACTCTCCTCCCAATACGTTTCTCTCTCACCACTTAACTTCATTTTTTAAAGATATATTCCCATCCTATTCATTCGCTCTGTGTTCTCTGTCTGTGTGTGTGTGCACGTGTGCGTGCGCGCGCGCGTGTGTGTGTGTGTGTGTGTGTGTGTGTGTGTGTGTGTAATCCCACCAATTACACAGATATTGAAAAGTTTCAAAAGTTACAAATACAAATATTGTCTTTCCATGTAGGGATATAAACAGTTCAACTTTAGTAAGTCCCTTATGACTACTCTTTGTGGTTTATCTTTTCATGCTTCTTTTCATTCTTATGTTTGAAAGTCAAATTTTCTTTTCAGCTCTGGTCTTTTCATCAAGAATGCTTGAAAGTCCTCAATTTCATTGAAAGACCATTTTTTCCCCTGAAATGTTATACTCAGTTTTGCTGGGTAGGTGATTCTTGGTTTTAGTCCTAGATCCTTTGACTTCTGGAATATCCTATTCCATGGTCTTTGATCCCTTAATATAGAAGTTGCTAGATCTTGTGTTATCTTGATTGTATTTCCCCAATACTTGAATTGTTTCTTTCTAGCTGCTTGCAATATTTTCTCCTTGACCTGGGAACGCTGGAAGTTGGCCACAATGTTCCTAGGAGTTTCTCTTTTTGGATCTCTTTCAGGCGGTGATCTGTGGATTCCTTGAAAGGACTAGGAGAAGCTCTAACTCATGAGAGTTGCAGCCTCAGGGGAGCAGGGACCCTGGTGTATTGCCAAGGAAATATTCACAGCATTTGGCAATACACCTGCTAACAGTACCAGGGTGAAAAAGAGTGCTTGTTGTCATTCACAGACCAGGACACAGGTCAGGCAAATAGTGACCACACCTCTCCTAAGATTATACCACCTTGGAAGAACTGAAAAGTTACACATTCCCAGAACTAGCTCTGAGAGCTGCAGCAAGAAAGACCTACAGCTTGGCATAATGCCTCCTCCACCTCAGGAACAAAGCCCTACTATAACATGGAGTTAAAAGTCAAGAAATGTCCCAAAGCAAAGGAACAAAGAAAAAAAAAACTTGAGCATATAATATTACTATAGTGATATGGAAGATCAAAACACAAACTAAGAAGAAGACAACAAAGTAAAAACTGCTACATACAAAGGGGGGAAATGTGAGTTGGTATCAAATCCCAAAAGAAGGACTTGGGGTAGGATATTCTAGACAGGCTAGTGGGGTGGGGGAAGCTAGAATTACAACCAAGAATTACCTACATAGCAGAATTGAATGTAATACCTCAGAGGGAAAATGGACATTCAAGGAAATAGAGAACTTTTAAGTATTTCCAATAAAAAGAGCAGAGTTGAATAAAAAATTTGACTTTCAAATATAAGACTGAAGAGAAGTATAAAAAGGTAAATAGGAAAGAGAAATCATATTCAATAAGGTTAAAGTAGCCTTTACATTCCTATGTTGGAAAATTATACTTGCGACTCCTAAAACCCTTCTCATTATTAGAGCTGTTAGGAACGTGTGTGTGTGTACATTTATATGCACATACATACATATACATAGAACGTATAGGTGTGAGGTGAATATGATGGAATAATTATAAAAAATAAAAGTAAGGAAGAGGGATGCACAGAGATAAGGGAAAAGAGAGGGAGAATCGGGTAAATTATCTGATATAAAAGAGGCATGAAAGAGTTTTTACAGTAAAGGGGAAGATGGAAGTAGGATCACAAGTAGGATACTGTTATTGGACCTGGATCAAAAAGCGATATTCATTCTTAATTAGGTGTAGAAATCTAGAGGAAAGTAGAAGAGAAATGGATAAGGGAAGGGAAGGGAGCTGAAAAAAATGAGGGGCAGATTGGGAAAGGTCAGAAGCAAAATTCTTTTAAGAATGAATAGGGGGAAAGGAGAGAGAACATAGGACAGACAGAAGGAAAATAAAATAGAGGGAGATACACAGCAATAACTGTGAATTTTTAAAAATTTAATTGTACTTCATTTTTTTCCAATTACATGTAATGACCATTTTTAACATTCAATTTTTGAAAAATTTTAAATTACATTTTTTCTCCCTCTCTCTCCACCTCACATTGGCAAACAATCTGATATCAGTTATCAGTTAGTACAGTGATCCAAAATATATTTTCTCATTAGTCATGTTGTAAAAGGGGAACCAGAACAAAAGGAAAAAAATGAATAAAGTGAAAATTATATGCTTTGATCTGTACTTGGATGCCATCAGTTCTTTCTTGCTTTGTGAATAGCATTATCCATCATGAGTCTTTTAGAATTCTTTTGGATCATTGTATTGCTGAAAAGAGTTAAGTTTATCATGGTCAATCATTGCACAAAGTTGTAGTTACTATATACAATTCAGTTCATGATTGTCTTTCTAGATTTTCCTAAGTTCTTCCTAATTTTTCAGTTATTTCCATGGAGATGCATAATACTATTCATCATTAATTCTTTGGAATTGTTGTGGATCCCTTTATCTACCTAGAGTAGTCAAGTCTTTCACATTGAATTGCCATTACAGTATTGCTGATGCAAAATGAATTATAGGATAAGACTGTATAATGTTCTCCTATTTCTTCTCACTTCATTTTGCATCAGTTCATATGTATTCTCAAGTTTTTCCTCAAGTATCCCTTTCATCGCGTCTTACAATACAATAGTATTCCATCGTAATCATATACTATAAATTGTTCAGTCATTTCTCAATTAATGGATATCCCCTCAATTTCCAAATCTTTGCTTCTCAAAAACAATTGATATACATATTTATGTAGATTATTATGTAGATCTATTTCTTTTTATTTTTTTGACACAGACTGTAGAAATATTGCTTGGTAAAATGGGTATGGACTTTTGTCTGTTCCTTTAAGCATTGTTTTAAATAGTTTTAAATTGTGGAGAATGGTTGGACCAGTTAACAACTCCAACAACAGTGGAGTAGCAAGTCAATTTGTTCTTCCATATCCCCTCCAGCATTTGTCATTTTCAATCTCTGTCATGTTGACCAGTATGAAAGGTCTGGAGTGGTACCTCAGAGTTGTTTTAATTTAAATTTCTTTAATCAACAGTGGCAACAGCTAGGTGGTACAGTGAATAGAGCAATGGGCTTAGAACCAGGAATACTCATCTCCATGATTTCAAATCTGACCAGTTATTTACTAGCTGTATAAAACTAGACAAGTCATTTAACCCTATTTGCTTTAGTTCCTCAACTGTAAAATGATCTGGAGAAGGAAATGGCAAACCACTTCAGTATCTCTGCCAAGAAAACACCAAAATGGGGTGAGAAAGAGTCAGACACAACTGAAAAATAACAAATCAATAGTGATTTAGAAATTTTTACATGTATCTAAAGATAGCTTTGATTACTTCATTTGAAAGTAATATACTTCCTGTGTATATGCTTTAACTATTTATCAGTTGAAGAATGGTTCTTTTTTTCATAAATTTGCCTCACTTCTCTATATATTTGACAGATTAGGCCTTACTCAAAGGCACTCATAATATTTTTTTTACAGTTATAATTACTGTGTATTTCCCTCCATTCATTTTCCCCATGTTCCTGTTCTCTTTCTTCTTCTACCCTGTCTATCCTCAAAAGTGTTTTTGCTTCTGACTACCACCTCCCTTGTATCAGTGCCCCTATCTTCTCTTGTCTTCTCCCCATTCTGTTTTCCTGGAATATAGACTTCTATATCCAACTGAGTATGTTATTTTCTATGTTATTTTTCGTTGAGCAAATTCCAATGAGAGTAAGGTTCAATCAATCCACCTAACACTTTCTCTTTTTTTCCTTTACTGTAGAAGCACTTTCATACCTTTTTTTAATGAAAGACAATTTACCTTCCAATTCTTTGATGTAGAAACTGCTGCATGAATTATCTCTCTTGGATCAATTTTCTAGTTCAATTTTATGTTGTCCCAATGAGAAATTTCACATGTTTTTTCAATTTTTTTTTTATTCTTTTTATTGTCACTTGATGTCTCATAAAGTCATTAGTTTCCAGTTGCTCAGTACTAATTTTACTGGGATTATTTTCTTCAGTGAGCCTTGGTACCTCTTTTTCTGTTTGGCCAATTCTACTTTTAAGGAGTTCTTTCCTTCCATGAATTTTTGTCTATCTTTTTCCATATGACCCATTCTGCTTTTCAAATCATTCTTCTCTGTGTTGGATTTGTGTGCCTTTTTATTTCCTTTTAAACCATTTAGCTCATTCTGTTTTTTAAAATGTCATTATATATTAGTGTGTTATTATATATTAATCTATATATTGTATATTAGTATTTGATGTTTCATTTACCAAGCTGTTGAATTTTTTCATGATTTTCTTGCATCACTTTAATTTCTCTTCCAAATTTTTCCTCTCTCTCTCTTAACCTTATTTAAAAAAAAAAAACTATTTGAATTCTTCCATGGTGTTAGACCTAATTTTTCCTTTGAAGTTTTGAACATAGTAGTTTTAACTTTGTTGTCTTCTTCTGAGTTTCTGTTTTGTTCTCCACTGTCATCACAGTAATTTTCTATAATCAGAATCTTTTATCTTCTTTTTGCTCATTTTTCCAGTCTCTTTCTTGACTTTCAAATCTATGCTCATGTGGTACTCTGCTCCTGAAATCAAAGCGGACATTGTTCCAAGCTTCAGCTTTTTTTATGCAGTTGTTTTCAGAAATAATTCTGGGGACCTGTAAGATTTTGGATCTTCCAAGGTGCTGTGGTCTAAGGAGAGGTATGTTTAATACTCTTCTATACTGTCCATTCCCCTGTGAGTGATGACAAACACTCTTTCTCACTCCAGATCTGTGGCTAGGGTTTCATTTCTCTTGTGGCCTCAAACACTGACATGTTAGTGCTTCATCTTCAGACTGAGACTTAGGACTGTGACATATATCCAAGTGTAGGCAATAGAATCGAGTGCCTGCCATTGGTGCCAGCAAAAGTACCTATGTAATCTTATGACCAGTTCTCCAATCCCCTTACCATCTGTGGTTTGAGAGGTCCTGAAACAGCTGCTGCCACAGTTTATTTTGTTGTACCCAGGGACTCCTTACTCCTGGTTTATTGGAGTACTGCCAGTACTGGACCACATTCCGCTCTCACTTAGGTGCAACTGACTTTTCCTGAGAACCTTTTAAATTATCTTGGGCTGAAAAATTGTTGCATCACATCGTTTTTATGAGTTATGCTGCTCCAGAATTTGCTTTGATGCATGATTTAATATTTTGGAGTGGTTTTGGGGAGAACTTAGGGGAGTTCCTGCCTGTTCTCCAATGTTCTACCCTCAGAATTGATAACTTTTGAATGCATATTGAAGCATACTTTTAAGCTTTTTTTTTTTTCTTTTTCCCTCCTTTTTTTTGTTTCTTTGGAACATGGCTAATATGGAAACATGTTTTGCATGACTTCACACTTATAATTACCATCATATTATCTACCTTCTTAATAAGTAGGGAAAGGAATGGAGGAATAGAGATAATTTGGAACTTTTAAATCTTAAAAATGAATGTTTAAAAAAATCAGTATTATTTACCTACTTGAAAATAGGTGACAACTTGCTTTCCCAAATTTATTTTTAAAAATCTATGAGAAATGTTGCTTCATTGTTCCAAAAGCTCACAATTATATTTATATGCCCAAGTTGTGGATATATAAATAGTGACAAATTTAGTTTCTAGAACATGAAGCAATGAAATTATAGATAAAGGAATAACAATGCTTGTTCTGTAAAAATTAGGGAGGAGTTAAAACTGCCTAGCTTTGATTATTGCTATTAGAGGAGGAAAGGAGACTATTCTCTAACACAATGCATTATATAACATTAATAAAAACCCATTCAATTTTAGTGATAAAAATATTTTTCCCTTATTCTAAATAGCGTGCTGGTTAAGAAAAAATATTACCAGTCATTGAATTGTACACAGATAAGTACAAAGATAATTTTGGAGTTAAATCCACTGAGTTTAACAAATTCTCTAAATTCACCAAAAGATAATTTTTATCTTTAATACTTGTCACTATAATGTAAATTGTTAAGATTATTAAGATAAAGATTGTTAAATGTTTTTAACTTTTCAGAGAAGAACATAATAGAACTATAAGGTAGCAAGTGACATTTTATTATAATTTTTGCAATTTAAGCTAGACCTATTTCATGTCATTCTTTAAGTGTTATGTTTTATAGCTCAAGATTTTGAAAATATATTGCAACACATCTATTTCAAGAAAAAATGTATTCTTAAATTTCATCTAGTTTTCCATTTATAACTTCATTCACTGTTTCATTTTTTATTCTTTTAGTGCTTATGATATCTGAGGTTCATGATTCCTACTCAAATATTGTCCTTCATATCTAAAGCAGACACATTGCAGTAATTTTTTCATGACATAGGTATTCAGATAGCTCAATGATGACAGTTCTCAAACTTCCAGTTTTCAGTCCAATGAAAGTAAAATATTTCATTTTATACGATAGTCAATAATTTGTTTTGCTAGTCTTGTCCCAATTACCTGCCCTCACTGAAGAGACAATTGTGTGGTGCATATTTTCTCTTCTATTCACCTGTGTAATTTCACCCATCCCAAGGAAGAATAACTTCAAAGAGTAACCTCCATTATATGAAATGTCAACCATTCAGAGAGTCACTTCATTCTCCTTCTGTAGCTCTGGTTCATGACTTACTGAAGCTACTAGAAACCTCAAGACTATTCTGTAAATTCAATTTTAAATGTTTATAAATGAAATAATGGATGCCAAAACAGCATATTCTTTGGAATAGGGACAGGACAAACCATCAGCCTTGAAAGAAATTGAGGTTGATTTCCTTAAATGAAAATAATTTTAACTGATCCATTTTGTAACTTATAGAAAAAGTGATTGGCTTTTCATTCTTGCATTTGGCCTGACTTATGGCAGAAAAGGCTTAAAAAAGCAGTATGAGGGGACAGAGCCAAGATGGCAGAGTAGAAAGACTCACATATGCTAGCTCCGAACCCACAGCCCATAATTATCTATAAAAAGAACTCCCAACAAATTCTGGAACAGTAGAAGCCACGCAGAAACAGGATGAAGGAAATTTCCATTCCAGAGAGCCCTGAAAAACCAATCCCAAAGGTTCGTCGAGCACCAGACAGGAGCAGAGCCCAGCCCTGCCCTGGCCACACAGCACTGAGAGGAGAGAGCAGATCTGAGCAGGATTCAGGGACGGAATCTCCAGTGGCCACGAAGGTCCCTCCACTCACAGACGCACAGGACAGTGAAAGAGAAGTCTGGACAAGCTGAGAGGGGAGCGGGTTTCTCCATGACTCAGGCCCCCTCGGGAGGCAGCAGCAGAGGCAGCAGGAGGCAAGAGGCTCCCCGGGCAGGCAGGTGCTCAGCAGCAGCTTCATTACAGAAGGTCTCTACATAAACCCCCTGAGGGAACTGAGCCTGGGAGGAGGCCCTGGACCTACCTGAGCACCAGAACTTAAGCTCCCATTGAATAGAAGCCAGGACTGCCACCAAAAGCCCTGAGGCTGGGGAGCACCATTTGAATCTCAGACCCCAAGTACTAGCTGGGCAGATCTAGGCGAGGGTGGACAGGAACCTCAGAAGTCAAGTAACTGGCTGGGAAAATGCCCAGAAAAGGGAAAAAAAAACAAGACCATAGAAGGTTACTTTCTTGGGGAGCAGATGATTCCACCCTTCCTCTCTGACGAGGAAGACCAATGCTTACCATCAGGGAAAGACATAGGAGTCAAGGTTTCTATATCCCAAACATCTGAAATAGATATATAATGGGCTCAGGCCATGGAAGAGCTCAAAAAGGATTTTGAAAATCAAGTTAGACAGGTGGAGGAAAAACTGGGAAGAGAAATGAGAGAGATGAAAGAAAAGCATGAAAAGCAGGTCAATAAATTGATAAAGGAGACCCAAAAAAATGCTGAAGAAAGCAACTCCTTGAAAAACAGGCTAGCTCAATTGGCAAAAGAGGTTCAAAAAGCCAATGAGGAGAAGAATGCTTTCAAAAGCAGTATTAGTCAAGTGGAAAAAGAGGTTCAAAAGCTCACTGAAGAAAATAGTTCTCTCAAAATTAGAATGGAACAGATGGAGGCTAATGACTTTCTGAGAAACCAAGAAATCACAAAACAAAACCAAAAGAATGACAAAATGGACGAGAATGTGAAATATCTCACTGGAAAAACAACTGACCTGGAAAATAGATCCAGGAGAGACAATTTAAAAATTATGGGACTACCTGAAAGCCATGATCAAAAAAAGAGCCTAGACATCATCCTGCATGAAATTATCAAGGAAAACTGCCCTGATA
>CM053774.1:100299385-100327439 GCA_028658325.1 Potorous gilbertii | reverse complement strand
CCCAGCAAAACTGAGTATAATACTTCAGGGGAAAAACTGGTCTTTCAATGAAATAGAGGACTTTCAAGCATTCTTGATGAAAAGACCAGAGCTGAAAAGAAAATTTGACTTTCCAACACAAGAATGAGAAGAAGCATGAAAAAGTAAACAGCAAAGAGAAGTCATAAGGGACTTACCAAAGTTGAACTGTTTACATTCCTATATGGAAAGACAATATTTGTAACTCCTGAAATTTTTCAGTATCTTGGTAGTTGGTGGGATTACACACACACATACACACACACACATGCACAGGTGTGCACGCACACATAGACGCACATGCACGCACACACAGAGACAGAGAGCACAGAGTGAATTGAATAGGATGGGATCATATCTTAAAAGAAATGAAGGTAAACGGTGATAGAAATGTAGTGGGAGGAGAGAGGGTGAAATGCAATGGGGTAAATTATCTCTCATAGAAGAGGCAAGGGAGGGAAAAAGAGGAGAACTGAGAAAAAATATATGAAGTTTACTCTCATCTCATTCGACTAATGGAAGGAATAAAATTCACACTCAATTTGGTATGAAAACCTATCTTACAGGAAAGTAGGGGAGAAGGAGATAAGCATGGTGGGGGGGGCGCTGATGGAAGGGAGCATGATGAGAGCAGGGAGCAATTTGAGGTCAACACTCTTGGGGAGGGAGAGGATCAAAAGAGAGAATAGCAACAATGATGGGGTGGATAGGATGGAGGGAAATATAGTTAGTCTTACACAACACTACTATTATGGAAATCATTTGCAAAACTACATAGATATGGCCTATATTGAATTGCCTGCCTCCCCAAAAGGAATGGGTGGGGAAGGAGCGATGGGGAGAATTTGGAACTCAAAGTTTTAGGAACAACTGTTGAGTATTGTTCTTGCTACTAGGAAATAAGAAATGCAGGCAATGGGGAATAGAAAATTATCTGACCCTACAGGACAAAAGAGAAGATGGGGACAAGAGAAGGGAGGGATGATAGAAGAGAGGGCAGATTAGTGATAGGTGAAATTAGAATGCTCAGTGTACTGGGGTGCGGGGAGGGGAAAAATTGGGAGAAAATATTGGAACCCAAAATTTTTTGAAAATGAATGTAAAAAGTTAAATAAATAAATTTATATTAAAAAGAAAAAAGAAAACAGAAAACCCCTGATGGGATCAAGAAGAGTTGGATACACAGCGAAATAATTACTACTATATATAATGTGTTCTGTAAAGTGCTTATGTATATTCTAGCTCTTATTATTTTTATGATTATATATAAAATAATCTGCAAACTTTAAAGCACTAAATAGATGCTGTCTCTTAGTAGTATTACTATATGGAAAATGCTCTGTAAATCTTAAAATACTTAAATAAATGCTAGCTAATAATAAAAAAAAGTAGTATGGGGAAAATCCAAGATCATGGTACCTCAGGATTTTTTTAATTGTTCAATTTGGAATACATTTTTGAATTATAGGACAATGAATCTGCTTTCCTCCCCAAACAAGACAGGAAATTCAGTGCTTATAAAAATGAGAGCAGATTTCTTTTGAAAGGAACAAATTTGGCATGGTTTGCACTTCACCAATAAGCTGGTCACCAATTTGGATTGGAAAAATTCCTTTGCATTTGAACTATTTCCCTTAAAATGATAAGGGAAATTGAACTAATTCTCAATTTTGACCACTACATTTGACAATAAATGCTTCCCCAAATATGTGGTTCTGTTATAATTCCATGTCCATGAAAGTACAGGTAGAAAACAAAACTTTGTAATGTAAATGAAATCTATAAAAGGAAATATTCCCTGAGTGGATTAAAGTATCAAGGGCTAGGTGAAAGGGGTGAAAACATATTACAAATCTCAAGTCTATGTCAAGTGTAGTTTTTGTAAGGGGAAACTTACTTAAAGATGACTTCCTAACTTATTTCTTTCCATAAGGAATATCTTATTTTTGATGTATATATGTTAGTTAATTTTCCTTGTATACCAGATACCCTAAAAAGCAAAGTGTCATTTGTTATGCTTATCCCATATACCTTCTCTTCCACCCAGTCTACAATTTAAGATCTTTGGTCATGATAATTCACTGGTGAGGGATGGTGTAGAAAATAGAAATGTGAGGGGAGGAGAGAAAATGTAATGTATAACATGATCAACTCCAAGTCTTCCCCTAGGGACAGAAGTTACATAGATTTGGATGAATTCTGAGGAAATTTATCCTGCAGATACAGTCATGAGATCATAGAAAGAAAAGAGGTAGCAAAAGTCATTAATGAAATTATTTAATTCGGTTTTCTTGAGCTATTTTTCACATTGTTATAAAAGTAATGAAGAAGTAGTATTCATTCAGAGCTTTTATAGTTTTTAAATACTTAAGTTTCTTGAATCCATAAAATGGGTTAGCAAATAGGTTCTCAGAGTGCTAGAAATAGGCCCTATCAGACATGCTTAGCATATTTATGACACTTTCTATTTCAAATGATAAGAATATTATCTTCTTAATATTGAAAAACCTTCATCTTCATTCAATCCCCAAATAAAGCAATGATATTCATAGTATAATTTAGATTAAATAGATTAATTCACAGTGACATTGAAGAGACCTAACTACTTAGAAGTGGACATACTTAAAACGAATAAGATTGATTAATCATAGAAAGAAATATCAGCAATGAGAAGAGTACAGAATATTAGTACACTTGCATAATTATATTCTGAATATAATTCAAATGAATTCAGTACTCTAAAAATCATTAATCTTTTTTATTCCCGGTTTTCCACTATTTGCAATATAATATTTTCCAAAAATATATTTTTTCTCGATATAAGGGTGTCTCTAGTACTAAAATGAGGGCCATGTTTTCAGCAAGATATAGCACATTACTGGCAAAATAATTGTTATTCTTGGAATATTTCGCAAATTACCCCGTGTTTGCAGCCATTCATCTTTTCCCAATAATTTTCTCTCCATCTCCCCAAATAATTAAGCTAAATAAATCAACACATTGCTATGATCTGAAAATGTTAACTTATATCACATCTATTCTACCACTTCCGTCAAAAGTCAGGAAAGACATTTCATAATTAGTCTTTAATGGGTAGATTAATAATAAACCTGTCTGGTATTTTTCAAAATTCTTAATGACTCATGATTTTATCCAAAATCTAATTAAAACTTTTTATTTTATCATTCAAACCTCCCATAACATTACAGCAGACTAATTTTCTATATTCATTTTTTACTTTTGCCCTTGATGAATCCTCAGCTCTTCCTTCCTCTTATCTTCATCATTTCTATTCATGAAATGAATAGTTTCCAATCACCTTTGATTTTTTCTCTCAATATATGCATCCTTTTTTTTTGCCATGTCCTATCATCTCTACTTCCATAGTATCTTTTGTATCTTGCTATTCATTTCTAACCACCATAGTTCAAGCACTCATCTCTAAAAGTTTTGTAATTGGCTCCTAAATTGTCTTGTTGACCATATATTTTTTTTCTTTAATTTACCCCTTCCACTACTGCTTATTCCAGTTTAAGCCACTATGATTATGTGAATTCTTTACTCAAAACTTTCAGTGATTTCTTTTCTCCTAGCAAAGAAAAATGTAACCGTTCACCTTAATTCAAGGCTTTCTACAGTGCAGCAACCACCTACCAAACCATCTATATCTCAAACTAACTCTCCTTCTTCTATTCTAGGGCAATCAAACCATTCATCCCATTTTTTGATTCTTCCTCCTCCCACCTCAATGTCTAAGTCCATGTCAACCCTCATGGATGGCTCAAAAGAGACTATGCACTCTTTCCTTCTGCTTAATTACCTCTGTTCCTTCAATGATCAATTCATATGCCACTTTCTCCATGAAACCATATCTGATACCCTCTTCTTCTAGATGAAAGTAGTTTCACATACTCCAAAATTCTCATGATACTTTATTGGATTTTATTTTACCTCTGTCACATTCCTATTATTCTATTTGTGTATCTGCTATACCTGCCCTGAGGACCACAATTATTAGACTGTAAACTTCTTTAAGGCATGAGATGGATAATACTTTCCACCAAGGCACTTTGAATGTACAAAGATATTTAATGATTGCTTAACCCTTTGATGTACCAATTTGCTTTATGGTGATTTTTTTTCCCAACTCCATTTTCCCATATTATTCCATCATTTAACTAATAGACCACAAATATGACAACAGGGAAAAGTTAAAGCAGATTAAGATGACATGACACATTAAAACAAGAGGAAGGACCCAAGAAGCTGAGTACTATGTTTCATTTCAACTTCAATTCAGCAAACCCCTTATTAAGCTTCTATTCTATACCAGATGTTTGTGATAGGAAAACAAAAATAAAATGGTACCAGCCCTCAAGGAACTGTTACTGTCTTGGTAGAAAACCTCTTGCTGACAGGTAAATCAACACAAAACAGAACCAGAATAAATGTAAATAAATTGCAGACTTGGAAGAACAACAAAAAAAATGAGAAAATAAGGGGAGGCCTCTCATAGGAGGTGTCGCATCTGAACAAAGCTTTGAAGGGGAGGATAAAGAGCTGGTATCTTATTAGGATGGTAAGTATCAGTTACAGGCAACATGTATCAAAGTGGACTTTAATCCTAAATCTTCTTACTTCAGAGTCAGAGACCTTTCTACTGTGACACACTTTAGTAATTGCTCACTCCCAGCATACCCACTTAAATCAAACCTTAAATACACCTTCCACACAATGCTCCAAATTCTTCCCTCATGGTTCAAACAGAAAATTTCTTCCTCACTATGACAGCAAGGATGGTCAGAGCATAGGACAACAGATATCAAAGGGTGATATGAACAAAGTATTATGTGTGAAAAAAAAATCGTTGAATTTGGGGACAGTGGATCTGTTTTGGCATACAAATTCTTTTAAAAGGGTGGTCCAATTGAATATATATATATATATATATATATATATATATATATATATATATATACACATATATATACATACACATATATCATATACACATATACAGACACACACATATGTGTATGTATATATATATATATATACATATATATAGATAGATAGATAGATAGATAGATATAGATATAGATTAAACCCCTGTTATTTTTCTGGTGAAGAAAATATTTATGAACAAATTTCTTCTGCTTACATAGATAAGCAACTTTTCTATACCATATATCTGGGTGTCTCCTGTGACATAGAGAGGCTCAGTGATTTCCCTGATCCAATACATAGTATGTGTCAGCAGGAAAACTTGAATCCAGCTATTCTTGAATCTAGGACCACATCTATATCCAATGCTACTTCTCTCAAGTAACGTGAAACTTAATAGAATTAAATGTACAAATGTTATATTTGGGTTTGAAATATCAACTTCACAAATAATACTTTTGAAAGGCATAGCTAGGGCATAGTCTATGTAAAACAATTTCAGAAGGTATGGTCTCAGTGAATTTCGAACTTAATGAATCGATGGTTTGACATAGACACCCCCAAAAAAGCTAGTGTGATCTTAAATTTCATTAAGAAAACCATAATATACTAGAACCAGTTGAGCACTACTCTGATCAGATGTTGTTTGTAATACTCTATTTATTTTACCACCTTAAGTTTATGATGCCAAGTCAACAAACATTTATTAAGTGTATAGTATGTACCAGGTACTGTGTTAAGTGATATGGATATAAATTAAAAACACAATAAAACAAACAATAAAAACCAACCCCTGCCTTAGAAAAGCTGACAGTGTTATGTGGGAGGCAACATATCAGAATTATATTCAACCAATTCTGACCAAATAAATATATCACATTTTAGAAGATTGTTTAAGAAGTCAAGAGTCAAGAAGTGTACAAACAGAATGATGGAGGACATGAAAACATATCATGTGGAGATTTTGGAAAAGAAGATGGAAAATTTAGCCAACACAAGAAAAGACATAATTTTTTTTAATTTAGTCTGTAGATATAAGTAGAAATGATGGTTGAAAGTTACAGGGAAGCAGATTTTAGCTCAATTTAACAAAATCATTCCTCACAATTAATACAATCCTACAAGTCAATAGAAAGCACAAAATTGTTACTAGGAGTTGTCTAGCAAGGAGATCACTACTTGTGAATTTTGTGAATGACTTTTCAGTATTTATACACCTTCATCCAGCTTGGGGATTCTGTGATGTTTCACTGTGTTGTCCTTACATAAAATGCAGTAAAGAGACTGAACTAGAATTGGAGAATGTGTTTGAGGATGTAGTGGAATATATTGAGAATATGGGCATATCTAAGGTTCAAGGGAATAGCATAGACAGGTTGACATGAGAAGGAGGTGGGCTGATGTAAATTATGATAAAGATTCAGGAGGAAGCATTATAGTCAAGGATGTTATAGTTAATGTGATGAAACTGGTTAACCATGATGGAGACAACAGTATAATGGAACAGAAATTAGAATGGCATTTGGCAATGTTCCTTCAGAATGTCATTTTTTAAAATTCATTTTACTCTAGGTGTCTCACTAACCTTACTTGTTTCAATTTCCTCTTTTCCAGAATCAAAGAGTTAGACTTGGGCTCTCAGGTTCCTTCTAGTTTTAATCTATGATCCTCAGATCTATGATATTTAACCCTTGAGAAACATAGAAACAAGAAAAATTGTAGCTCTAATTTCTATAATATTATGTCTGCAGGATGGTTAACCAGATCTTCCTACTTAAAGGAGGAGGCAGGGCAAGATGGTTCGCTGGTGCAATTTAAGATTAAGAGGCACACACCACTTAATAAACTAATGAAAGCCTCTTGTGAACGACAGGGTTTGTCAATGAGGCAGATCAGATTCCGATTTGATGGGCAACCAATCAATGAAACAGACACACCTGCACAGTTGGAAATGGAGGATGAAGATACAATTGATGTGTTCCAGCAGCAGACAGGAGGCGCTTACTAAAACGAGAATCTACAACTGTACTCCAGAACTGTTCTCCCAAGGAAAACAATACATTCACAATTAGAAAACCAAGATTTGGTTCTTCCACATCCTGACTACTGCAGTATAGTTTTCTCTCTTCTTTGTTTCCCTTCCTCCAGTTCCTTTATTGTCCATAAAGTAACTGGTGTATGTGCACAGGTGTAATGCGTATTTTTTTTAACTCAATGGCCAATGGTATGTTTTGATCAACATCAAATGGATATGGGAAAGGGAAAATAACAAACTGGTTCTGTGAAAATATCCCTTTTCTCCTTAGTGGCATGCTCATGCAACTTTTATCTTTATATTCCAGTAAGTTATTTTGCTCTCACTGTTTAATAACAACAAAAAAAAACCTACAAAAAATCCTTGCATACCTTGTTTGATTGGATAATTTCAATGTTTTTCTTTTATCACTGTAAAACCAAGGACGATTTTATAACTTTTTTGTACATAGCTGTTACATGTAGGACAATCTCTGTCTCTCAGTAGGCAAAAATTACTATAAAGAAATTGATCCTAGATAGTTTTCCCTCTAAGTCGAACATCTTGTTGTTTAAATAAACTTCTTGTTTAAAATAAAAAAAAAACATTGCCATCCATCTCCAGAGAAATATCTGATGAGGTATGCACATAGACTGGAGCATAATTGTTAAATTTTTCTTTATTATTTTTAGGTGTTTTTTGTCCACTTTTTTTGCAGTGTGATTAAAATGGAAATGTTTTGCATGACTACATGCATATATTCTATATCAAATTGTTTGCCTTATCAAGGAGGGGGAGAGAAGACAGAGGGAGAAAATTTGGAACTCAAAACTTTAAAAAGTGCTAATTTTTTGTTAATATGTAACAAGTAAATACAATAAAATGTTTTAAAAGATTCTATTAATCTCTTTAAATTCTTTCTTATTTATTTTGTAATTATATTTGCCTAGCTCTGAGAGGGGAAAGTTGAAATTTCACATTTATATAGTTTTAGTGCCTATTTCTTCCTTTAAATCATTTAACTTTTTCTCTAAGAATTTGGATTCTATGCCATTTGATGCATATACTTTTAGCATTAATATTACTTCATTGCTTATGGTGCCTTTTAGCAAGATGTAGTTTCCCTGCTTATCACTTTTAATTAGGTATTTTTCGGCTTTTGCTTTGTTTAAAAGCATAATCCCCAACATTTACCTTCTTTTAAATAAAAAAAAAACTTTTTTGGCATTGCAAAACACCATTTGTTCCTGCATCCAGTGCTAGCACAGGGGTCCTCTGTAATCTCATCCTGACCATTTGCCAGGTTCCCTTATTTTCTCTGCCTCAAAGGCTCCAAAAGTTACTGCTCCTGCTTCTGTTTCCCCCACTTAATTCCATCACTGGTGTTTCATTCACATGAACTTCAGGCCATCCCCCAATCTCCAAGTCACAGTTTTCTCCAACCTCCTAAGTTGTCTTGGGCTAGAAGGATGTTTCATACTGACCTTTTGTTGGCACTGCCACTCCTGAATTCCATTTGAGGAGTTATTTTAAAGCTTTTAGAGGGCAATGTTGGAAGAGCTCAGCTCAGTGGTCTCTCTATTCTGTCACCTTGACTCCATCCCTGGCTTATTTTTAAAAAGAAACTTTTGGTATGCTCCTCCAACTCCAGTGATTACAGGATATCTAAGCAAAATTAATAACCAGAGTATTAGATGAAAGAATATCTGAATTCAGAGGAAGAAATTAAAACTATCAATATTTATTTGAAAAAAATGCTCTAGATCACTACTGATTAGAGAGATGCAAATCAAAACAACTCTGAGGTACCACATCACATCTATTAGATTGGCTAACATGAGAAAACAGGAAAATAATAAATGCTGGAGAAGATGTGGGAGAGTTGGAAAACTAGTTGTTTGTTGGTGGAGCTGTGAGCTGATTCAACCACTCTAGAGAGCAATATGGCACTATGCCCAAAGGGTTATAAAAATGAGCATACCCTTTTATCCAGCAATTCCACTTCTAGGGCTGTATCCCAAAGATGTCATAAAAATGGAAAAAGGACCCACACGTACAAAAATATTTATAGCCGTTCTTTTTGTGGTGTCCAAGAACTGTAAATTGAGGGGATTCTCATCAATTAGGGAATGATTGAACAAGTTGTGGTATAAGAATGTAATGGAATACTATCATGCTATAATAAATGATGAACAGGAAGACTTCAGAAAAACTTGAAAAGACTTATATGAACTGCTGCTGAGTGACATGAGAAGAACCAGAACATTATATAGTTAACAACCACGGTGTGCAAGGATTATTTTTGATAGACTTAGCCTTTCACAGCAATGCAAAGATCTAAAAAAGTCTGAAAAGACAAGCAAGTTAAAAATGTTCCATTTGATTACAAATACTACAGAGTATATGCAATAGAGATAGTGAAAAGAAAACTACAACTATTTTAAAAGTGCCTCTCTAAACTGAGGGATCATTGGAAAAATGAGTGGTTTATTATTTCAAGTTTAACTTTCAGATTTCCTAGGATCAAAGATGTATATGTACAATATCCCCATGCTTTAAGAAAATTCTACTGTCACAGAGTATGTATTTCCTTTCTCTTTAAGTTCATTACTTTTCTGGAGTTATAGAGAAAATGTCAAAAATGTCATAGCAGTAGATACAGAGTAGTATTCATGGAATGACCTGAGCTTTATTTTGAAAATTCAGCTCTAAAGAAAATAAGTATCCCAGTCATATCTTCATAATCAATTTTATCTGTATAGCATTTATTACTTCGTCCCATAAGCTTGTGACTACATTCCATGATTTGTTTTCATTGACTATTTTTAACTAATAGGAAGAAAAAAGATGTCAGCCTAAATAGAGACTCTAAGGCAGCATAGAAATGATGACAGCATAATTTGGGGTTCAAAAACAGACTCTATAGGTTTCATTGACAACCAAAAAAGAGATCTACAGCCCCAAATTTGAATCATATCTTGTTTACTTGCATTCAAGCTGCAAAATATGGTGCTGGGCTAATGGAATTCATTCACTTAAGGAGCTGAGAAGCATTTTGAGTGATTATCTGCTGGATTTAGGTTTAGTACCTTTCTATAATTGTTGCTGATATCCTGGTTTGTTGCCTGACAGAACTTTTTATACTATTTTAAATTTCTGGTTCCTTTTCAAGTAACTATGAGCCATCAGCTAAAATTATTTCAATATCCCAGTTTGTAAAAATTGTCTAAATGCAATAAAATGGTCATAACTTGATCATGGTGGAATTTAAATTTGGATATCAATGACCTGTGCTTTATTTATGTGGGGTATTTCTCTGACCAATCAAGATAATGAACTCCTACACATCTTAGTAGGTTATTGTATAAATAGCTGTGCCCAAAATGTTTCATCACCTGGTTGAGGATTCTGTTTATGAGCATTTATTTAGCTTATTCAGGATAGTCCTGAGATGGTAGACATGACCTGGACTCCAACTTGCAATCATTCTATTATAATGAGATGACCAAGAGTGGGTCTGATGATGCTATAAAGAATTATTTTATTAAATCACTATTGATTAGAGAAATGCAAATCAAAGCTACTCTGAGATGCAATATCACACATATCAGATTGACTAATATGACAAAAAAGGAAAATTATAAATAACTGGAGAAGATGTGGGAAAATTAGAACACTAATATATTGTTGGTGGAGTTGTGAACTGATCCAACTATTCTGGAGAGCAATTTGGATCTATGCTCAAAGGGCTACAGAAATATACTTATCCACATACCCAACAATACTACATTTAGTTCTGTATGCCAAAGAGATCGTGCAAATGATAGAAGAACCCACATATACAAAAATATTTATAGCAGCTCTCTTTGTGGTGGCAAAGAATTAGAAATCAGTTGAGGAATGACTGAACAAGTTGTGGCATATGAATGTAATGGAATACTATTGGGCTATAAGAAATGATGTTCAGATAGACTTCAGAAAAGCATGGAAGGACTTGAAGGAACTGTTGCTGAATGGAGTAAGCAGAACTAGGAGAACTTTGTGCACAGTAACAGCCACAATGTGTGGTGACTAATTTTGAAAAACTTATCTCTTCTTAGCAATAAATATGTAAAATACTTCCAAAAGACTCATGTTGGAAAATGCTTTCCATATCCAGAAAAAGAAACAGGGAGTCTGAATGCAGATCGAAGCATATTATTTACTCTCTCTCTCTTTTTTTTTTGTTTTGTTCTTTTTAGTGGTTTCTCCCACTTATTCTAATTCTTCTTTACAACATGGCTAATGTAAAAATAGATTCAATATGAATGTATATGTAGAGCCTATATAAAATTCAATGCTGTCTTAGGGTGGGGGAAAAGAGAGATAGGGAGAAAACTTGGAATTCAAAATCTTATGGAAGGGAAAGTTAAGAACTGAAAATAAATAATTAAAAAAAGAAATAGTTATCAAAAAATTAAAAATTAAGTTCCTAAACCCCTTGTTAAGAAACTCTGCTTTAGAAGTGCAGCCCAACCCATGGTGCACATCCCAGCACATGGAGCAGCCCAGCAGGGATAGGACCCAGAAAAGGCTTCAGGGAGCCATCAGTTTCAGTTCCTCCTAGACGGCTCAACCCACAAATGCCACAGACAGCTTCAAAGGTCAGTGGGGAGGTTCCTTCACCCAGAAGAGGGGAACACAGTCTGGACTGTCAGCAGTAGGTATTGCGGTGGTAACTTCCATTTTTGGAGCCATCCACCTAGAGCCCCTGGGGGAATTGAGCAGCTTATCTGAATCTCAGCACTGAGTGGGAGACCTGGGGTGAGGAGGGTTTCTCATGTGGTGGAGCTTGAGGTAGTCGTGGTGCAGATTCTGGGCAAAAAGTTTTTGGTTGCTCTCAGACCAGTGTGCAGGCCAGGAGTGCAGTAAATTCCTCTCCCTTGATTGGGCCAACTTGGAGGAACTGAGAACTTACAGATCTGCAGAGTATACCCTCCTCTAGACAAAGGACTCAAAATTCAAATAACTATCTGAGAAAATGTCCAAAAAAGGGAGAAGAAATAAGACTATAGAAGGTTACTTTCTTGATGAACAGGTATTTTCTTCCATCCTTTCAAATGAGGAAGAACAAGGCTTACCATCAGAGAAAGGCAAGGCTTCTGCATTCAAAACCTTCAAAATAAATTTGCAATGCTCACAGGCCATGGAAGATCTCAAAAAGGATTTTGAAAACAAAGTAAGAGAGGTAGAGGAAAAATTGGGAACAGAAATGAAAGTGATACAAGAAAATAATGAAAAGTGAGTCAAGAGCTTGCTAAAGGAGACCCCCCAAAAATATTGAAGAAAATGATACCTTTAAAAATAGGCTAACTCAATTGGCAAAAGAGGTCCAAAAAGCCAGTGAGGAGAAGAATGCTGTAAAACCAGAATTAGCCAAATAGAAAAAGAGGTTTAAAAGCTCATTGAGGAAAATAGTTCTTTAAAAATTGGAATGGAACAGATGGAAGCTCATGACTTTATGTGAAACCAAGAAATTACAGAACCAAACCAAAAGAATAAAAAAATAAAAGATAATGTAAAATATCTCATTGGAAAAACAAGTGACTTGGAAAAAAGATCCAGGAGAGACAATTTAAAAATTATGGGACTACCTCAAAGCCATGGTCAAAAAAAGAGCCTAGATATCACTTTTCATTAAATTATCAAAGAAAATTGCCCTCATATTCTAGAACCAGAGAGCATAATAAATATTGAAAGAATCCACCAATCACCTCCTGAAAGAGAACTGAAAAGAGAAACTTCTAGGAAGATTATGGCCAAATTCCAGAGTTCTAAGGTCAAGGAGAAAATATTGCAAGCAGCTGAAATGAAACAATTTAAGTATTGTGGAAATACAACCAGAATAACAGGATCTAGCAGCTTCTACATTAAGGGATATAAGGGTTTGGGATATGATATTCCAGAAGTCAAAATATCTAGGTTTAAAATAAAAAATCACCTACCCAGAAAAACTGAGTATAATATTTCAGGGGAAAAATGATCATTCAATGAAATAGAAGACTTTCAAGGATTATTAATGAAAAGACCAAAACTGAATAGAAAATCTGACTTTCAAACACAATAATCAAGAGAAACATGAAAAGGTAAACAGGAAAGAAAAATCATAAAGGACTTTATAAAGTTGAACTGTTTACATTCCTACATGGAAATATATTATTTGTAACTCTTGAGATTTTTCTCAGTATTTTGGTTGTTGGAAGGATTACACACACACACACACACACACACACACACACACACACATACACACACATGCACGCACACATGCACACATGCACACATACATATTTATATATAGACAGAGAGCCACACATACATATTTATATATAGACAGAGAGCACAGGGTCAGTTGAATAAGAAGGTCTGATGCCAAAAAAAAAAATAAAATGAAGACGTGCCAAAGTAATACATTTAGAGGAGAAAGGGAAACATGGAATAGGGAAAATTATCTCATAAAAGAGGCAAGAAAAAGTTTTTTCAGTGGAGAAGAATAGGGAGTACGTGAGAGGGAAAAAGTGAATCAAAATTTCTTCACATTTGACTTAAGGAGGGAATAACATGCTGACTCAATTTGGTATGAAAATCTATCTTACACTACAGGAAAGTAGGGGAGAAGGGGATATATGGAGTAAGAGGGCTGATAGAAGGGAGGGCAAATGGGAGAAGGGAACAATTAGAAGTAAATACTTTTGAGGAGGGACAAGGTCAAAAGTGAGAATAGAATAAATGGGCAACATGGTAGGATGGAGGCAAATATAGTTAGTCTTACACAACATGACTATTATAGAAGTTTTTTGCAAAACTACATATATGCATAGCCTACATTGAATTGCTTGCCTTCTCAGTGGGGATGAGTGGAGAGGGAGGAAGGGAGAGAAGCTGAAATTCAAAGTATTAGGAATGAATGTTGAGAATTGTTTTTGCGTACAACTAGGAAATAAGACATACAGGTAATGGGGTATGTGTGTGTGTGTGTGTGTGTGTGTGTGTGTGTATCTTGCCCTACAAGGAAAGAGAGAAGATGTGGATAAGGGAAGGGAGGGGTGTGATAGAAAGGAGGACATATTGAGGGAAGGCTAATCAGAATGCAAGGAGTTATGGGGTGAGGAGAGGGGAGAGATGGGAACAAAATTTGGAATTCAGAATTTTGTGGAAATGAATGTTGAAAAATAAAAATAAGTAAATAAACATTAAAAAAACTCTTCTTTAACTGCTCAGGCATGCACCAATAAAAAATACCTGATTTGCAGATTTATTTCTGCAGTACTGCAAAAAAAAGTTAGTAGAGAATAAACTATATCAAGCAGAAAAAATTCTAGATCAAATAGTATTTTATTGAGTTCTTGAAAATATCTGTGTTTGGGGATGGCGCGGGTGGGGTGTATATAGCTTCAATCCAAGTTGAAATGAGACGTATCCAGCTACCATTTGTATACATGTAGCCCATAGACATCATGGCAGAATGAAGAGTGTACTGGTCTTAGAATCAGGATGTGAATTCAAATTTTGGCATTGTTAATTAACTAACTATATAAGCTTAGCCAAATTACCTAAACCTCAAACTCCTGAACTTCAAATATGGGGATAATGAGTTGGCATTAATTATTTCACAAGGTTATTGTGGAAATGGTCTGCTGAAATTCAATTACTACATACTACATGAAGTAACAGGAAATAATTTTGCCATCTTGAGTGAACTACACTTCTACCCCCCCATTGTACTTTGTTTACTTTGCTATTTCCCTTTTTAATTTTCTTTTCCCCATGAAATAATTTTTTGAGGATATATATATATATATATAATGTATAAATACATTATATATATATATATATATATGATTTTGAGTCAGTATTTCCTCTGTCTAAAGAGTAATTACGTATTAAATCTTCCCAATGAAAATATTACTGTGAAGCATGAATGAAACTTACAAAGAAAATTTGGTCTTCTTTGGAGAAGAGGAGAAAGACATTTAATAATCAAAGCCAACCAAAGCTTAAATGACATCTTGTCTTGGCTGCTGTAAAGGTGAATCTTGTTGAAGTTTGGCTTCAATAAAGTGTCCTCTGAGGCCCCTTTCAACTCCGATATTCTATGATTTTGGGAAGGGTCATTAACATTCTATATCATAATTAACCATATTAATAAGGGAAACGAAAATAATATGATAATGTCAGTAAACAGAGAAAGTTTTTGTCAAAAGACAATACTCATTTCTGTTGGAAGTCACTAGAAAAATAGGAATAAATGGACTTTTCCCTAACATAATAAATTGCATATATCTGAAGCTGAGTCAGAATTATATATAAAAGTGATAAAGGAGAGTCCTTTCTATTAAGATAAAGTAAGGTAGAAGCAAGCCTGCCCATTACTACCACTACTACATGATGCACTGTATGCTGGTTATCGTAACGAGAGAGAAGATAAATTTGGGAACAAATTATAGGCAAAGAACAAACAGGATTATCAATTTACTGAAGGTAGTTTAGTAGTGTATATCACGATCTAAAGAAAATGCAATTAATAAATTCATCAAAATTGCAGGATATAAAATCACATACATCTGAAATACTTTTATGTCTTACTCTCTTTTCACTAAAACAAAAAAAAAGCAAAAAATTAAAAATTCCACTTCAAATTACTGTATAATGTCTAATACAATGGAAAATTTATCTTCTATGTTTCACATAGGAACGATATGAATATAATTATAAAACACAAAGAAAATAAAGATATCTAAATGATCAGATGAATTTTACATGGGTAGGATGAGCCAGTATAAAAATGCAAGAGTATCTAGATTAGTTAATTCATCCAAAAGTAATAGCAAACAAATGACCAGAGGATTAATTTGTACAACAAGAAAAATCACAAAAAAACTAATCTGGAGTATAAAAGTTAAGAATCTCAAGGGAAATGATGAAAAAAACTGACAGGGTAAAAGGCATGGTGTTATCAAATTTCAAATTATTATAAAGTCAGTGACCATCAAAACAATATGGTATTGGTTAAAACAACAAATAGGTATACAACATATTGAAACAAATAAACTAGCAGTCCTAATATTCAACAAACCCAAAGGCCTGAGCTACTGCAGTAGGTAATCACTATTTGACAAAAAGTGAAAACTGGACAGCAGTTGGGAGAAATTTGGCTTAGAACAACATGTATCATTGTATCAAAGATTATCTGTCAATAGATAAATGGAATAGAAATAAAAGATTACATCATAAACAAATCAGATTTATGAGAAAGAAATTAACCATCAAATATGTGGATGGGGAAGATTTCACAACAAAATATAAATATCACAGAAGATAAAATTGAATTTTGATTACACAATATTAAAAATGTTTACGGAAACACAGTGCAGCTTTAACAGGGACATATATAACTGAAAAAATCTGTGCAGCAAGTTTTATTGAAAGTTTCTAAGTTATATATCAAATTGATGCAAAGTCATATGGATTTCCCTCTTGATAGCCAAAAGATGAACAAGCAATTCTCAGGGGAAGAAATTCAAGTTATCAGGAAATTATGGATATAAGATGCAAAATGAGGAATAGATGTTTGGATATTACCAGTGAGGAAATTTGTTTTATTTGCCCATGCACGTAATTGCTACAAAGATTTTGTTTTTCCTTTCCCTCCCTAATTTAGATACAGTAAATATGTGGGAATGAGTGAAAATAAATGCTTATTAATTGAAAAAATAAAATTATACATATGTAATATGCCTGTCTCGCCGTGCACATCCAAATACACACCTACATGCCTATATACATACACACTCCCGTACATATAGATGCATGTGTGTATTTAAATTCTTGTTGACTAAATGAATGAGCCCCTCCAGTTGTACTTAGGCTAGAGCTTGAACAGCATATTTTATAGAGACATATTTTTATCCCTGTGCCCCTACTTGAAGTCTTTCCAGCTTTGTAAGACTCGCCAAAATTAATGTTCAGTTGGCATGACCTTCAAAAACCCATGGTGAACTCTACAGCATAATAAGATACCAGAACAATATTTTAATGGAAGAGTGGGGACATCTACAATGATATACAAATGTGAAAAAAGAAAACAAATACTAACTGCCATATATGAGAAGGAAAGATATTATGGGACTTTTTTCATAGCAATAAAAAATAATATCTGCTCTATAAGAAATACAACATCACACATAGGGAATGACTTTCATACTGTCATTTAGCATAAGGAAAAAGCCAACATCAAAACTATTGAAATACTCCCCATAGACCTTGTTGCTTATTGGGAATAGTTTTCTGAAAATTATTAGTAATTAATTCTGACAAAATCATTTAGACAAAGAAGTCTAGTAAACAAACCAATAACCAACTGTTAAGAATCTACTATTTGGTAGGTACAATTTTGGTAGGTAGGGGATTCTAAGAAAGGCCGAAATACAGCCCTTGCTCCAGTCTAACAATGAAAGAACAAGCTGGATACCAGATAAATTGGAGATAATCTCAGAGGGAAGGCATGAAGATGAAATAGGACTGAGAAATACTTCCAAGGAAAGAGAGATTTTAGCTTACATTTTAAGGAAGTCAGGAAACAGAGATGAGGAAGGAAAAAATCCTAGGCATGGGGGAACATGAGTGAATATACCTAAAGCAGGGAGATGAAGCATCTTATTTAAGAACATAAAGGAGGTCTGTGTCAAAAATCTTAGACTATGTGGAGAGAAGTAAGATGTAATAGACTTAAAAGGTGTTGATGGGGCAGCTTATGGAATGTTTTAGCAGCTAACCGAAGGATTTCATATTTGATCTGAAAAGTAAAAGAGAACCACTAGTGTTTATAGAATGCTAAGTGGGGAGAGAGTGACATAGTCAGACCTACACTTTAGGAAGGTACTTTGACAGATGAATAAAAGATGAATTGGACTGAGAAGAGACATAAGTCAGATAGATCAACCAGAAAGCTATTGCAACAGCCCAGATAGGAATAAATCACAAACTCAGTTTTGAAGTGGAATCAATGTGTTTTTTTGAAGTAGCTCCAATATTTATTTGCTTGGCCCAAAATTGCCATTTTTTGCTATGTAGGGGATACATATAACATGATTAAAAAGAAAAGGATAAGAGGGGACAGATGAGCAGAAATGTGACCCACACAATCTCTTCTCTTTGTTGTTCTATACAAAGAATAGACAATATCAGTTTCATTATCCTTATGTGAAGAGTGCAGAATATAAAAAAATGCAATCAAACTTTTATTCATTATTCTGCCAAAAAGATTTAGAAATATTTCATATTGATTCCTGATAAGAAAATCCAATAAAAAATGACAGTGTATCATTTTTTTTTCAGCTCAAGTCAACTTCAAAAGATATATAGAGGGTTTGCAGACTGGAGACGGGATTTGTCCAGGAATGGCAAAGCTTAACATTCTAGTGAAGGGAAAGGTTTTGCACCAGGGAAAGATGTCTCAGTCCCAGCACAGAAGGGCCTAAACTTGTGCAGGGTCAGTAACAAATACAAGTCAATAACTGTTGTCCAATACTGATTTTCAGGTTACAATTACAGAGCTGATCGAAAAAACTTGTACCTAGGGGAGGCATTCCAGGTTCATGAGAGCTGATGAAGCTATGAAACAAGCAAGAAAGAAGTCCAGAAACTAGGAGCAGCTGTATATTTATGACCTCAGGAAGATAGTCTGGTTTTAGTTTCTGCTTCCATTCCAGCATGAAGCCTGTGGTAGAATAACATGGGTAGAATTCTCAGACCAGATAGCAGGCCTACAGTTCTATCATTGAAGCAGCATAGTTTTCAGTTGGCTGATGATGAATGAAACCAAAGGCTTATCTTGGATTTCCAAAGGGAGGAAGTGAGTTAACATGTTGCTTAGAACCAAACCCAGGTCAAGTAATTGAAGAGTTTAGATAAACAAGGCAGCATTGAAACTTTTCCCTCTATCAGAAAACTTTAGAGCACTGAAAGCTTGTAGATCCCCAGTCTGACCTATCTCTGAGATCCCAGAAATACACAACGCCCATCATCCTCAAGAAAGAAACAACAAGGCTACTTCATGGAGTTCTCCAGAATTGTACAACCAAAGCATCACATCACATCATGTCAAGAAGTAGGCTAGAAGAATGAGTAAATGAACAAACAAAAAAGGAACTCATAAAGTATTATTATAGAAAAAGTTGTACTCAAGATACAAATCCAGAAGAAGAGAATAACCCTAAAACATCCATAAAGAAAGTATAAAAAAACTCAGCTTGGGCTGAGTTCAACTAGATTTCCCATAAGAAATGCTCAAGAGTTTTAAAATGTTTCAATAAATAGTTTAATGAATGAAAATGGTTTTATAAAAGAAAGAAAAGTGGTAGTGATTTTAAAAAAAAGATAGTTATTTAAGAAAAAATTGGGACTTCTGGGGCCAGATTCAAGATGGGAAAGTAAAGAAAGCACCCAGCTGAACTCTCTCAACATTCCCTTCCATGCATCTTTAAAATAACTCCTTAAATTGAATTCTGGAGTGGCAAAGTCAACAAAAGGTCAGAATAAGACTCTTCTAGCCCACTACAATTTAGGGAGTCGGAAAAAGAAATCTGTGATATGAGTGTAGAGGTTGACCTGGAACCCACATGAATAAAATACTAGGGTGGTAAAAGCAGCAGTATCTTTTGGAGCTTTCAAAATAGAGACAATAAGGGAACCTGGAAACTGGCCAAAAAGAGACTACAGGGTCTCCTCTACTAGTACTGGACATTAGACCAGATGATGTTTGGCATCTCCATTATCTATACCCACCTCAACAACATCAATGAAGATGAAATTAAAGCCATCATTGAGAGTTATTTTGCCTAGTTATTTGCCAGTAAAACTGACAATCTAAGTAAAATCGATGAATATTTACAAAAATGCAAACTGTTCACATTTACAGAAGAGAAAAATAAAACATACTTAAGTAACCCTATCTTAGAAAAAGAACTTGAACAAGCCATCAACGAGCTCTCAAAGATAAAGACTAGATATATTTGGAAGTCAATTCTATCCAAATAGATAAGGAAAAATTAATCTCAATACTATATAAACTATTTGAAAAAAGGTAAAGAAGTTCTAACAAGTTCCTTTTATGATACAGCTAGTATGTGTCAGAGACTTAAACCCTACACACTTAAACCCTAGATCTTTCTGATATCCTCTATCCATAATGCCAAAATGTTTCTGTTTCCTCAAAATGTTTCTTTATATTTGATTTAGAGAAATTGTTGCCAAAGAATATTCACATTTTTTATATTTTTTTGCTTGTACCTTCTGTTCTCTTTTCTGTCCGCACTATCCCTCCTTCTTCCTATTTACTTTCCAAAGAGTTAGATTACAGACGGTCAGAACTGCATTAGGTCATAGATGGCAATGCTCACTATTTCAGATCTCTGAATTTTCATCAATGTGACATTTATATGGTAGTTCTGGAAATTCTACAAGAAACACATGCCTTTTTTAGCACAATAAATCAGTCTATTCTGGTGCAATATCAAAGAAATAAAGGCACAGAGAATTCAGACTGGTGTTCCAGGTTTGAGAGAGAAAATTTTAGTTATTATAAGGATTCCAAAATTGATTTAATAAGGCCTATCAGTTCGACTTTGGCCAGTTTCTGCTTTTGGAAGTATGAATTTACTATCCCTGAAGAGTACACCATCATTTATGCTATTTAGTTAGTTAAAATGGCAGTTTTACTTTTCTTAATAAGAGTTTTCTCACCCTTTGTACTTGAAAATGCAGATGATTAATTTCCCTAAGCAACTTCTCTCTTTTCTTTTTTTTCC
This sequence comes from Potorous gilbertii, assembly GCA_028658325.1. NCBI lineage: Eukaryota > Metazoa > Chordata > Mammalia > Diprotodontia > Potoroidae > Potorous > Potorous gilbertii. The sequence goes on along the minus strand of CM053774.1, from coordinate 100,306,616 downwards.
TTAATTTGCTGAATGTGGACCAAATTTATCATTAATTAAGAAGAATGCATGGGTATTAACATTTGGCAAGTAATAGATCAGGCTTTCATCAATTAAATGACCCCAGTAAGGCTATTTCTACACACTCAAGCAGTTTGATCATTTCAGCTGAATGGGCCAATTGTTTGATTACATCAACTCTTTGTGCATCAAAACAGTCAATTGGGTTTACTTAGAAATTTGATTTTAGAGAATGTGAAAAGTGGAACGACAAAACAGAGACATCATAGCACAACTGAAAGAGAACTGAATTTTGAGGACTGAGTTTGAAATCATGGGATTTGAGTTAGATCTCATCCAATATTTTCATTTTACAAATGAGGAATCCAAACCCCAAGACTGTGAAGTGACTAGTCTCTGATTACAGATGGTAACAGAAATTCTATTTCTGAGGGTAGTATTTTTTTCTACTGTATTACACTATTTCAGTGCAAGAATATGAATAGATGGATGAAATATTTACAGAGGTCTTATTATATTGTAAGGCATTATGATAAGCACTTGGGATAAAAATACCGTGAAGCAAGACAGTGTCTGTTCTCATGGAACTTACAATCTCAAGGAGAAAAGCAATACATACAAGGTTTTTAGGGTAATGGTTCTATGATTTGCATGATGTTGGGGTGTAGGTATGCTCTGGTTCTGGACAATATCAGTCTATCAGAGATGAGGAACCCAGGAGTGGAATTCCATTTTACAGCATGAAGAGATAAGGATGATGACTTGGGTGAGTGAATCATGATGGAGTGGTAGCCCAAGAAGTGAGGACAATATTTGCCTGGTTTATTCATCCATTCCCCCATTTAAAAAAAAAACATAGTGTGCCTATTTTATTCAAAGAAAGGAAGCATAGGATAGTAGGAAGAGTTGGGTTCATAATGAGGAACATTAGGGTTCAAGTCCTGCCTCTGACACATGTTGTCTATGTGTCAATGGGAAATGCATTTAGTTTCAACATACCCCAGTAAAGAAGAAAGTTCCATGAAATCATAAGTCCAGGTGCACACCACCCCCACCAATAAAACAAAAGGGTACACATACACACACACACTAACATTTAATAGAACATGCAACACCTGTTAAATATAGTCAGTGAGTTTGTCTTGTTGTTTCAGGGAAGAGATTATGGATAATTTTCTTATTTTAGATGGTGTCTACCATAGAAACAAGGAAGCAAGAATCTGGGCTCTTGAAATGCAGAAAAGAGAGCATAAGAGGGACAAATCGAGGCATTTTCACTAAATGTTGTGTACTCTTGCTCCTCCCTAATGCATCAAAAAAGCCCTAACTGGTGAGATATGGGATGTGTAATGGGTTTCTAAGCAGTGTTCCTACTAAAGACTTGTGGTTGAGATAAGACAGCAATGAGTACCAAACATTTCAGATGAGATTCTATATTTTATACACTACCCATAAATCTCAGCTCTCCATTTAAAGCTCTCCTAAAGAGAGTTGGTCTCCTTAACATCAGAGCGTATTGTTTCCAGAAACTGGTTGTACACACTCCCTGGCTTAATAAATAAAGTGGGATTTTCTTTGTGGCAGCATAACATTTGTTAGAACCAATACTAGTTGATGTGCTGGCATTAGCTTAATAAATAAGAGGCTTAAGAATTATATACCTTTATAAGTTTGTGAAGTGTATATAGTAAGGAAATAAAAAATAAATACAAGAAATTTTGGCTTAAAAAATAGCCATGTCCAAGAAAGTATTTCAAAAAATGGCTAGAAGTCTTGCTTGTTATTTATTTGAATCCCCTAGCTACTATGAATTATTTAAATAATATATATTTATACTGTATAGGACCTGTTTGTTTATTTTACTAGAAGCAAATCATAGGACAATGCATTTAGTACAAAAATCTACTTTTGATATTCTCTTTTTCACACAGAAGAAGTCTTGAAATAGCATGTTACAATGGGCTGAAACTTGTAGCAGACTTCTTTTTAATTGGGACATAAAAACTAGACCTTCATCTGTAAGGCACAGAAGCCAAATAATCTGTTACTAGAAAAATATTATGTGTTACATACTATAATTTTACTTATTTGTCTTTCAGTGCCTCTCTTTTAGGGCACATGTAAAGGATACTGTTATTAGAATAAAAAACAAACAGGCCTCATGTCTTAATTTTACCACTTAATAGTTATTTAACTTTGGCCATAACAATTAAACTTTCTGAAACTCAATTAAATATCTTTTAAGAGCAAATGAGAGTATTTAAATTACTTTCCTTATAGGGTGGTTGTTAGTTTCAAGGGTGGTTGTTAGTTTCAAAAGAGATTACTGACATTATGTACATATGCATATATCTACACATGTATGTATGTATACAGATGCATACACACATACGCATTGCTTGTTACTATTTGTCCTTTTCACTTGACAAGGACCATGAAACCAAGGAGGTGATACTTGCAAGAGAATTGGATATAAGTGAGGGAGGGCCTTGCAAAGACATCAGCATCACTCACTCCTCCTGAGCCATCTAGGTCCAGTGACAAGATATGGATCAAGACAACTGAAAATGGACCAGGATGCAGTGGGGGATCTTGGCTTTTTCAAACTAAGGTCTTTAACAGAATTCAGTTTGATTGAGGCTGCACCCATTCAGTGATTCAGGTTTAATAAAAAATGAGGCAAATAATAGTTTCTTAAAAAAAATAGATCTGAGAGGGATAGACTCTCAGGATTTCTGACCCGAACAGAAACCATTGTTATATGCATTCATTCTGGGCCAATCAGGGCCCAAACAGTGACCAAGTAAGGCTTGGTCTGGGACCAGAGTAATTTGGGGCTAAGGCTAGTCTTGAAGAGAAAAAAAAATAAGACAAAACAACAAAATCTTCAGAGATTAAGAGGTATATGTATGTATGTGTGTGTGTATATATTTATATACATATGTGTATATATGTATGTATATACAAATATGTGTTTATATACATACATATGTACATGGGCATACAAATAGAGATACATATACATATATGTGCATATTAATGTATATATAATATTTCAAATGTCTATGAAATATTCTCATGCTTCTTAAATATCTACATTCAATTACATATACTAATTATAGTGGAAAATACATAGGTTGTAGAATCAGAAAACTTGAGTTTAAATCTTACCTCATGCACTTCATACTTGAGTATGTCAACAGGTCACTTCCTTCTCTACAATTCTTCACTTGGAGAATGAAAGACTTAGACTTCATGACCCATGAGGGCTTTTTTAGCTCCATAACCATGGCTATAAGTCAATTCATTCTAACCTATGGGTCAACTGAATTATTTATTTTTTTAAGTTAGTTTAGAAGTTTGTAAGTTTATCTCCACATTGGTAGTTTATTCTTAAGATCTTTGTTTGCGTTAAGAATAAACTGTAACCTGTGTGAATCTGACCACTCACTTAGGTTTTCCTCTTCTTTATAGCTAAACTCCCAATAGGCATGAATAGCTGAGAAAAAGAGATCTGGCTTCTATCTTGAATTTTCTTAAATCCCTGGAGAATATGTGCTGTCATTCCTTGACAACAGAGAAAATATCCTTACTTGGTACCTATTCACTTAATTATAACTTTCTCTATGAAAATAGAAGTCTTCATTAAAACATTTAAACATCTTCATGAAATAGCATTTATGTAACTATTATATGAATGGATAATATGCAATTTGAAGTAGAAGTGCATATATCTAGGCAAAATTTGGTAATTTTCTTGCTGATTCCACTTATTTTAAGGAATTTGAGCTAATGATCATTCTTTTTTTCCAGGATGGAACAAATCACCCCCTGCTTTGGAATCAGATTTTTCTAAAGGCTTACCTGTGATTCCAGTAACTGTGATAAGGAGTAGTATAAAAAGATTTTCTTAGGAGCTTTCCACCAGTCAGCATTTAAAAAGAAATCATCTGCAGAGCTGACCTAATCACTTTATTAAAATATAGAAATGGAACTAGTAAACCTGGTCACTGAGACAAGTGAGGGATAGAGTGGATGGAATGTATTCAAAGAACAGCCATGGAAAAAGGAAAGCATATAGAGGGGAAGAATGTCTCAGGATCTCATGTTGGGTGCATGACACATTTCATCCTTCCTATACTCCAAGTAGATTTCTTCCCTAGTTAGAGACAGAGGAATTGAATCTATGGAATACACCCTATTCAATTAACTCGCAAGTCAAGACATCACCTTCCTCATGTCATTGGTCATCTTCTAGACTGAAGGATGAATGACAATTTTCCCATAACCCTGCCCATCAATTCTTGAACAGGAGGCAACAAGAAAGGCCTGGTCATCCTTGATTTTCCTGCTGTATCATTGAAGTAGGCACAGGATAAGGCAATCTGAGAGAGGAAGTGGGAAGCCCAGGTATTTGAACTGGAATGGGTTCAGGACCAGCAGTTGGAAGGAAGATTCTTTATGCTGTATACCTCGCCCCCTTCTCAGGTTCCCCTTCCTGTATTTCAGCCTCCTCTGAATACCCAGTTCTGGTTGCTATGATGTCCCTCCCCTTCCCCATTTGTTGGGCAGATAACAGAGATTTAAACTTTTGACATCATTCTGGGAATCTTCCCCAAAATTTGCTTGTATATTTGGGATTGGAAAGATTGTTTTCTCCCAGCAGAAACCTGTGTCTTAAAGGGACTACTAAGAACTAAGTTACAGTTCTTTGTAATAAGAATTTTTTTTCATCGCTTAGTTATTGTATCTCCTACCCTGCCTAGCTGTTAAAGGAATTGCAAACTTTGTACTAGAATCTCCATTGTGATATCCTGAGGTTATGTTTCTTGGGAAATTTGTATGTAATGCTCTTTGGCATTTCTGAAATGTTCTACCAGTATAGAAGAGATGAGTATTAAGGGTTTTTAGAATAAAAGGCATTATCTCAAGTGGAAGGAGAATCTACCCTCAATAAACCAGGAAAGTGGGCTACCAGAGGACAATGTCCTTGGAAGAACCTGTTGATCATATGGCAGATGTTTAAACCTAAAATAATAAAACCTATTTAGTGAACTTTGGAGAAATAAATGATAGCTCTGTAAAGGCAAGTGACCTAGTTTTGCTTTGTTGTTTCCAATAACAAGCTTATTGAGTGTTCTTAGGATGCCAGATCATCTACAATGGACATTCTTAACATTTTTTCAACATAGACACCCTTTGGCAGAGTTTATTGAAGCATATCCTCAGAATAATAAATTTTCAAGGTATAGAATACATCAGATAATAAAGAAAACCAATTACATTGAAATACAGTTAAACAAAAGTTCACAATCTCTAGGTTAAGATACTCTGATTTGGAAGGTTTTAAATATGTTCCCTCTGACTTAGATAGGTTGGGTTTTTCATTACTTCCTTTTAAAATAAAGAATAAGTTGAGTTCTCTATGTAGCCATTTTTCCTTTATTTTTTTCTTTGTCTAACATGGGTTTCACTGACAGCTACCCTTTCAAGCCTTTGAAACTCAGAGGCTATGTTATTACTTATATGAAAATAATGCTAACATTTACACATACTTTTTTTCTGCTAGTTCCCCTAGCAACCTTCACAAACAGTATAAGGTACTTCTGCCTAATTTTAAAGGGATAATATCCCTTTTCTAGCTAACATTCTAAAGTATAGAAAAGTATAACTCAATAACTTTTCAAGTAGAAATTAATAGGAATATGAGGATTTGTCATTCCTTCTCCCTCCCTTCCTCTGTCCCTTAGTGGAGAAAGAGAAAGAGAAAGAGAGAGAGAGAGAGAGAGAGAGAGAGAGAGAGAGAGAGAGAGAGAGAGAGAGAGGAAGGGAGGGAAGGAGGGAGAGGGAGATGGAGATCACACATACTGTAAAGGAAAAATCAATTTGATGAAATCAATTTCATGGAGCCCACTTTTTTCAGTTTTTCAGTCATGTCTTTTGTGTTTCATTTATTTGTAATTGATGTAGGAATATAAGAATCAGCATCTTTATCTTTTTGTTTTGATTTTTTCCTATGGAACTCTCAAGTGTATATTTTAATGAATATTGCAACAATTTGGATAGCATCATTCTTTTTTTTGTTTGTTTTGTTTTTCCATTTCAACTTTCCCCATTTCCTGTCTCCCTTAACTTGGATAAAACATGCAAACACACCTATTACTTGAAGGGATACTTAATGGCTTGCTTTAATTTTCTCAACTTTAAAATGACAGGGTTGGATCAGATGACTCTGAAGGTCTTATCACTTTCTAAATCTTATTCTATGATCCTTAGTTATAAATAGTGTGATCAAAAACCCTGAAGAGTTTGACAGAGTTTCTCTGTCCTCTAAAATATCACCTCTCCGGGGGGGGGGGGGTCGGCGGAGCCAAGATGGCGGAGTAGAAAGACTCACATTTGCTAGCTCCAAATGCACAGCCCATAGATTTCCTGTAAAAAGAACTCCTGACAAATTCTGGAACAGTGGAAGCCGCGCAGCAACACAGTGAAGGAGATTTCCGTGGCAGAGAGCCCTGAAAAACTGACCTCAAAGGTACCCCAGACAGGAGCGGAGCCCTGCCCTGCGGAGCGCTCCCCTCCCACGCCCCAGCCGCACCACACTGATAGGAGCGAGCAGAGCCCAGCAGGCGTCAGGGACCTGAATCTCCTGTGGCCGCGAAGGTCCTTCCACCCACAGACAGACAGGTCAGTGAGAGAGACGAGCTGAGAGGGGAGCAGGGTATCTCCGGGACTCGGAACCCTGGGAGGCGGCGGCCATGGCAGAGGCAGAGGCCACTTGGCCAGAGGCCCACAGAGCAGGCAGGAGCTCCACCCCAGCTCCATTACAAAAGATCTCTGCACAAACCCCCTGAGGGAACTGAGCCCGAGAGGCGGCCTTGCCCCCACCTGAGCACCAGCAGATAAGCTCCCATTGAAGAGCAGTCAAGCCTGCCGCCAAAAGCCCTGAGGCTGGGGAGCAGCATTTGAATCTCAGACCCCAAGCACTAGCTGGGCAGACCTATGCTAGGGGTGGAGAGGACTCTCAGAAATCAAGTAACTGAATGGGAAAATGCCCAGAAAAGGGAAAAAAACTAAGACCATAGATGGTTATTTTCTTGAGAAGATGATTCCACCATTCGTCTCTGACGACGAGGAGGTCTGCTTACCATCAGGTAAAGACATAGGAGTCAAAGCCTCTGTATCCCAATTATCTGACATCGATACCCCGTGGGCTCGAGCCATGGAGGAG
>CM053774.1:100279793-100298885 GCA_028658325.1 Potorous gilbertii | reverse complement strand
TTGCCTGCCTTCCCAAAGGCAATGGGTGAGGAGGGAGGGATGGGAATAAGTTGGAACTCAAAGTTTTAGGAACAACTGTTGAGTATTGTTCTTGCTACTAGGAAATAAGAAATACAGGTAATGGGGAATAGAAAGTTATCTGGCCCTACAGGACAAAAGAGAAGATGGGGTAAGGGAAGGGAGGGATGAAAGAAGAGAGGGCAGATTGGTGATATGGGTAATTAGAATGTTCAGTGTATTGGGGAGGGGGAAGGGGATTAATGGGGAGAAAATTTTGGAACCCAAAATCTTGTGAAAATGAATGTAAAAAGTTAAATCAATAACGAATGTAAAAAAAAAAATAAAGTCCTATGCCTATTAGTTTAATTTTAGACTTAACCTTGGATGTTCCCGTGCCCATAATGTATAATTGAATAGATCTGGTATTAAGCTTACAAACCTTTTGACCATAAGAAATTGACACCAAGGGTAGGTGTGTTGCAAGGATACAATGTCTCCCCAACTTCATGCCCATTCCAGGCAAGATTAGATTGTCCACTTGCTTTCAGTCAGACTTAAAGTCTGCCAGGTGTCAGTGGGTATATTGAATCAGGAGAATCCTATCTCAGCCTAGGCTGAACAGCTGCTCTCCTGCCCTTTCCATTGGATCACCTTTTGCAATTCATACCAACATCTCACCAGCTTAGGGGCATCATGGATTGGAAGCTCAGATTGCTTTTCTTGCTATCCATACCTGGAGTTAGACTCAGAAGAATAGTCACTTAATAGTTCCATAGCATCTAAAAATAACCAGGTTTCAAATATGATTATAATTTCGCTTTGGCTAAGGAACATCTTTTGAGGCAGGTATTAAGTGACTTATATGTCTTTCTATACATGTTCTAGTTCCTCATTAAATGGCAATCATAAAATCAAATTTACCATTAAAACCTTAACTTTTCCATCAATGCCAAATTTTACCTGAGGTTACCTTCCTCTACGAAATTAAGACTAAAATTCTTTTCCTCAAACTAAAGATGTCATTGATTTATTCTCTGTAATTAATTCAGTGAATTGTTTTAATACTAATTGCTTTTACCTCACTTTGTAACATGTCTGATTTTTCTCCCCATCACTGCCCTCCCCTGCTTCTTAATACTTTGCATTCTGATTATTCCTTCCCTCAATGTACCCTCCCTTCTATTACATCTCACCCTTCCCTTATCCACATCTTCTCTCTTTTCTTTTAGGGAAAGATAAATGTCTACACCCCATTCCCTGTATTTCTTATTTCCTGATTATATGCAATAAAAATTCTCAACATTCATTGCTAATACTTTGAATTACAACTTCTCTCCCTTCCCCTCTTCCCCAACCCCACTGAGAAGGTAAGCAATTCAATACAGATTAAATGTGTGTTGTTTTGCAAAAGACTTCCACAACAATCACGTTGTGTAATACAATTATATTGCCCTCTGTCCTACTCTATCCCTGCTTTTCCTCCCACAATTGACCTTGTCCCTTCACGAAAGTGTTTATTTTTAGTGACCCCCTTTTCCCATTTGCCTCCCTTCTAACATTCTCCTCACCCCACTTGTCACCTCCTCTCCTATTTTCCTGTGGCGTGATGTAAATTTTCATATCAAATTTAGTGAGCATGTTATTCCCTCTTCAGCCACATGTCGAGAGAATAGCTTCATTTTTCCCCTCTCCTCTTCTCCCTTTTCTCCTCCATCGAACAAGATTTTTGTTATCTCTTTCATGAGTTATAACCTGCCCCATTCCATTTCTCCCTTTCTTTTCCCGGTATTTTCCTCCTTCAGCCCTTAATTTTTATTTTATTTTATTTTTTTGTGTGGATATCATCTCTTGTGATTCAACACACTTTGTTCTCTCTATATATGTGTATGTGTGAGTGTGTGTGTATGTCCAATATCTCCATCTACCCACATACTGAGAAAAGATTCAAGAGTTACAAATATTTTCTTTCCGTGTAGTAACGTAAACAGTTCAGCTTTAGAGAGTCTTTTATGATTTTCCTTTCCTATTTACTTTTTCATACTTCTCTTGAGTCTTGTCTTGGGAAGTCAAATTTTCTATATACATCTGGTCTTTTCCTCTATATTAATGATTGAAAGTCCCCAATATCACTGAATGACCTTTTATTCCCTTGAAGAATTATACTCATATTTGCTGGGTAGGTGATTGTGGTTTCAATCTCAGTTCCTTTGACCTCTGAAATATTCCATTCTAAGCCCTTAATGCTGAATCTGCCAGATCTTGTGTTATCCTGATTGTATTTCCACAATACTCAAATGCTTTCTAGCTGCTTGCAGTATTTTCTCCTTGATCTGGGAACTCTGAAATTTGACTACAATATTCCTAGGAGTTTCTCTGTTTGGGTCCCTTTCAGGAGGTGATTGGTGGAATCTTTCAATATTTATTTTGCCCTCTGATTCTAGAATATCAGGGCAGTTTTCCCTGATAATTTCCTGGAAGATAATGTGTAGGCTCTTTTTTTGATCATGGCTTTTAGGTAGTTGCATAATTTTTAAATTATTTCTCCTGGGTCTATTTTCCAGGTCAGTTGTTTTTCCAATAAGATGTTTCACATTATCTTCTATTCTTTCAAATTTTTGGTTTTGTTTACTAACTACTTGGTGTAACTCATAGTCTTTCATTTCCCTGAACTCAATGCTCTCTTTCAACGAATTATTTTGTTCAGTGAGCTTTTGGATCGTCTCTTCCATTTGGCTAATTCTGCTTTTTAAAACCTCCTTCTCCTCATTGGATTTTTGGACCTCTTCTTCCAATTGAGTTAGTCTCTTTTTAAAGCTGTTATTTTTCGTCAGCATTTTTTGGTTCTCCTTTAGTAAACTGCTAACTTATTTTCTAAGGTCTTCTATTGCCTGAACTCAATTTAAGTTCCCTTTGGAGGCCCTGGAGGCAAACGCCTTGACTTTCTCTGACAGTATGCCTTGTTCTTCCTCATCTGAAAGAATGGGGGGAGACACCTCTTCCCCAAAAATGTAACCTTCTATGGTCTTTTTTTCCCTTTTTTGGGCATTTTCTGCCAAGCCAGCACTGGAGGCTGAGATTCAGATGAACTGCTCCAAAGCCTCAGGAGTTTTAGGCAGGGATAGGGCTGCTATTTAGTTTGAGATTAAGATCAGCTGCTCAGGAGGGGACAGGGCTACCACACAGGGCTCAGTTCCCTCAAGGGGTTTACATTGATTCCTTCAACAATGGATGCGGGCTACTGCCTGTTTTAGGATCCCTGTCCTGCTTCTGCCTCTACTGCTGCCACCTGAGGAGGCCTGAGTTATGGGGACACCCTACTCCCTTCTCAGCCAGCCGAAAAGACCCTGTCACTGACCTTTGGTGCCTGTGAGTTGAGGGATCTGCACTGTAGCTGGAGATTCTTTCCCTGAAGCCTGCTCAGATCTGCTCCTTTCAGTGCTGAGTGGCCAAGGCGGGGCTGGGCTCTGCTCCACGTCTGGGTGTGTGACAGACCTTCCCTGTCAGTCTTTCAGGTCACTCTGAGCTAAAAATCTCCTTCACTCCATTGTTCTGTGGCTTCTGCTGCTCTAGAATTTGTTGAGAGTTCTCCTTTACAGGTATTTTATAGGCTGTGTGGTAAGAGCTAGTATACGTGTATCTTTCTACTCTGCCATCTTGGCTCCCTGTTTGCTTGTCTTTTTGTTTGTTTGTTTGTTCTTTGTTGTTGTTGTTGTTGTTTTGTTTTGTTTTGTTTTTGTTTTTGTTTTTTTATAAAATCAGGTCCTAGTTTTATTTACTTTCAATATTATTAGTTTCACTTTTGGTTTTGGTATTTCAAATTTGATACTTAATTACAGAATGTTAATTTATTCTTTTTCAATGAGTTTCTTTTTTTATTTCATTTTGGTTTTTTTTGCTTTTTGAGCTTTTGAGTGTTTTTTGGTGCATTTTGTTGTTATTGCATACTCAGTTCATTGATCTTAAGTATGATGTCTAGGTTCTTTTCTGTAATAGTTTTCAGGTAATCCAATGATTCTTAAATTGTGTCTCCTAGATCTAGTTTACCATTTTTTCCTATTTTTCATTCTTGTGATTTTGTTTGATTGATGCTTGATGTCTCATGGAATCTGGCTTCCACTTGTCCAATTCTAATTTCTAATTAGTTATTTTCTTGAGCTACCATTTTTACCACCTTTTCCTTTTGCCAATTCTACCTTTTAAGTTTTCTTCAGTCATTTTTATACATCTTTCTTACTTTTTGTACTTCCTTTATCAAGCTATTGAATCTTTTTATTTATGATTTTCTTTTATCACTCATTCATGTTCCCAGTCTTCCTTCCACCTTTCTAATTTAACTTTTGAAATCTTTTTCTGAACTCTTCAAGAGGCTTTTTTGGGAACTGAAGCCAATTACATTCTTCTTAGAGGCCTTGCATTTACATGTTTTGACACTGTTGCCCTCCTGTCAGTTTGTATGTTGATCTTCCCTGTCAACAGTATAACTTTCTATGATCAAATTATTATTTTTTTTTGCTCTTTTCCCCAGAATATGTAGTTATTTTTTCTGGGTAATTTAATAATCTTATTAATAATTTCAGCATGTTTCTTTTTATTTTACTTTTAAAAATTCTTATTTAATATTTCATTTTCCCACCTACTCATAAAAACAATTTTAACATTCTCTTTCTAATATTTTGAGTTCCTAATTGTCTCTTTCTGTCCCTCCTCCCTTCCATTAAGGCAAGCAATTGGACATAGAATTTACAAGTATTGTCATACAAAACACCTTTCCTTGAAACCATTCTGTGAAAGAAAGCACAGACAAAACCCCCCAAATAATTTAAAGAAAAAAGTATCATTATCTTCACTCAGTCTCTACCAGGTCTTTCCCTATTGTGCCTGGGAGAGAATGGAGTACAGTCCAGTGCACATTGGTACAGATCTATGCCCAGTAAACCAGAAGCAACAGCAGTTGCTTCTGGAGCTCTCAGGCCACAAACAGTAAAAGGGTTAAAATCTTCATCCTTTTGTGAGTTTTGCTGCTCCAGTAATTGTTTTACGACATTATATAACAGTATTTGGAGGAATTTGGGGAAGAGATCTGTTTCCAAAGTGGAGAGGACACTATATCAAACTTCAGAGTTTTTGTGCAGCTGTTATCAGAGGTAATTCCAGGGAACTGTAAGGTTTTACCACCTCCAAGGTGGCATAGTCTAGGGAGAAGTATGTTTGCTACTCTCCTGTACTGTGTACTAATTTGCAAGTGACCTCAAACACTCTTTTTAACCCTGGAACTATGACTAGTGTCCCTGCTCCTCTTTGGCCAAAAGTTCTGCTGTGCTAGTGATCCTCCTGGCACTGGAACTGAGACATAGGACTGGCACCCAGGCCCAGAGCCTGTACTTGGTGCCAGTCCTGTAAACCTCCAGACCCCTTGCCATCTGTGGGCTAAGAAGTCTGGAAACTGCAACTACTGCCCTGAACCTTGTTCCTAGTTTGCTGGGGCCAGGTCTGTGCTGCTGTGACCTGTCCTAGACTGTGCTCCTCTCTCACCCTGTTGAAACAGACTTTACCTGCCAATATTCTTTGTTGTCTATTCTAAGTTGTCTTTGGCTGGCAAATTGTTTGACTCTGTCTTTTTGTGGATTTTGCTCCTCTGGCATTGGTTTAGAGTTATTACTTGAAGGTATTTGAACAGGCTTTGGGAGAGCTCAGGTTAGTCCCTGCCTTTACTCCATCATCTTAGTTCTACTTTCCCTATGTAATTACTTTTAACATTGAGCTCTGCTCCTGGGGTGGAAGGGACACTGTCCCTAGCTTCTTGTTCTGAGGGCTGCAGGTGCTGGATGCTTTCCTGATGTTGTGAAGATGTCGAAGGGGGTCTGTTTGCTGCACCAGGGCTGTGGGGGCTGGCAGGGTCTAATGATACACCAGGGTTGTGGGTGCCTAGACCTGTGGTGGGGCCTGGCTGTTTACCTTGCCCTGTGCTGCAGCCAGGGTGGGCCTGGTCACTCACTTGGTGCTATAGCAGGGCCACAGTGGAGATAGCTACTCACTTGGTGCTGTGCCAAGGTTTGCAGGGTCAACCTGGTGCTGAGCTGCCCCCAAGAGGGGGATCTGTCTCCTGGGATTATTTTTCATAGGATCAATTACTGATTACTTTCTCTTACAACACTCCTTTCTCAAATAACACAAATCATATCTCTGGAGAATTTAATATATATGTCTCTCCTGATATAGATGAGGGTCAAAGAGATCAAGTTGCCTGACCATGGCTTCACAGCTCTCTGGATTCAGAATTAGGTCTCAGACCTCCCACCCCTCACTACAAATCATCACTCTTCTTTTCTTTTTTTTAAATGTCAATCTTCATCATTTTATTTTGTGTGTATGTGCTTTCCCTACCATTTAGAAATACATTCCATGAAGAGTGATAGCTATATGCAAATGGAAAATTTCCCATGATGGCATAATATGGAAATATTGTCATATTTATTAGTCTCAAGAACTCTGAGATAGAACAAGAAGAGTTGTAATGTTTGTTTGCTTTCACGAAATATGTACTTTAAAAATTTTAACTTAATTTATCATGTTACCCAATTCTTATCTCTACATCATTCTTTTCAAAATAACCTCCTTCTAGTTTTTATTTAAGTTGTTTATTGCCTCACTCCAGGCATAGCTATTATTATTTATGAAATGCTAAAAGTGCACATGACCCAAGAAAACCCATAAAAGACACATTGATCCATTATCCAGGAAATTTACTGTCAAATTCAAATAAAAAAACACAAATACTGAGACCCAAATATCATTACAAAAAATATGTGAACTGCCATGATGAAGCCATTTGCTATATTAGTGATTCCTTTTCTAGGTCTCCAGACTTCCAATTCAATACCTTTCCCACTTCACCACACCACTTCAGTAGGAGATATGCCAACTTATAGTACAAATTGACTTTATTCTGGCAGTCTGAATCCATTTTTACAAAGAAATGATTATTTGCCTTCTGAGTTAGCCTAGTAATTTTTTTATTTAACCTATTCACACAATCAAATAGAAATAAAAGGTATAATATGACAATGAAGGATGTTAGAAGCAATACAGGCTAAGTTAGTGTGGAGTTTGGCCACACAGCTAGCTTCCTGTCTTAGAACCTCAGCTTCCCTCTTTGTAGAATGGGCATAATTATACACTGCCTTCTTTGTAGGATTTAGGTAAGGAAATCACCATATAAAATACAAATATCCTCTCTTGATTAGTTATTTTTATTATTTCTGCATATTATATTACATCATCTTTTGGGTGTATTATAGTGTGTACTCCTTTGGGTTTTGTTTAGACTGTCCATATTACTGTACAAGGCAACACTATCCCCCTAATTCCTCAGACTCCCAAAGTAGTCATCCCGGATTTTTCACTAACTCTTATCCCCTATATTCAATCCATCACCAAGGTCTGTCAATTTCATCTTTGCCTTATCTCTTGAAAGCACCCCCATTTCTCCTCTGACCCTGCCACCACTCTAGGGCAGACCTTCATTGCCTCATGCTTTGATGGCTAAAATTGCAAACTAGTGGTCTATCTGCCTCAAGTCTCTCCTTACTCTGGTGCTTCGTCCATTCCATCTTAAAGGGATTATTCTTTACCACAGGTCCACTATATCTTCCCTCTACTCAGTCCATTTCAGTGACTTCCTATTATCTCTACGATCAAATACAAAATGCATAAAAATGCATTCAAAGCTTTTTATAACCTAGTCCCCTCCTATTTCTCTAGTTTTCTTCCAAATTAATCCCTAAAACATAATCTTCTATATAATGATATTTGCTCCCTTGCTGTCCCATGAACAAGCCACTCCATGACTTGTTTCTGGCTGAGCTCCCCATGCCTGGTCCACTCTTGTTCCTTTGCTGAGACTATGAATCAGTCTGGCTTCCTTTAAACTCCACCTAAAATCCCACTTTATATAGGAAGCCTTCCCTAATCCCTCTTAATTCCATTGATTTCTCTCTGCTAATTACCTTCTATTTATAGCTTGCTTTGTATATGTTTATCTGCATGCTGTTTTCCCCCACCCCGCATTAGATTTTAACTCCTTGAGGGAGGGAATGTCTTTTGTGCTTTTTTTTTGCATTTTCAGTGCATGACACAGTATCTGGAACACAATAAGTATTTAATAATTTTTTATTGAATGATTTATTGGTTAACATGAGACACATTATCCCTCAATCAAAAACTGAGAGACCAGAAGTAAGTAGTTTGATACCGGAATAGTAAAGAGAGAGTGGATTATAAAGGAGAGACCATGACTGGTGCTATAGTCACAGGGAAGAGGGATCAAATAAGACGTTAATGTTGGAGTATACTTCAAGATAGAAACATGATGCTAAAAATGAAGGCAATATATTAACATGGACTGGATCCAATCCAAGTTATTTATTCCTAGGCAAAATAAAACAGAGTTAGTGTTGCAAAAAAATGCTGAAACCAGACTATGTATTTATGTATGATAAGTAAAATACAGCACTTATGCAATCATGAATAATAAATTCCTCAATCAATATGCATTTATTAAGCACCTCATATATACCAGTCATTGTGCTAAGCTCTAGTGACATAAGGAAAAACAACAGTCCTTTCTATTAAGTAGCTCAAAATACATAGAGGGAGACAGAAGGAAAACAATCATGTACAAAATAAGATGTGTACAGCATAAATTAAAGATAATTAATTGAGTAGAGAAAACTAAAGGCAGTGGGCATGTCACCTAATCTCTGAGCATGCCAGGAAATATTTCAAGAAAATAATTTATAGAATAGAAATTATATGCATGGGAGTGGGGAGAAAGGAATGAAAGGTAATGAGCATTTATTTATCTCCTACCGTGTGCCAAGCACTGGGCTGGGCACTTTGGAAACTTTCTTCTGATCCTGAAAACAACTCTGAGGTAGGTGCTATTCATATTATCTCTATTTTATAGTTAAAGAAACCAAAGTGAAATGACTCTTTCAAAGTCATCCTGCTAGTAAGTGTGGGTAGATGAAATTTTCTCTTTGGGAGCTCTTTACATCAATGAAATCTCAGCTCTGGTTTTTTACAAAGGATTAAATAAGTGAACAGTAGGGAATGGTTCATTTGATTTTGCCCTACACTTATCACGCATCGCTTTTACAAATGTAGATGCATATTTTCTGCTGGCATGGAGTAAGTCAGTCATACTTTTTAAGTGTGAAAGAGGAAGGAAAATGGTTATGACTTGGAAGAGGAAAAAAAGAAAGAAAAAGAGAAATGGGGATGTGTTTAAATATAGTGAAACTGGTATGGTTCCTAATGATGGATCATCCACATCAAGAAAATGAATTGCTCTCTAAATTAGCCAGACATAAGTATGGAAGGTACCATGACTAGTTACAACCCAAATAGCTTGTCCCCCTGCTAGAAATCTTCCCTCTGAAATGGCAGGACAACCCACAGTAGGTGTAGAGCCAGAGGAAGCCTCAGCACTTGTTAATCATTTTGATATGTCCTAAATTGTCTTCCATGGTCCACTAATGCAGAGACAGGACTACAACACTCCTTTTCATCTGAAACAGCAGGTTAGGTTAGAAACTATGGAATAATTTGAGAATAGGGTCCCAGGGTGGGAAAGGCAGCTTTTTATTCACTGCGTAAATGCTGGCCCTCAGCTGTAACAAGCACTGGAGCTGGAAGGTGTAAATGAGAGAGGAGAAACACAGGGGGGCCTATTAAGTCCAGCTTCTGCTTTAAGCCTATTTTATTACACACAGAACAAAGCTTGGTTTCTTGCATTTGGAGGTTGAAGAAGACAGACCACATTTCTTTCACTTGATAATTAGGTCAGTTCATAATCAATGTAAGAAAAATAAATAAGACACAAAGAAATACTTAATCTGCTCTGTAAGCTGGCAACCCTACCCAACATTTAATGGTCACTCAATTTTCTGTTGGCATTGTGTTGTGGTCTTCAGCATGACTGAATTTAAGCCCGTACAACCTAAGAAGTAATCGATGATGTTCCAAACAGGAAAGAGTCACTAAATGTAGGCTCCTAACTTTTACCTTGTAGAGTAGTAAATTAAAGTAGAATTTAAGCAAATCTGCAAAGTTTCCAAATAAGAAGGAACTCTAAATTTCTACTAAGTTTGATCCAGTCATCGTTTTTATAGTGGAGACAGTAATACACGATGATATGTCATTAATTCACCCACTCAATGTTGGTTTCTAATTTGATACTTCACATCCGATTATTAGGAAATTAGTCAGATTTATGGCTTGGTGACTAAGGGGAAAATGTCACTTTTACTAGCTGAACTGTCAGAAAATAGAGTGATGTCTATTTCTTATGAGAGCCACTAGGAACTCTCTAAAATCTCCGTGTTGTCACAGATGTATAGCTTAGGTCTTAAAGCAGGTGGAAAAAATGCAGCTTTGGGAACTTGTTATTTCCTTACTATTTTCAAGCCAAGCTGAGAGTCTTAGAAAGGGAATTTTCTCTGGCTGCCCTCCTTAATTTTATTATAGCAGTTAGGGTCTTGAAATGGGGAAAGAAAGTCACGTAAATGTGAATGTCATTTTTCTAAAGCTTTTTTTGCAACTTGGAAAGTGTTAAAGGTGGTAACTATTTTTACAGGCATGTTATCTTCTCCCTACTCTAGGACTCCAAGTCTGCTTTTTTTTTTCAGTATCTTAGAAGCATTTGCCCCATGCAGGTAAATTTGCTCAGCTTTGGCAATTGTGTGAGTTGATTTTTTTTTCCAGTAATAGCTTTGAGTACTGCTATTTTCTGCAAGTTGGCAAGACATTTCAACTACTTGCAAAAAATGATGAGAGTACAGGGCCCTTAGAAGGGCCCTGAAAGTTTTCCTTGCAGAGAGGAAGCATCGTCTGTCTCTGCTTGGGCTTCAAGCATCCTGGGCCAGCTCAGCAGGGAAGTGTGAAGATGTCAGGTAAATATAATCAGCCTATTTGTGGGGAATGTGAGAAGAGGAGGGAAAGTAATGAAGCATAGATAGAGCAGAGCAGTTTCCCCAGCCTATTTAGGTAGATTGTCTCCCTTTAATTGTTTTTCTCCCTGGAGGTAAAAAAACAAAGAGAATTTCGATATCATAAAGCTTAGCTTTATTATTGCAGCTTTCAGTTCTTTCACAAAGAAATATGTACTGCATTATAGTGGCGCCCAGTAGCAAAGCTATAGTTAAGGATGTGTCAGCACTTCCATTACAGACCCTTATTTTCACTGGCTTCATTCTCTAAGGTACAAATATGCTTTAGGGCAAAGCTTGGCATGTACATTCTCTGCCCAGGAGCACTTTGTTTGGATTTTTGCCAGCTTTTATCGGCATCAAGAAAAGTGATTTTGCCAGTTCTGTGTGGATATTTTCCTTTCATTCTTGAGTTTTCTCTAATTTTTTCACAGTCAAACTCTTTTAATAGAGGAGGCTCATTTGCCATATACAAGACTGCTAATGGCTTGAAAACGTGGTCACAGTTAATAAGCTTTTAAAAATAAATTAGATGATGCTAATACTTACAAAATAATTCTTAAAAAGAGGACATTATCTTCACATATCTCCACAGGTCTGACTATATCACCACCCTACTCAATAAACTATGGTGACTTTCAATTTTTTCTATTTTCAAATACAAAAATTCTCTGTTTGACATTCCAAAACTCTCATAACTTAACTCCCTTCTACTTTCCAGTATTTTTACATCTTACTTCCCGCCAAATACATTAGATCTAGCAATGTTGCCACCTTGGCTCTTCCTCAAGTAAGATGTTCCATGTCTTGGCTCTGAAAGTTTTCTCTGGTTGTTTTTTATTCTAGGAATGCTCTCCCTACTCATCTCCCATCAGCTGGTTTCCCTGGCTTCCTTTTAGTCCCAACTAAAATTCTATCTTCTACAGGAAACTTTTCACAGTCTTTCTTAATTTTATTCCCTTCTCTGTGTGGATTATTTCTTTATCCTGTATATAGCATATTTGTCATACATGTTTGGTTATTGCCTGTCATGCTGAAGACCACAGTACAGTACCAAAGGTAAACTGAGTGACCATTGAGTATCTTGCCAGTCTACACAGCAGATTAATTATTTTTTTGTGTCATTCATTTTTTTCTTACATTGATTATGAACAGATCTATCAAGTGAAAGAAGTGTAGTCTCTCTTCTTGAACCCCCAAATGCAAATGTAAGCTTTGTTCTGTAAATAATAAAATAGATTTTGAGCTCCTTGAAGTCAGGGACAGTCTTTTGCTTCACCAGTGTTTAACGAAGTACCTGGTACATGTTACATTCTTAATAAATGTTTATTGACTGATTCTAAATTCATCTTCTCTCTTGCACATTACTTAGAGTAGATTCTCAGATATAAATGTGAATCAAGACTAGAGATAATATGGAAGTGAAGTGAATAGGTAGTTCCTAAATATCATTTTAATCATAGTTGATAGCTTTCATCTCCTCCCCATTCATTCTTAGAGTGATTAATAATCTGCTTTTAATTTCCAGTCAGCCTGAAATTGGAGAAGGTTAGGCTCAGTAAAATGGATGAAGTGAGCAGTTGGATGGTTAAGAATCTTCTAAATGCTCCACCAAGAGGCCTAGGGCAATCATTAGGCAATTACTATCTTTAGGGACTGGAGTCTAGCTAACGAATTAAAATCTTAATTTTTTACCATTGGGGAAAAAAACTAACTTCAAATATATTCATCCTTATAGCTATAATAAAAGTTTCCAGAATTTTGTAACTGATAGAATGAAGCTATTTTTGTACTGGCAAAGTAGATTGATATGTTTGGGATATGGGGAGGATAGGAAGAGTAATTCTGAAGGACAAACATCATCCTTTGTTCCAAACCCTCAGTAGCACAATGCCTGGAAAATGTTTCATGATAGCTTTCTTTAAATGTGTCTTTATCTATATATGTACATATGTATGTAAATGTCTATGGGTGTTCTATTGATGTTTTTTATTTTTATATCATAGTCACTTCTAGGGGGTAAAACTTCCACTGATTGATCACTGAGTCTTTCCTTCCAAAAAAGAAATACAACTAAGCAAAAACATCTAATATAGTGACCACACATGACAAAATTTTGTCCTGTTCAACTTCTGATTCACTGCCAAGGAGGTATATTTCGTGCCTTTTTTTGTTTGTTCTCCAGTACTCTATCTCTCTCTACATATATATTTTTTATTTTCCGGTTACTAAGAATTTGGCTTCCTCTTAGTGATCCTTTAAATTTATGTTCTAATAGACCCTGTTTCAGAAAAGGTAGATACCCTTAACCTAGAACTGGCAGAAGCCCCTTCAGTTCTGATCCATCAGAGCGTGAAATTTGTCACCTCCTAGGCAACAGGGGTGGGGGTGGGGTGTGTGATAAAGCCTTTGCTGCTGAACAATTCTTGCCAGGTTCACCCTGTGAGGGATGATACTGTAATTCAAAGCAAGCATTCAGTTATATTTACAGATTTCTGTTGTAGTTTAGGCAAAATAAGTCCTCTGGGGACAAAATAGTCTATTTTCTGAAGTAAGTTTCCTGTGGGTTTTACCTATACTGCACTTATCCTCATTTACCATAGGAGAGTTTTTCTAGCCATTCCCAGAATAATATGTATCCCCATTGTTTCTAGTTCTTTGTTACTAAAGAATGCTACAGTGAATATTTTTGTAGCTCCAGACTTGTAGGGGAAACTGGTTTCTCAATATGTCTCTGATTTTTAGCTTTCCTCCCTGGAGACGTTAAAGAGTTTTCCCTTGGATAAGATGAGAATCTCTTGCTGTAAGTGTGAGTACCTCCCCTCCACACACACTTCTCTCTTTTTCTCTCTCTACAGATAAACAGATACAGATATGTGTACAGAGAGATAGACAGACAGACAGACAGAGAGACAGACAGAGAGACAGACAGTCAGACAGATAGATAGATAGATAGATAGATAGATAGATAGATAGATGCTAGGTGAAGAGACCATTTGCTAATATATTTTCTCATTTTTTCTTATCTGTATAGCTTCTTTTTTTTTGTTTGCTGGAATAAACAGATTTGCTCATTAGTTGCTCTGTATGTGCGAGTGTGTGCGTAACACATGCTTAGCACTTAGGAGTTGAGCTGGCAAGTGTAAGCCCAGTAAAGTTTGGATAAACACCAGGAGAATGAGACCCCTAAAAACCACAACTCTAAAACAACATCTTGGGAGCATAATGATACAGTAGTATTATATCCAGGGTTTTACTGGACCCAACTCATACTGGCTCCTGGAAGCAAATTCTTAAATTTTCACTGTGATCATTTATACCTTAGAAATTTGCAATGATTACAAATCATGATTTGATTTATCTTTTTGATGATTTCCTAGGTTTGGAAAAATTGGGGCATGTTAATAGTGTGAATTAAACTAACACATGAATCATGTATACATTCTTTCTTTTTTCCATTGGAGAACAAGTTGTCAAAAATTTACCAGTTTATCCCTGCCAATAGCCCTCCTCTGGACTGAAAAAAAATGAACTCAGGTGCACGTCTGTGATCCTGTGACCTGCTTTTCCCTAAAAGTCACTTCCCAGCTAGGGTAATGGTTACTTACAACCATTGCCAGAGGTTCTCTTTTTCTCAGATACATCTAACCATTAGATCAAATAGATCCATGCTTTTATATAAGCGTCATTTCTAATTTGTCAATAACCCATGTGGCATACACACATACATATCTTACCTGTACATACACATCTTATATGTAGAATTATAGGGTTAGTACTGAAACAAATCATACTGGTGGTCCAATTCCCTAATTTTACAGATAAAGAAAATTAGGATGACAAGGTAAAGTGATAGTAGTAGTAGTAGTAGTAGTAGTAGTAGTAGTAGTAGTAGTAGTGGTAATAGTAGTAGAAGTAGTAATAGGTAGCACAGATATACAGATAAATTACAAATATTTCATTTGATCCTCACAAAAATTCAAATTGACTGTGGAGGTGTAATTATCCTCACTTTGTAGATGAATAAATAGAGGCAGAGAGAGGTTCAATAATTTGCTCAAGGTCTCACAGTTCAGTGTTTAAACTGGATTTGAACTCATGTCCTGATGATTCTAATCCCAGGACTCTATCCCCTTCATCACCTAGCTCCCTCTAAAGAGAATGTCCCTGGTCACCTAGGTAGCAAACAATAGAGGCAAGATTTGAATTTGGATTCCTTACGAGTAGACCTAGAACTTTGCCACTGGTTCTATGTTAAATGAGGAGGTACTAAAGGCAAGATTTTAACAGCTAATTGAATATTTGGCTTGAGGGGAAAAGGAGGAATCAGGAATTACACCACAGGTTACACTGATAGATTAAAAGTAGGGCAGCATCCCCAATAGTGAAAAGGAGTTTTCAGGGAATATGAGTCAATTGGGATGGGGGAAATAAGATAATGAGTTTTGACTTGGTCACTATGAGCTTGAGATATCTTTGGGATATACAGTTGGAAATGAATAAAAGATAGGTGGAATGAATGACTGAAAGTGAAAAAAATCTGTGGAAATATTTTTGTCTGAAAGTAACCTGCATAGAAATAGAGAAAACTATTAAATCTATGAGAATTGACAGGCTTATTAAAGAGCAAAAATCTAGAGAGAAGAGAAACCCCTTGGGAACACAAATACTTAAATGATGAGCCAACAAAGGAGATGGAAAATAGCCATTAGAAAGATTAGAGGAAAACCAGAAAGAGATATCTAATAAAAATCCAGAACACCCATGATGAGAGAGTAGTCAACACTGTCAAAATGAAGAGAAACCAGTAAGCATGAAGAATTTAGAAAGGATCGTCAAATTTGGTCATTAAGTAATAAATGGTAATTTTATATAGAACAGTTTTAGTTGAATGATACAGCAGTAAGTCAGGTTACAAAGGGTTGAAACATTAGTAAGATAAGAGGAAACAGAGGCAATGAATGGAGACCTCTTTCTAGAAATTTGAGAAGGGGTTTTGAGTGATTGAAGGAAGGGCAGAGTCTATTCAAGGTTTTATTTAAATGGAGGAGATATGGATATTTTTGAAGACAGTAGTAAACAATTGATAGGGAGGGAGAGGTTTATATTTGAAAAGGGGTAATGATTGAGGATATAATATACTGTAGAATATGAAAAAAGAATGAGATGAAGGACATATGCATCTGGGTCAGGCTTGGCGAAGTGAAAGTTAGAGAGAATCTAGAATAAGGTTGAAATCAGTAGCAGGGTTGAAGAAGGACCCAAAGGGCTAATTCTAAAAGTACATTTCTCTAATTTTATTGATCACAGGGAAACCTGATTAGAGCTTTCAGAAGCTATGTGAGAGGGTCAAATATCCTACAGGACTTAGTACCAGGAGTATCAGACTAGGTTGACGGTCTTCAATACTTTTTTTTTTAATCTATCTTGTTGCAGATTCTTTCTATTTTCATTTTTCTGCCATTGTTGATTTCTTGCTGTATCTGAGGATGTTTTTCTCACTTATTCGCAATGATAAGGGGTAATGTGGTACTGATCCATCATTTCTTCACAACAGTTTTCAAAGGAAAGGATTAATTTCTTTTGGATGAAATGCATTAAAATGCTAAAGTTCATCAAAAGAAACCAGAATAAACTTTATTTTGGTAGTACAGCATTTTTGTTGTTGTTGTTTATTTGATTGTTTGCTTTCTTTGTTTTAAAAGGGTAGAATTTGGGGAAGGCAGTCTTAGTAAATGGGATGCCTCCAAAAAAAGGAAGGAAAGAAAAGTACCTGAATGAATCATTAAATGAACAAACAGAAAGAAACCAAAGGAGTTTTGGAGAGAGGCACAGATAAGCAAGAAGGCTTTGAAACTCTCCTGTCAAATTTATTCTATTCTTTTCAGAAAAGAAAACAAGCCGAGCATAATGGAGATTCATAGATTTCATATGCAGTCTTCTTTATCTGGTCTTCTTTGTACATGAAAATTGATTAATTACTATTTGGCAAGTTCAGAATGGCTTTAAAAAAAGAAAATTAAATATTGTGGTTTAATATATCTTAAAATATCAGTTAATTAAAGTTTTAAAAGAGCTTGTCTGTTTTTATTTTAATATGCTTCAATCAAATTTAATGTGAATTGAAATTTTTGAGTTATGAAAAGATGAAGAAATGACTTAAGTTCACCATTATAATTATGATGAAACATGCTAAGATGTATTTCAATGTGAGTAGTAGTTAATTTATTTAGAAGGTGATGTGCTTGTCTGAGTGATGTTGTCATTGTTCAAAACCTTTTTGAAATTATTTTGGGATTTTTGTACTTATTTTTCATGAACCTCTGAAACAAAAAAAATCAGGATATTGCCATATAGTTTTATCTTGGTTATGAATGCTCTAAACTAAGACTCTATTTCACAGAAATGGAAGCATCCATGTGCAAATTACCCATTATATATCAAAAAGATAGGTTGGTGATAGTATCTTCTTTATGCAAACAACAAAATTCCCTTCATCACATATTTTGGGTAATTGGATTTGCTCTGATTGTTCTGAGTTGGATAACAACTAATGCAATGCATAACTAGACTTCCAGTTGAAGAGCTTATTTTGTATTTGATGAAACAAGGGGACGAGTAATGCCCATTTTGTCAAAGATGCTAAGATTAAGTAATTCTTTCAACTCAACCATCCCATATTTTCTGCAGGATTTTGAAGCATAGAAGAGAAGAATAGAAGAAAGAGAAAAAAGTCATTAATTATCTTTACGCCATACCTTGTCATGGTTTGATTATGTGTTGTATTTCAAACAGTTTAGACTTTTTTATGAGTCTTATCATTATTTAAACAAAAATAATCGCTTTAGCTATAGCATTCTCTGTAGTTTTGAGGCAGTCATTCAAATACGTACTAATATCCTCTGTTTTTCTTCTCTGAAAAAACAATCACTTTTTTATTTAATCACATTATTTTCTATCTTACCTGATTTCTATTTTCACTTGTCTCTTTTTGTCGTCTTAGTTTCCCTTCCTCTCCCTACCTCTTTATACTTTCCCTATCCTACAAATACACCAAACCTTGTTGTCTTTTTTCTTAATCACTTTTTAGGGGGGCAGAGCCAAGATGGCGGAGTAGAAACACTCACCTATGCTAGTTCCAAACCCACAGCCCATGGATTTCCTCTAAAAAGAACTCCCAACAAATTCTGGAACAGTGGAAGCCGCACAGCAACACAGTGAAGGAGATTTCTGTTCCAGAGAGCCATGAAAAACCGATCCCAAGGGTCCATTGCACCCCCGACAGGAGTGGAGCCCTGTTCTCCCCTGCCCTGGCCACACAGCACTGAGAGGAGCAAGCAGATCTGAGCAGGCTTCAGGGATGGAATCTCCAGTGGCCACGAAGGTCCCTCCACCCACAGACGTACAGGTCAGTGAGAAAGACATCTGGATGGGCTGAGAGGGGACCAAGGTGTCTCTGGGGCTCAGGCCCCCTCGGGAGGCAGCGGCAGCCAGAGGCTTTCGGAGCAGGAGGCCAGAGGCTCCCAGAGCAGGCAGGAGCTTGGCAGCAGCTCCATTACAGAAGGTCTCTGCATAAACCCCCTGAGGGAACTGAGCCTAGGAGGCAGCCCTGCCCCCACCGGAGAACCTGATTTAATCTTACCCTGAATAGCAGCCAGACCTGCTGCCAAAAGCCCTGAGGCTGTGGAGCAGCAGTTGAATCTCAGACCCCAAGCACTAGCTGGGCAGACCTAGGACAGGGGTGGAGAGGACTCTCAGAAGTCAAGTAATTGGCTGGGAAAATGCCCAGAAAAGGGAAAAAAACTAAGACCATAGAAGGTTATTTTCTTGGCGAAAAAATTATTCCAAACTTCCTCTCTGACAAGGAAGAGAACTGCTTACCATCAGGTAAAGACATAGGAGTCAAGGCCTCTGTATCCCCAACATCTGAAATAGGTATCCCATGGGCTCAGGCCATGGAAGAGCTCAAAAAGGATTTTGAAAATCAAGTTAGACAGGTGGAGGAAAAACTAGGAAAAGAAATGAGAGAGATGCAAGAAAAGCATGAAAAAGGGGTCAATACCTTAATAAAGGAGGCCCAAAAAAATGCTGAAGAAAATAGCAC
>CM053774.1:100262792-100279293 GCA_028658325.1 Potorous gilbertii | reverse complement strand
GAAATAAGAAATACAGGTAATGGGGAATAGAAAGTTATCTGACCCTACAGGACAAAAGAGAAGATGTGGTAAGGGAAGGGAGGGATGAAAGAAGAGAGTGCAGATTGGTGATATGGGTAATTAGAATGTTCAGTGTATTGGGGAGGGGGGAGGGGACAAATGGGGAGAAAATTTTGGAACCCAAAATCTTGTGAAAATGAATGTAAAGAGTTAAATAAATAAATTTATTTAAAAAAATAAAAAATAAATAAAAAATATAATTAACCACTTTTTAAATTTTTTATTTTTTTATTTTTAGTTTTCAACATTCATTTCCACAAGATTTTGAGTTCCAATTTTTTCCCCATCTCTTGCCTCCCCCTACCCCAAGGCACAGTGCATTCTGATTATCCCTTATCCAATCTGCCTTCCCTTCTATCATACCCCTACCTTCCCACCTCCTCTATTTTCTTGTAGGGCATGATGTATTTCTATACCCTATTATGTGTATTTCTTATTTCCAAGTTGCATGTAAAAACGATTTTTAACATTTGTTTTTAAAACTGAGTTCCAACTTTTCTCCCTTCTTTTTCCCCATCCACCCCCCTGAGAAGGAAAGCAATTCAATATAGGTTATACATGTGTAGTTATGCAAAAGAATTCCATAAAAGTCATTTCATAAAAGACTAATTATATTTCCCTCCATCCTATCCTTCCACCCATTTATTCTATTCTCTCTTTTGACCTTGTAGCTCCACAAAAGTGTTTACTTCTAATTACCTCCTCCTATCATTTGCCCTCCCTTCTATTATACCCTCAAGCCCCACTTATCCCCTTCCCCCTTACTTTCCTGTAGTGTAAGATAGATTGTCATACCAAATTGAGGGTGAATGTTATTCCCTCCTATGTCACATGTGATGTGTTCACTTTTTCTCTCTCACCTTCCTCCTTTCCCTTTCCATTGAAAAAACTTGTTCTTGCCTCTTTTATGAGAGATAATTTGCCCCATTCCATTTCTCCTCCCAATATATTCCTTGCTCATCCCTTAATTTTATTTTTTAGATATCAACCCTTCCTATTCAGCTTACCCTGTGCCCTCTGTCTGTATGTAAAAAATCCCTTCAAATATCAAAATACTGTGAAAAGTCTCAAGAGTTTCAAGTATTATCTTTCCAGGTAGGAATGCAAACAGCTCAACTTTAGTAAGTCCCTTATGATGCTTCTCTTGATTCTTGTGTTTGAAAGTAGAATTTTATATACCTCTCTGGTCTTTTCATCAAGAATACTACTTCATTGAATGACCACTTTTTCCCCTGAAATATTATAGTCAGTTGTGCTGAACAGGTGATACTTGGTTTTAATCCTAGCTCCTTTGACTTCTGTAATATCACATTCCAATTCCTGAGATCCCCTAATGTAGAAGCTGCTAGATCTTGTGTTATCCTGATCATATTTCCACTATACTTGAATTATTTCTTTCTGGCTGCTTGAAATATTTTCTCCTTGATCTGGGAACTCTGGAATTTGACTACAATATTCCTAAGAGTTTTTTTTTCTTTTCAGATCACTTTCAGGAGGTTAACAGTGGATTCTTTCAATATTTATTTTACCCTCTATTTCTAAAGTATCAAGGCAGTTTTCCTTGATAATTTCATGAAAGATGATGTCTAAGTTCTTTTTTTTGATCATAGCTTTCAGCTAGTCTGATAATTTTTAAATTGTCTCTCCTGCACCAATTTTCAGGTGAGTTGTTCTTCCAATAAGATATTTCACATTGTGTGTTATTTTTTCATTCATTTGATTTTGTTTCATATAATTTTGTAATTTTTCATGAAGTCATTAGCTTCCATCTGCTCCATTCTAATCTTCAAGGAATTATTTTCTTCAATAAGTCTGTGGATCTCCTTTTCCATCTGACCAATTCTGCTTTTTAGGGCATTCTTCTCCTCATTGGTTTTTTTTGATCTCTTTTGCCATTTTGGTTAGTCTACTTTTTAATGTATTATTTTACCCAGCATGTTTTGGGGACTTCTTTAGCAAGCAGTTGACTCATTTTTCATGACTTTCTTGCATCATTCTCATTTATCTTCCCAATCTTTGGTCTAATTCTCTTACTTGATTTTCAATGTCCTTTTTGAGCTCTTCCATGGCCTGTGACCAATTCATGGATTTCTTGGAGGCTTTGGATGAAGGAGCTTTGATTTTGTTTTCTTCTATTTGCATACTTTGATCTTCCTTGTCAGCAAAGTAAGATTCTATATTCTGATTTTTTTTTCTGGTTTCTGCTTGTTTCCCCAGTCACTTATTTGACTTTTGAACTCTTTGCCAAAGTGGTTCTCTTCTTCCTGTGGGAGTGAGGAGTTTACTGTTAGCTGCTTGATCTCCCCCACAATATGTGTACCTAGACCCCAGAATCAGTGTTCATGGTTGCCCCTGCTGCTGCTGTGGGTTCCTCTGCCTCCTCCCTCCTCAGCTGCCCTCATGCTGGGTCCAGACCACTCCACTCTCCTGCATTGGTCCCACAGCTTTTTCCAACTGACCTTCCAATTTATTTTCAGCATTTTGGGGTAGTGAAGTCTAGAAACCATCACAGATGTGAGAGATTCAGTCTCCCCAAGGCCTTTTCAGATCCTCTCTGTGCACTTGTGGCATGTGCTGTATTGTGCTATGCTCCCAGCATGGTACCACAGACATTTCCCGGCAACTTTAAGGCTATTTTGGACTGAAGATCTGCTTTACTCCATCATTCTGTGGGTTCTGCAGCTCCAGAATTTATTTAGAGCCATTTTCTTTTTATATAATGAACTTGCTATATATACATATATGTGTGTATGTATATGTATGTATATGTGTATGTATATATACATATATAAATATATTTAAATTTTGTTTAGATTTTTTTTCCCTCTTGCCAGGAAAATGGAACCACATCAGCCACACCTAATTGCTCCTCATGCATATGTGGAGAAATGTTATATCTTCTTTCATCTTTCTAGTTACTTTGCCTGACATTTCACATATAAATATATATTGTTTTATTTTAATAGTTATTTCTACATATGATTCTACATATGACATATATTGTCACTTTCTGGAGTTGGAGAGGACATCAGAAGTCACCTAATTAAGTCCAGTTCATAAAAAGATTCACAACTGAAACTCACTGGACAAGTATAATAGACATCCAGTCTCTACCTAAAAATGTTCAGTGAGGAAGACTCTTCCATCATCCTTTGGAGCAGCCCATTCTTCTTTTGGTTAGCTCTGATTCTGATGAAGTTTTCCCTGACATCAGACTTAAATTTGCGTCTTTGAAATATAGGCATTGGAGTGCAGAAATAACTATCAAATAAGTTTGAAAATTATTATACATACAGGAGGCATTGACTTCAATGTCCAATTCCTACTCCTTTTCCTTAGTTCTTCCCCAGATTAGAAAGAAACTTTGCTTAAAGGTAGTTACCATCACCCCATTGGTCCTCTTTTTTTTTTCCCTTGGCTAAACATCATTAGTTCTGTTAGCCAATCTTCTTAAGACATTGATTCATAGACTTTTCCCCTACTGATTCTCCTCCTCTGGATTTTTCACATTTATTAGTCAGTCAGCTAACCAGCTGATCAATAAAGTCAATAAAAATTTGCTAATGCTTATTGATATTTGAATCAACAGTTCTCCTTTTTTATTTCCTATTTTTTATCTCCTATTTTATTCATGTTTTTGTTTGCTTTACATTTACAGATTATCAGCACCTCTTGAGAGTTCACCTCTAATAAAGTGTAAGTTTAAGTAAAACTAATACTATGAGGACCTCATTTGAAAGTACATGAAACATTCCACACTTGTAGAATCCCAATTTTCTCCTTCAAAATAAAAAAAATAACCAAAAACTATTTTCTCTCCCTCCCACTCTATTAAAAAGTGAGAAAAGAAAAATACTTTGAAACAAATGCATAGCTTAGCAAAACAAATATTATCACCAACTGTATACAGAATTATATATCATTCTACACCTTAAATCTATTACTTTCCTCTCTATAAGAAAGTTAATAGCATATTTCATCATCCTTCTTTTGTAATCATGGATGACCATTGAATTCATGTTTGTTATTGAGCTCCCAAAGATGTTTGTCTTGATAATGTTGTTATTTTATAAATTGTTCTCTTGGTTCTGCTCATTTCACTCTTCATCAGTTTGTAGAAATCTTCAAATCCATTTATTTTATAGTATTTTCTATGTTATAGTAGAAATTGTTATTCTGTTTTTCTCTTTCTTCATCTCTGTGTTGGTTCATGGAGTTCTTTCCATTTCTCTTTGAAATAAACTATGACCTCACGAGAGAACAATAATATTTCTTCACATTTGTAGATCATCATTTATTCATCCATTCTTCATCTGATCAGTATCTGTTTAGTTTCCAACTTTTGCAACAATGAAAAGAGTGGCTATAAATATTTTTCTTCATATAGGGTCCTCTCCTGTGTCTTTGTGGTTTTGTTTTGTTTTTCAAATGTAAGCCTGTCAGCATTCCAACCAAGTTAAAAGGAATGTATTCTTTTATTTGTTTTATGTTCATGCAGAGATTCAAATTACTATTGAGAGTGGTTATATTCCCTCATAGTCCCATAGATAGTGCATCAAAGTGCCTATTTTCCCATAACCTGGCCAACATTTATCATTTTTTTCCTTTTTGTCATTTTTGCCAATACAACAGGTATTTGATAGAATCTCAAATTTGCTTTAATTTACAGTACTCTTGTTTGCAGTGATTTGCCAGTAATATCACTATTAGGCATGTTCTTGATTCATGGACAGTTATTTATGAAACACTTTTTTCACAGCAAAGAACTAGAAACAGAGTTGGTACCTATCAATTAAGGAATGGATCAACAAATTGTGATATATGATTGCGATGGAATCCTTGTATAATAAATTCACAGAAATATTCCCTCACCCTGCAAAAAAATCTAATTGACATAAAATGCAATTAACTGAATCAAAATTTGTATGAGGAACATTATAACAATCTTGAGGCAATTACCTGAAAAAGCTTCTGAAATCTGACCAAATCAGTAACTCATTATGAATTTACAAAGGATAAAAGAAAGAAAACAGGGCTAGGCAATATGTGGAGCACTTTACAAATGTTATCTCATTTGATCCTCACAACAAGCCACAGAAGAAGAGATACTATTATTTCCATTTTACATTTGAGGAAACTGAGGCAGAAGTCAAACAACTTGCCCAGGGTCATACAGTTACTAAGTGTATAAGACTGAATTTTACCTTCAGGCTTGATGCTCTACCCATGGTCAAAGGAAAAATCTTGAAATACATTTCCAAATTCTTGACAGACAGGTGATTAATTAAGGTTACAAAATGAGTTTTGCATTCTGAGATGTGGCCAAAGTTGCTCGATAACACATCTTTGGTATAAAGAAGAGTTATCTAGTCAGAGGCTGCAGGAATCTGAGTTAGGATAGAATGATAAATAGATAAAAGGACAATCAATGAAAGTTCAAACATATCATAGAAAATAATGAAATGTAAAAGAGACAAAATTAGAATAATTTTATGCTACTTTATAAAGATGATATACATATTTCTTTACATAAAATTTATATAAAAGGTATCAATTGTCACACAATTCTTTTCTATATTTTTTCTTTATATTTGGGGATGTTTGTTTTTGTTGATTATTAATTTCACAGCAAAAATACATTTTACTCCCCAAAAAACCATTTGTCCCTCTCTAGTACCTATTTCCATAAACTTTTATCTTCTGCCATAGTTAACAAAGTTCCCCAGTATCAGGGAAAATTGAATAAACAAGACAGAAATTGGCTTGACCCTTGACACTATATATTCATAAGCGTGAAGCAATCATACATTTGCATACACCCTTCCACCATGAAAAACTGAGTAGGGTCATTGATGAATTCACAGATCAAATTTACTTTGTACATTATTACTGAGCAATATGAATCTCATTCCTTTAAAAAGTCACATTATATTCTAAGAATCCAAAAAATAAAGATCTACATAAATTCTTGGGATACAAAAGGAATCAGTTCTTGATATAAAAAAGAAAGAGATTTCAACATCTTCGCTCATCCAATAAATGTTATTGGGCATCTGCTGTGTAAAGAACAGAAATAGAATATTATCCTCTTATTGTATTTCTGAATTATTTTATTTCCACAGGGAATCTGCTTCTGAAGAAAATTATGAAGCTAATTAGGAGCACAAGTAGGCTTTCAACAACATGCTTAGCTTTAATGTATAAGTGGTATGACAACCAAGACTGTCCCTCCCACCTGTTTTGTACTTATTCATTTCTATAGACAATACTGAGTAGGAGAAACATGCCAGAAACCTTCTAGATGTTTAACCACATATGGTTGAAATTTTGATTTATTTTTTCCCTCTCACTTCCATATTTACATGGATCTTGGTAGATCCAAATCAATTGACTTACTCGTATTGTTTAACCTAGAGTTGTCAGAGAATGAGAAAAGACAGAAAGGCAGTAGACTATAGTTGGATGAAAAAGGGTCATATATTCTAATTATGATATGTACTTATATATTCTTAGAATTTATTGGTAGCATTTTTGGAGATAGACATTTTGTTTCATCTATGTGGGAAATGCTTTCAATCACAGATTAATAACTTTAGTGCTGCCATTTTTAGATAACTTGTTACAGTTGAAATTTCAATGGGAAGAGTGATTAGAAACATTTTAGTAAAAATAGTTTTAATTTGTTTGATTATATATTACTATAGTAGGCTCAAATAGTGTCTTTAAAATTAAAATGCATTTCCCCCTTAGGAAACAAATAAAAAGAAACTGATTTGCCTCAACGGCTTTTAATAATATAATTATCTGAGTCTGTATATGAGATGCTTCATTCATCTTTGCTTTTCAGACATCACAGGGCACTAAGTAAAATTTGAGTGTATTGCAACTGGAAGTAATTGTTCACCTTCTTTACACATGATACTTCATCTCCCATTTTTATGGCTTTCTTCTGAGAATTCTTGGCTGGAGTTGTTTCCCTCCACACTTTAACCTCTTGGAATTCTTGGTTTCCCTCATAAATCAGCATCTCCAGCACAGCTTTCTATAGACTTCCACTTATCCCAGCTTCTAGTGCCTTTGCATCTGAAGTTACCTTGTGTTGCTACCTGTCTTTGTGTATCTGCCAACCCCACCTCTATTTAGGTGGTTCTTTTTATGTCCTCACATATCCAGGACATCAAACACAGTCATATCAAATTAGGCAAGGAAGTTTTCATTAAAGGAAATATAGCTTATGTCTTAGCCCTGAGGGTTAATCAAGTTATGCAGACAACTTTATTTCCTGTCAGAAGAAAACAGAACAAATAAAAAATGTTGTGAGGGGAAACAGAAATATAAGTAGGTAGTCATATTCTCATAATTTTAAATGCTAAGATGAAGAGCTTCTAATTTCTCCAAAGGGACCAATAGATGACTTTTTCACCAAAGGAGTTAAATAGTGTTACTTGTGACCTAAAAATATTCATTGAATAGTCATGTGGATGTTCCATTCCCTTGATCTGCTCTCAAACTAGCCATTCTCTGTGAGTGAAATAAATGCTGTGTTCCTTTTTGTCTCCCAGAATTCATCTTTTCTTACTAGGGTCAACTCCGATGCCCCATCCTCTATGGAATCTTCCCTGAACTATTTATTCCCTTGACCAGTTGTAAATGCCTTCTCTTTCCTCCTTTTGGTTAAGCAATCAATTACTAAGCATGTAATAAACATCTACTATATGTCAGATACCATTCTGACTGGGGATACAAAGAAAGGGAAAAGCCCCTTATCCTCAAGGGATACACATAAAAAAAATAAAACAACTTTTATACAATCAAGCTAAATACAGGATAAAAAGGAAATACATGAAGAAAGAAAAGACACCAGAACAACAAAGTTTTCCTATAGAACATGAAATATAAATTGGCACTTGAAGCCAGAGAAAGCCAGGGAAGCCAAGAGACAGAAAAAAAGGATGGAGGGAATTCTAGGCATGGAGATCAGGTAGAGAAAACATTTTTACCCTTAAAAATAACTGAGTTTCTTACTGGATAGAAGAGTACAAAGGGAGCATGCAACATGTAAGAAGATAGTTCTTAGGCTCCTCTGATTCCATGAAGCTTATGCCTCCCATGAGCCCTAGGTCTGTCCTTAAGCTGAACTTCCAATGAGCCCTCTTACTGAAAAGGGACTCTGCAGGCATGGAAAGCAATGAACCCATAGATAAAGAGTGGAGTAGTTATGTGCTGTAGCCAGCTCATACTGGCTTATTAGGACTAATTGTGAAATATTCAGATTGAGCAATTACACCCAGAAATCAGCAAATACTATCAATCATTGCTTGATTTATTACATTGTTGATTAACTAGATTTTTAAAAAGACGGATAAAATGGTAATAATGCAGATTAAAATTAAAAGTATCCAGTGTGTACATTTTTTTTGGAGAGTTAATGGTTAAACATTTATTAGTACACCAGTTGAATAGAGAGAAAGAAGGGCCAGGATGCAGTGAATGGACTGTTAAAAAAAGAAGGGGAAATGATCCATAGGCTAGCGATGACTACAACAAAGAACTGCCCTGGTTGTGCTAAAGTGGTTACAGTGAATCTCACAATTGCAGAAGCTGCAGAGTATTGGTTGAGAGATGGGAACATTCCTACTATTTCTCTTAGTTCAGGAAATATATGAGAGAATGAGGGAGAAAAGTACTCAGTTTTGGAATATTCTCAGTGCCCTTACCTTTCTTATAGGTTGAGTTATCATTAGTTATCATGAAGGTTGTGACATCATGGTTCTTCTCTTAACATCAACTTCCTACCCCGTCGCTTGGTTGTTCAGTATTATCACAAACCTAGCTTACTTTCCTCTGAATTCAATTGGCAAATTTATTAAAACTATGAGAAATAGTTTGTCAGGTAAACATTTTCAATTAACAGTAAGTTTTTATACATAAGATCAACCATGATTATGTATTACTGGGAATTCATTTTAGCAGGAGGAGCATTCATTGAGAAGAAAAAGGAGTCCATTATCAGTTTTAAAGACAAATCAGGACTACTGTTTGGATAGTCAGATGTAACCTGTGAAGAAAGCAGTGTGATTGTGAGATAATGTAACTAAATAACATTTAAAATTGCAAATGAAATACAATATGTACATACACATATTTCTATTTCATTTACAGTATATATTTATTATATATTGCATATATGCACATATATACATATATACACACATACACACACACACACACACACACATATATATATATATATATATATATATATATGTATATAAAGCTTCAAGCTGATAGTAATATCCAAGGAAAAAAGATGCCATTTGCATGAAATGATATGGTAGATATGAAGAAGTAGATGGTATATCAGTTAGGAGCTGCTATAAGGGAGAGAAAGCTAATATGGATGTGTGTTATTTTCATCAGTATGGCATTATATAATACAAACAGTGAAGATGGATCTCATCTATATATTCACACATTTTAATAACAATCTACTAGAAATACATTAATTTATTAAAGGGAATAGTGTAAAAGAACAAAGAACTATACCTAAAGGATTAGTCTTTAAAAGGAAAGTAAATTAGAATTCATTCAAGGGCATGAATTTCCTTTTTAATTTCAATTACAAGGAAAGGAGTAGTTGAGAAATAAAACAATATTATTAACATGACTCTAGATGGATTTCATTATAATTAGTACAGAGGAGACAATATACAAGTAGCTAAACTGAGTTATTTCTGTGATGTCTAAACAATTGACGGGTGCATTAAATCTCATTAACTTACTCATCAATGTAAGGGGGAAAGAAAATACTGCCGTTAGTTTGGCTTATTTGACAGGAATTCTATAGAAATAGACATTTCTGTCAAAAATGCAAACTGGTTTCTAGAAGCAAACGCTCTCTTGAGGTAACGTTTGCTTCTCTAATATTACATTCAAAGGAGTGTTTGATCATATATGTAGAACTAGAAATCAGTCAACAAACACTCTTATTAAGTACTTACTATGTGCCAGGCACTTTGCCAAGCTCCTGAGGACACAGAAAAAAAAAAGAGAAAAAAATCTCCACTCTCAATATACTCACAGTTGAATGGGAAAGACATGTAAACAATTGTATAAAAACAAATTTTGTGGAAGATAAATTGGAATTAATCAAGAGAGGGAAAGTACCAGATTTAAGGGGGATCATTGAAGCCTTGCTATTGAAGGTGAGTTTTACATGGAATTTAAAGAAATTCAAGAAGGACAGGAGATAGAATTGAGGAGAGAATGAATTTAAGACAAATGGTTGATCAAGAGAAAAATGTCCAACTGTAACTAAAGCTGTATATTTGTTCAACAATTCTACAACAATTTGGAATTATGTCCCAAAAATATTAAATTGCTCATACCCTTTGACCCAGAAATAGTTCTACTAGATCTATTCTCCAAGGAAATCAGAAAGAGGAAAATAATATGTACAAAAACATTTATAGTCGTTCTTTTGGTGGTGTTAAAGATTTGGAATCTTAAGGGATTGCCATCAATTGGGGAATAGCTGAATAAATTATTCCATATTATTATGAAGGAATGCTATCATACTATAAGAAATGACAGAGCAGATGGTTTCATAAAAATGAGGAAAACTTACATGCTCTACTTGTAAAAGCAAGGATCCTGACATACATGGTGGGGTGGGGGGGAGAGAGGAGCTGCTATCACAGGTTCCTTGATCTGCTTTTCCAAAAGGAAAGGCAATTTTAATCAAACACATGTGTCATTTACTTTGTTTGGGGAAAAAAGTCAGCACCTGAACTTGAGAAAATACAGAGAGGTCAAAATTAATATACAGGGCTTCCAGCTGCCTGATATAAGCAATACATACATCATAGATCAACAGACAGGTCTGACTGTCTGACCATTACATACATACATAATTACCAGAGAGAGAAGCACCAATATCTGGGTTTTCAAAGTCTTGGAGCTCCTTAGTGGTTGCCCAGAGTCTACTCTGACCAAACAAATACTTCCAATCAGTAAGCCCAAAAGTAAAACCTCACCTCAGTCTTTATACACTTTTTAGAGTCAGAGGGCATCATAACCTTTAAGAACCAGTGCTTAATTAACAAAAGGTGTGGGACTGCCTACAAATCTTCTTAGGCTCATTAATGGGTGGAGAAGAATTTCCTAAATCACATTATTCCATCAACAGCACTAGATTATACTAAAACAAAAAAAAATGCATAATCAGTCTACTGATACAAAGTGAAGTCAGTAGAACCAGGACAATGTACAAAATAGCATCAATATTGTAAAGAAAATTAATTTTGAAAGACTTAGTAACTTTGATCAACGTGATGATAATCCATGACTCCCAACACTCAAGATAGAGAACTGATGGATTTAGAGTACAAATTGCAGCTGTTTTTAATCTTCCTTCTTTTTTTCCTTCCTTTCTTTTTGGAACATGGCTAATATCGGATTTATTTTGCATGATATACATATTTCAATGGGTTTTATTTTTCTTGCCTTTTCAGTGGGTGTAGTAAATTTGGAAATGAAAATAGACCAAAATTTATTTAAAAAAAAAGAAAATGTATCCTAGAATCATGTGGTGAATAATAATGAGTGATAACAAGGGAGTCCCATTTCACTGGACCATAGTGTTTATGTGGGGATGAATAATGTGCAGGAATATTTGAAAAATAGGAGGAAACAAGATGAACTAGGACTTGGAATGCCCATCAGTGAATTTTTATTGATCCTGGAGGTGCTATGGAGCAGATGGATTTGATTGAACTGGAGATTCACATGGCCAG
The DNA here is from genome assembly GCA_028658325.1 of Potorous gilbertii. Lineage (NCBI taxonomy): Eukaryota > Metazoa > Chordata > Mammalia > Diprotodontia > Potoroidae > Potorous > Potorous gilbertii. Next base: position 100,267,438 of record CM053774.1, on the reverse strand, counting down.
AAAGCACTTTAAAAAAATCAATGTGATAGCTTAGTGGATTGGAATGGGGAGGTACTTGAGGCAAGAAGGGAAACAACAAGAAGACTTTTGGAATAGTCCATGTATGAAGCAATGAGGTTCTGTAAGAGTTATTGCAGTCAGAGGACAGAAGGGAGGAGATTTAAAAAAATGAGAATGCATGGAATGAGAGACATTGAGGGTAATGGACTTACACCCAGGCTGTGAGACTGGGTAATTGGAAGAATTGTGAAACCCTCCATAATAGCAGATTAGGGAAAAGACAAAGCTTTGGAGGAAAATATAATGAGTACAGCTTTGTACATTCTGATTTTAAGATGTTTATAGAACTTCCCTGTTTGAGATTTCTTATTGGCAGTTGGACATGCAAGAATAAATGAAGGTTAAGAGAGTGGTTGGAGGGGGCAAGGGCTGGCAGACTAAAGATGGCAGAGTAATAAGATGGACTTGCTAGCACTCTCTCCACAAACTCAGCCAAATATCTGTAACAAATGACTCTAAACAAATCCTGGAGTTGCATAACACAAAATGACAAGAGTGAAGCAAATCTCCAGCTCGACAGCCTGGAACGTAACTGGGAAGTGTCTGCCACACCACAGTGGGAGCAGAGTGCAGTCCAGTGTGGGCCATACCAGGACAGGCAGGATGTAAGCAGATCTTGGGGGAGACTGAATCTTGGGCACCTGTGACGGTTTCCAAATTTCAGGACCCCCAAACCCCAAGGACAAATTGGAAGGTCAGTGGAAAACGCTTATGAGATTTTGGGAGAGAGTAGAGTGGTCAGGTCCCAGTCTGACCACAGGTGGTGGAGGGAATGGAGGAGCATGGCCTGTGGCAATCATAGCAGCAGCAGGGGCAGAGGCAATGGCAGACACAGTCATTTTTTCTGGAATTCTAGGCCCACAGATTGTGGGGGCATCCAGCGATGGATAGTACACTCTGCACCACTACTGGAAGCAGAGAGCTATCTTGACAAAGAAATGAAAAGTTAAGTAAATAGTTGAAAAAATAAGAAAAACCAGAAAAAGAAGGACACTATAGAATCTTACTTTGGTGACAATGAAGACCAAAGCATAAAAAGAGAAGACAATAAAGTCAAAGCTTCTATATCCAAAACCTCCAAGAAAAATATGAATTGGTCTCAGGGCACAGAAGAGCTCAAAAAAGATTTTGAAGATCAAGTAAGAGAAGTAGAGCAAAAATTGGAAAGGGAAAAGTGATGCAAGAAAATCTTGAACAAATCAACTCTTAGCTAAAGGGGATCCAAAAACATGCTGAAGAAAATAACACTATAAAAATAGACTAACCCAAAAAGGCAAAAGAGATCCAAAAATCCAATGAGAAGAATGCCTTAAAAAGCAGAATTGGCCAGATGGAACAGGAGATCCAAAACTTCACTGAAGAAAATAATTTCTTAAAGATTAGACTAGAACAGATGGAGGGTAACGACTTTTTGAAAAATCAAGACTTATAAAACAAAACCAAAGGTATAAAAAAGTAGCAGATAATGTGGAATACCTCACTGGAAAAACAACTGACATGGAAAATAGATCCAGGAGAGATGATTTAAAATTTTTTTTGGACTATCTGAAAGCCACAGTCAAGAAAAGAGCTAGACATCACCTTTCAAGAAGTTATTGGGGGAAAAGCAGGGAAAAGCTAAGTGGGCAAGGGTCTCCCTATTCCCCTCCTTACTGCAACTGTCAGAGCTGCTCTAGCGGTATTACAGGGAATCCAGCCCAGAGCTCCAGACACAAAGTCACCATGCAATGAACTTCTGGAAACCTTTGCTGGCTTGTGCCATTCCCTTGCTGGAAGGCAAGGTGCTGCTTCCTTGGAAACCTTCTCCCCCAGTCAGAATCTATCTTTCAGGCTTGGAGCCTCTTTCTGGGCAGCGCTGAAACTAGATGTTGTGATAAGTCGTTGTTTGCTTAGAAGATCAAGCAGTCATGTTTTAGACATCTCCTATAAAGTGTGTGGGGAGTGTAGCTCTGGAAAGCACTGCAAAATATATGCCTGTGATGGATGCTTGGGGTTTTTCCAACAGGGTATCAGGAGAAATCTGATGTATGTCTGCAAATCTGGAAACCAAGGAGGATGCCCAGTGGATAAGACACACAGAAACCAAAGCAGGGCTTGTCGTTTGAAGAAGTGTTTCGAAGTCAATATGAACAAAGACACTGTGCAACACAAGCAAGGGCCTAGAAAGTCTACTATCAGCAAGTAGGTTGCCCTGTATTTTTGCAGCCGCAAGGAGGAGGTTGGTGGAGCCCCTCACTTCCCTTCTGCAGTCCTGCCTGCCCTGGCTTTCTTCACTGCAGTCACGCAATTGAAGCAACACAATCTGGAACTGATGGCCGTGTCTGGCACCCCAGAGGGGCAAACGTTGGTGGGGCTGGCCCAGTCCATGCCCAAGTATCCTCATGAGTTTAATGGAGCCCCCATGTATCTCTATGAAGTGGCCACTAAGTCTGTATGTGAATCAGCAGCCAGACTGATTTCCATGAGCATTAAATTGGCCAAATGTGTTCCAGCCTTCTCCACTCTGTTCTTGCAAGATCAGCTGATGCTTTTGGAAGATGCTTGGAGAGAACTGTTTGTTCTAAGAATAGCACAATGGGCCATTCATGTTGATGCTAACACTCTACTGACTGTATCTGGCATAAGTGGTGAAAATACAGATTGCCAGAAGCTGAGTAAGATCATCTCTGAAATCCAGGCTTTGCAGGATGCAGGGGGTAGATTCAGACAACTTTGGCTGGACACAACTGAATTTGTCTGTCTCAAATGTATTGTAACTTTCAAAGCTGTACCTACACACAGTGGTTCTGAAATGAGAAGTTTATGGAATGTCGTGGCCATTGCAGCACTTCAAGATGAAGCTCAGCTAACACTTAACAGTCATATCCACTTCAGGTATCTGCTCAACCTTGTCCCTTTGGGAAACTCTTGTTGCTTCTGCCAGTCTTATGCTCCATTAGTCCACCTACAATAGAAGAAGTGTTTTGCAAAAAAAACCCACTGGCAATGTGCCAAATATGAGACTGCTTTCAGATATGTACAAATTCAGTGATATCTAATCTCTGCTGAACATACACATTCTTCAGGATGGACAGCGTCAGATGAACTGTTAACTTTGGATAATAAACCTCAACTAACAAAGCCTTCAGGAAGTATAAACCTGAGGATGTGTAACCTCTGGAGGAAAAAAAAAGAATTAATTGGCATAAGACTATTTAAGTAGATATGACTTGCTGCCTCTACAGAAGATTGTAGACCTGAAGAAAGGGCATTGCTTGATACAACATCCAGAGTGGAGAGAATGCATTGATTCCCCTTCTCCCTGGGAAGGACTCACAATTGCTGATTGTCATGGTCATGCTATTCCATTACTCATCAGGAATTCTGTTATCATCAGCATTCTGATATAACAAAAGTCAAAATACAGTATTTAATTTTTCCTTTTCAGTATATGAAGTTGAGTTACCAAACATTATGCTGGAGGGTAATAGAGTATACTACAACCTTCAAAAAGTAACTTAAGTTGACAGGTTTATACTGAATACAGTGGGCAACATACTAAATCAAATACTTCACCAAACATTTTCCTTCTGTTGTAGACATCATCAAGTGGTCTTCATAATAAATTGAAAAGTGTTTTAGGTGATTGATTATTTTTCCCCTTATTTTAGTCATTGAAGGCCAGACAACCCTATCAAACCAACTAATGAACATAGATGGCTCTATCATCAGGACTGTAGTTTGAATACCATCTCAAAGACAGAGGAGTTTTACAAAAAGAATGTAAGTGAAAGAAGAAAGAATAAAATAGCAAAACCAAATAAAGCAGAGATATCTCATTGAGTGAGCTGATTGCTGTTCCTTTGGTGTAGTGCTGAAACCAAAGGCAATGGGGTCCGAACTCTTGGCCCAACAAGACATGCAGAACAGCAACTGAATATACACAGTATACTAGAATGAACTTCAAAGAGATAGACACTAAAAGGTTTCTAAATTGATATACTGCTAACATTCTCTGAGATTCTACAATGCCTTTCAGAAAAATTTGGGTTCTAAGTAAAGCCTTGTTCACACATACAGCACCCACCCACATACACACACACACACACACACACACACACACACAAACTTAAATTATATGCTACTTCTTTGATATGAGAGTATACTTATGGAAATGTAGAAACAAACATTTGAAGACAGCTGCTGTACTTTTCGTATTTTGATTTGCTATTAGATACTAGCCCTGAGAAAAATCAGCGCTTGGTCTACCATAGGATGAGTAAAACTTTTCTTATACAAAGTGAATTAGCAGATTAGTGAAGTTAAAAAAAAGTTGTACTCATATTTACAAAGAATAAACTATATATTGAATTGTTTTAAAAAAGACATTATCAAGAATAACTGCCCTGAACCAGAATGTAAAATACAAATAGAAAGAATTCAAAGATTGCCTCTGGAAAGAGATTCTTTTTCCACTTGGCTAATTCTGCTTTTGAGAGCATTTTTCTCCTCATTGGCTTTTTGAACCTCTTTTGCCAATTGAGTTAGCCTATTTTTCAAGGTGCTATTTTCTTCAGCATTTTTTTGGGCCTCCGTTATTAAGGTAT
>CM053774.1:100208208-100262292 GCA_028658325.1 Potorous gilbertii | reverse complement strand
GGTTGGTTTTTCAGGGCTCTCTGCAGCAGAAATCTCCTTCACTGTGTTGCTGCGCAGCTTCCACTGTTCCAGAATTTGTCAGGAGTTCTTTTTACAGGAAATCCATGGGCTGTGGGTTCGGACCTAGCATAGGTGAGTCTTTGTACTCCACCATCTTGGCTCCGCCCCTTCATCTGGAAAAAGATTCTAAAAGGAAAATTCCTAGGAATATTGTAGCCAAATTCCAGAGCTCTCTGGTCAAGGAGAAAATATTGCAAGTAGCCAGAAAGAAACAATTCAAGTATTGTGGAAATTCAATCAGGATAATACAAGATCTAGCAGCTTGTACATTGAAGAATCTCAGGACTTGGAATATGATATTCCAGAGGTCAAAGGAACTAGGATTAAAACCAAGAATCACCTACCCAGAAAAACTGATTGTAATATCTCAGGGGAAAAATGGTTATTCAATGAAAAAGAGGACTTTTAAGCATTCTTGCTGTAATGACCAGAGCTAAATAGAAAATGTGACTTTCAAACACAAGAATCAAGAGAAACATGAAAAGGCAAACAGGAAAGAGTAATCATAAGGAGTTTACTAAATTTGAACTGTTTATATTGCTACATGCAAAGATCATATTTGTAACTTTTCAGACTTTTCTCAGTATTAAGGTAGTTGGAGGCATTATATCTATATCTATCTGTCTATCTATCATCTATCTATCTATCATCTATCTATCTATCCCCTTCAAGAGAGTGTTCATTCTGAATATCCCTTCCCCTAATCTACCTTCCCCTCTATGCCACCCCTCCCTTCTCTTATCCTTTTTCCCTCTATTTTCTTGTAGGGCAAGATGGATTTCTATACCCCATTGCCTGTATTCCTTATTTCCTAGTGGCATATAAAAACAATTTTTAACATTTGTTTTTAAAATATTTGAGTTACAACTTCTCTCCCTTCCTTTCTCTCCCCAACCCCATTGAGAAAACAAATAATTTGATATAGGTTATACATCTATAGTTATGCAAAACACTTCCATAAAAGTCATGTCATAAAAGACTAATTATATTTCCATCTGGTCCTCTGACCATTTATTCTTGTCTCTCTTTTGACCCTGTCCCACCTCAAAAGTGCTTACTTCTAATTATCCCCTCCTCCCATTTACCCTCCTTTACATCATCCCCCCCACTTATCCCTTTCTCCCCTATTTCCCTATAGTGTAAGATAGATTTCATACAAAATCAAGTGTGCATATTATTTCCTCCTTAAGTCAAATCTGAGAAAAATAAGGTTTCCTCTTTCCCTCTTACTTCCCCTGTTTTCCCCTCCATTGAGAAAAGAAAGGATTTTTGTTTCTTTTATGTGAGTCATAATTTACCCCAATCTATTTCTTCCTTTCTCCATCTTCCAAAATATTTTCCCCTATTTTTCCCTTAATTTTATTTTTATTTTATTTTTTTTTTTAGATATTTTTTATTTTTTAGATATTATCTCTTCATATTCAACTCACCCTGCGCCCTCTGTCTGGATATGTATAATCTTAGTTTTATACTCAGTTTTGCTGGGGGAAAGTAGGCAAAGGGTAGATAATACAAAATCAATATATCCTAATAAACAAACAAGAAATTGTTATATAATTCTCAGTATGGCAATTAATTTGAGGAAGTTGTACAATTTTTATTTATCCATATGATATAGCCTCATTCCTGTAAAGTACCACCCTCTTATCTGCGCTTCATACCCTGCTAACATCAGAATTCAACTCAAGCACTACCTTTTAGACAAAACTGTTCCCAATTCCCCCAAATGTTGTATCTTTTTTAACTACCTTATGTTTCTTTTGTATAAATTTATTCTGCACCTGTGAAAGTAATACAGATTAAAATGCATTTCTTCAATAAATCCCTAAAGGAATTATAACAATCCAAAACGGTGAACTTGGGGGAAGTCAGGGTTGATTGGAAATCTGTTACCTGTCAGCAAAACAAAACAAAACAAAAAAAAAAACAACCCTCCCCACAAAATCATACTTCATTTCTGAAGTGGAAAGTACTCAAGCTTTCTACTCCATCAGGTAAAACACTTTTTGTATTGGAGTTCATAAGGATGCCAAGGAATCTGGATTTATCTCGATTGAAATTTATTAAATTATTTAATCATGGGTAAGTCTAAACATGCGTGGGATTATAAAAATGAGATTAGGTATTTGAGATAGAAAAAAATTGCATCTCTCCAAGACAACCATCATAGTTTAGGGTCATAAAATGATTATAGATAATTGTGAACTATGTCTCATTCTGAGAACTAATCCTAAAGTATCAATATCTCTTTTCCTTCCTTTGCACTTTTTGTAATTAATCCATGTAATGTGATTTTTAAAATTTAGCTTGAATCTATGCTTCCCAAATGTGAATAACTGGGTTTCCAATTCTGGCATATGCTCAGTATACAATATGGTTATTAGGCACGGGATAACCCATATTTAATCTCATGGAGAATGAGCAAGACTCTAAATCCTTAAAAGGCATATGTAGTATATGTGTGATTATTTTGAGAGCTTTTAGCTTCTAAGAAGCAGCAGCAGCAGCAGCAGATGAAGAAGAAGAAGAAGAAGAAGAAGAAGAAGAAGAAGAAGAAGAAGAAGAAGAAGAAGAAGAAGAAGAAGAAGATGATGATGACAATGATCAAGAAGAAGGAGAAAGAGGAGAGTTGAAGGGGAAGGGGAAGGAGGAGGGGGGAAGGGAGAGGAGGAAGAAAAGGAACAGGAGGAGGAAAAGGAAAAGTAGGCAGAGTAGAAAAGGAAAAAAGAAAGAAAAAGAAAGAAGGAAGGAAGGAAGGAAGGAAGAAAGGAAGGAAGGAAGGAAGGAAGATAGTTCAAGAGGGAGGTTCAAGTTGTCATAAATCTATAAGTTGGAAAGAAACTTAGAGATTATAAAGTCCAACCTTTATAGTCACATACATGAGCGCACATTTAGGTTCAATGTGTTGGCAATAGTAACAGGTAGTAAGTGGTACAGCTAGCATTTGAACTTTCATTTGTTCCATTATTTCAAGTTCAATGTGCTTTCTGTTGCACTGAACTGATGAGTAAATACATGATGTTTGAATTGTCAATTATATGCCTTACATATTTAAACATAATCCACATCTTTCACTTATTTTTAAATTATAGGGTAAAGCTTTACATTTAAATTGATTATAAACAATTACTCTTTTACATCTTGAGAGATATTATTTGACATTACAAGAAGTATTTTTCCAGAGGAATTTTTTAAAAACTGACTGAAACTTTGAAAGGTACAGCAAAGTAAGAATCTTAGTCTGGGTTTCAGGAACAGACTTCTTGGTGTCATGTACATTTTTTTTCTTTAAACTAGGCTTCTTAATGATACAATTTCTGAATCTATGTCTATAACCTAGAGGCAACTAGGTGACTCAGTGAAGAGCATCCTTGACCTTGAGTCAGAAAGATCAGAATTCAAATCCTACCCCAGACTTACTTTTTGTGTGACACTGGGCAAATTGCCTAACCTCAGAATGCCTCAGTTTTAATCTAAATCTCTTATCTTACTTAATCTCTATCTACATTCCAGGGTTGTAATAAAATGCAATTTTTGCAAAGATCTCAGACTTTAAAAAATATAAATGGTAATTATATTATTAGTTTTACTTTGGATTATTTCAAAGACTAGAAAAATGGCAAATTCATGCTTTAAAAGTGCTTGATGCAATGATTCATTCTATTTGTAATGTCTTTGTAGCAAAATGTAGTGATAAAGTGACTCTCAAATGTTATTCATCTTCCATATTGTGAATAGAGGGATAGTTGTGGTTCCACTATCTCAATTATGCATCAGAAGATCAAAACCAATGACTGCTTCATCATAGTGGTGTAGGGAACATTGAGGGAACAAAACTTAGCTCCTTGCATTATGCATTGACTTCATCGCTGGAGGAGAAATATTTATAAATCATTCTAATATTCTATAAAGTCACGTCTACCCTATCAGTATATTTTGGGGCATATGTTTATATTCTCTTTGCTGTGGAATGTAGAAAAATTAAAGAAATTTCTTGAATAATGTTTGGCAAGAATTAATAAATGATAATCATTCATTAAATATTTTTCCTTACACAATCATGTTGAGAGTCTAAACTTTTCCTTTTTTAAAACTGATTTGTCATGGAGAATTCAAAAATAATAATATAAATATCTGGTCCATTACACATTTACTCAGTATTAATAGGGGTTTGTGACTTTGACCTGAGAAGTCTAGTCTGGGCTGAATAATATGTCTGAACCAAATTCTAGACTTGGTCAGAAGAGGGACGTGGAATAATGGAAAGTGGCATCTGCTCTATTTTCTAAATGAAGCCATGGAACAGAGGCTACTATATAGAATGATAACATCACGGAAGCATTTAACTATAATTGGATTGCTCATGATACAATTACTCCTATAAATGTGCTTTGAGTCTTCCTATGACCTTCTGGATCTAATTGGCAAAATTTAGTGGGAGGATAGAAAAGTAATAAATACAGGATGTTCATTTCAGTGTTTCAGCCACATAATTGCTACTTATTAATAATAAGTTTTCTGCTCTTTTATTTTTTTCATGAATAACATATTTCAGAAATATCATGAGGCATTTGTAACCTTATATATGTGCACCTCTCTCTCTTTCTCTCTCTGTCCCTCTGTCTCTCTTTCTCTCTCTCAATCTCTCTCTCTCTCTCTTACATTGGTCTAATTCAAATGAAAATATTTTATTTGTCTTAACTTCAGTAACATAAAATGAAGATACTGATGTTTTATATTTAACATCGTTGTGGGTATTCTAAAATCTTGTTGTGGTAACATTTCTTTTAGGTAGACCAAAGAATCATCAATAAAAACCACTGGTCCAACATGACCAAAAGCACTGGACACCTCAGAAAATAGCCAGTGATGTATGGAGAATGAACATTCTCCAAATACATTGTGCTCAAGAAAGCATATCTTTGTTCTGATCGAGGTTCCCCTCTGTATATCCTTTTCTCAAATAAGAGATAATGTTCAACTCTTACAAGAAAGTTATATTTAAAGGTTCATGGTGTCACAGTGCAAGACAGATCATACCTTTCTGACATGAAAAATGGATGGATTGGTTTTGTTAGACTATGCTTATTGCTCTGATGGTTGAGCTTTTAACTTTCGTTGTTTGATCAGGGAAAAAATGAGGAAAAAGGAAGCAAGCAATAAGGATCTCCCATCCTTCACCCTCCCCAAATAAAAAGAAAGAAAGGATTGGATTGCTGAAGTTTAAATTTTAAAATAAATTGAATTTTAAAATGTACAGAAGAGAAGGAAACACAGACATTCAGGTCACCAATGAATGTGGAGAATTTATTATATATATATATATATATATATATATATATATATATATCTGTGTGTGTGTGTATTAAAAGAAACAATCTGGATATAATATTAATTTTTATTATATATATTATAATATTAATTTGTATTTTCATATCTATTTTTTCTTTTTTTTTACTTTATGTATGTGTACTTTTGTGCATCAAGTTCAAACACATTTTAATTTTAAAAGCTACTTTTAAATCATTTGGTTTATGTAAAAATCAGCCATAATAAATATCTCATGTAATCTACTCTCACACCCTAAAAATATATACAAAAACTCAAATGGAAAAACAGATCTATTTTTTAAAATTTCCATTCATATATATCTGCATGATTGTTAAGGATGCATTTATCATTCTCTTGGGAATTAATTATAAGTCAAGTCTGTATAACATTAGTCATAACAGGTTGGAATAGAAGTTTGTTCTTCCTGCCCTGGAAACCCTTCTTTACAGCATAGATTTCCTTTCACCAACATCTGACATTCCCCCAGGAACCATTGTAACAACTTAAATGGTTTAACATTTTTCTCCATTTCATTGAATTTTCCCATGAAGGGTGTCTCTTCTTTGTTTCCTAGCTCCATCTTCAACATCCTATATCCCCCATCATATTTTATTCATTGATTTTTGAATTTAGATAAAACAATTGCTCAGAAAAGAGTGAGTATGATGTTATCACAGAAGCTACAAGGTCTATATTTCAGATGAACTTATACTGTCAATAGAAAATATAGATAGAAAATAGATGGATGCATATTAGATATAAATATCCATCCATGCAAGACTTTACCCATAATTATTCAGAGATTTTAAGCTAAAAGTGTGCTACTGAGCTACAACCCCTTTATTTTTCTGATTAAGTATTAAAACACCTATATACTTTCTTGCAACAACCAACACTTGGTTTGTGAAATTCTATTTGACAGATGATTAACAAAGAAGTGCTTTGTGAGTCGGTGTGTATGGGATTGCATATGGTATGGCTTTTGCAGCAGTAACATTATGCATATGCTAAGGATCCACTTAATGATTCTTCACTTAGAGCAAGGAAGAAATCGCTCCAACATATTGCAATCTGCACATTTCATTTCCACTCGAGCGAATTTACACTTGTGAAGTTGCAATGTCAAGAACAAAAAGCATTTGCTCTACAGTGGAAACTTACTATATTCTTAAGAATTACCAAACACATTTTTATAAAATGAAAGCACTGTTTCCTTACTTGTTCAAACAAAGAAGTGGGAATGAAATGTTGGGCCCTATTCTCAACTGTCATTCATTTTCTGTGCTATTTACAAGTTACTAGTTTTTCTGAATCCATTTTAAAGTGGCAATGTCGACATCAAAGTTTCAAAACCACTCATTAAAATTAATAAACACTTGGAAAACTAATAAATTCAGACTGTCAGTTTAAACAAAATGTTGCTTATAATAATTTTAATAATTGTAATAATTTTAACAGGCCAAATTTTAAATTTGAGATATGTCACCAAACATTTGTTAAGCACCTAGGTACTTATATCTAAGTACCAGGAACTATATCATCTGTTAATTTAATTCCATAAGTTTACATATGTATTTCTAAATCATAAAGGATGAACATATGGAAATGCAGAATGCATGCATGGAAATACATAGTATCTATGTGTGTACATCAATCTATCTATCTATCTATCTATATATATTGTATCTATGTGTGTGCTTCTGTATCTATAAATACATATATATGTATACATACACATACAGGTATGCCTCTAAATACCTAGGTTCTCTGACTCTAAATTCAGAATCTTTCTTTTGTAGTAGCTCTATGTAATATACTCTATTCTCCTCTATGACTTTTTTCTATCTGCATCTTGTTTACTTTTCTGTAGTATTTGACGCTCGTGACCACCTTTTCTTCCTAGACATTATTTGTCTGTTTCTGTGTTTTCATGCTGGCCCGTTCTTATTTTATCTCTTCTCAGTTTGATTTGGACACATCACTAAGGTGGATGCATCAACAGTTGGCCTTTACCTCTTTTTCCTCTTCATGACTTAATTAACCCTCATTAGTCTCTCGTCTCTATGTGGATAATTCACAAGTCAACATATTCTCATTTCTCTTTTGAAATACAATCTTGCACCTGTCTCACATTTAATGTGTCCAAAATGGAACATATTCACTTTACTTCCAAATCTCTGTGTCTTCCTAACTTTCCTTTTACTGTTGAAGACATGCCTATTTTTCCCACTTCTCTAGGTTTAGTATCTTAATTCCTGTTAAAGGTCCTTATCATTCACACCCCTCTCCCGTATATATCACGAATTTCCAAATTGTGTGCGTTCTAATTTCATGACATATTTTGCGTGAGACCCTTCATTTGTGATCACACCACAAGCATTTAGTTCGTTCCCTATTACCTCCTACCTGAAATGCTGCAAAACCCTTCTGATTGCCATGCAATCTCTTCCTTCTTTAATGTATCCTATTAACAGATTCGCATGATCTAGTTTAATCTCCTACTCATGAAATTTTATTACCTGCAATTATTACCTGAAACCCATTACCTGCAGTTTAAAATACAAACTCCTATGTCATTTAAAGTCCTCAAAGTCTAGAAAAACCTATATTTCCAGTCTGTGTGCCCATGATTTCCTCTCATACAATCTATATTTTAGTCAAACTGACTTACTTGCTGTATCTCATATATGACATCTCAGTTCCTCCCCTCCAAGTTTTTGCATAGACTTCCCTCAGCATGGTAGGAATGTTCTAACTCCTCAGTTCCATCATTTGGAACTCCTGTGTTCATCCAGGGTTCCTTGTATGTATCACTAGCTACAAGAAGCATTCCCTGATTCACTCAGTTGTTTATTATCCAACTCATTCTCAAATTCCAGACATGATTCTGTATTTTTTTGTATATATTTTGTATTTGTTTATCTGAAGGCATATTTTCACCCAGTGTGAAGTGACCTCTTAGAGGGCAAGGACTGTTTGATGCTTTCTTTCTGTCCTTAGTATTTAATTCAGAAATTACAGTCAGGGCTTAATAAATGCTAGCTGAATGGAATTGATTTGAATAAGGTAACTTTGTGTTCTTGAACAAATGCCAGTTGTGTCCAAGAACTGGAAGACACAGCCAACGGATGGAGGCTTTGAATACAGACCCAGGTATTGTCCTTCTGTTATAAGGAAAACAAGGTGAGCTAAGTAAGGTCAGAGAACCTTGTCATAAATTCAGCTGCATTGGGGTGGGGAAATTTGGGGCCACAGTAAATCACAGCCATTAAATCCAAAGGTCTGTGTTGATGCAGAAAGGACACAGCAAATCATGAATCTACTTTTCTCATCAGTGTAAACACTATTTGCTTTGTTTATTTCAATTTTATAAGGTTTCAAATAAATAAATTCATTGAAAAAATAACCTAGATATGAGGGAAAGAGATGGAAAGCATTCTTTTAAATGCTTTATCAATTTAAGAAAAATGGAAACTGTTTCCTAACAGACATATTTTATTTGAAGTATGTTGCGGGGAGTAAATAAGAAAGTATATTTCAAATGAAAACACTGAAATACAGTGTAGGGGAGGGGAGTAGCAAATAAATTAAGGACTTCTTTATCTCTAATCTTTCTTTATTCAATATTACTGAAAATAATAGTAATATGGTTCATCTGCCTACTCAATGCCATGATACAGTATATTCTCACCCGTGTAGTTTACCTATAATTAAAGGAATTTTTTTGTTCAAAATAGATGCAACATAATTAGCAGTGAGAAATCAGCCAGGAAGCCCTTTATCTTTAATGAGTTTTCCAATAAATTTTGCCCAGAGTAATAGTTCTGATTGTGCTATTTCCATTTAAGGAGAAATATTGCCATAACCTTTGGGAAATACAGAAAAGGAAAGCAGAAATAGTTAAACATTGGAAAAGACTGACTTAACAAGATCTTTCCAGGTTCAAGGTTAGCATCTAAGACTTTAATTTGGGGAAATGACATTTTCCCTCTCTTTCTACCTTTTAACCCCCAAAATGATTTTCAATGTAAAACAAAAAGACTTTCTTTGATCTCAGCAAAACCAAAACAGCCTTATAGGATTATATATTTAGAGGTAGAAGGCACCTTAATGGTCAGCTAGTCTAATGCCTCATTATATTTAGAATAAGTGAGTCTCAGCAAGGTGAAGTGACTTGCCTAAGGTCACAAAAAATTAAAGGATAGGATTAGGTCATGAATGAACATTGTCTTGTTTTATTGTGGGGGGACAGGTCAAGGGCGAGAATGGAATAAATGGAGGGCAGGACAGGATAGAGGGAAATGTTGTTAGTCTTTCACAATATAACTGTTATGGAAGTGTATTACATGACTGCACATGGATGACTTATGTTGAATTGCTGTTCTTGTCAATGAGGGGAGGGAGGGAGGAAGGGAGAGAATGTGGTACTCAAAGCTTTAAAAATTAATGCTAAAAATTGTTTTTTCATGCATCTGGGAAATAAGTTGTATAGGTAATGGGGTATAGAAATATATCTTGCCCTACAGGGAATTAGAAGGGAGGGGGATAGTAGAAAGGAGGACCAGATTGAGGTAGCTAGGGGGCAAGCTGTGGCATGGAAGGAGGGGAGAGATGGAGACAAAATTGGAATTCAAAATCTTGTGGAAGTAACTGTTGAAATCTCAAAATTAATAAATTATATTTAAAAAAAATAAGTCACATGTCCTTAAAAGCTGCTGGTGGGAGCAATCATTGTATTCTCTATGGGATATATTCTGTAGGTTCATACTCATATGAGCTCTCTTGATTTCACCTCTACTACAAATACAAGCTATTCATATCCTTATCATTCTAAGTAAATAAATGATGACAGCTAGAACTTAAAAGTAGACATGTGTGAACAGCACATGATTTGATTGAAAAGCCTGGTTGTTTTAGTGTAGATATTCCATGAAACATAACTATGGGTGGGTTGGGGTTATTAAATGGAGATTTAGAAGTTTCTTGGCTCTTAGCTGGGCTAGATTTTCCATTAACTCTGATTCACATTATAATAGTCTATAGATTCTTGTCTTTCTAGACCCAGTGTCTAGCACACTGCTCACAAATGAAGTACCTAAAAATATTTGTTGAGCTTTGTGTTTCTAATTCATGTTACTAAATATTTAGAGAATATATGTCCCCTCCAACTAGTAGGAATCAACACAAAGTCATGAGACATTAGAGCTCCCCTACACTTAAGATTCTCAGTGTATTATGATCCTATTACCATGGCCTTGTGAAGGGCTGGAAAGCACTGCTAGGTGGGTTACCATTATGGTGAAAGTCTGATTCTAGTTGAACAAAATGAGAATGTTTATTTATCCTGGAGAAGACACACAAGGAGATAAAGCCATCTTCAGGTATCTGAAGGGTCATCAAGGAGAATTTTTTTCCCTTGTTTTTTCCCCTTGTTTGACCTCAGAGGGCAAAATCAGCTGAAAAAGTCCAACAATTCAGTCATATATTAGGAAAGAAAAACCAATGGAAACAAAAATTCCTGCCCTTTTCTTTTAAATCAGTTCGATTGAATTCTTATTAATTTTACTATTTTTTCAAAGACTCACTTTTCAGGTTTTTTAATTGTATTGTATTTGTTTCAATTTTTTCTATTTCTGCTTAAAATTGAATTTTTTTCCTTTTTAACTTATTTTTGATTTGTCAGATTTCTAATTTGAAAAATACATATTCAGTCCAAGAGTCCTCTGCTTTTCTATTTTGTAA
Organism: Potorous gilbertii; assembly: GCA_028658325.1. Taxonomy (NCBI): domain Eukaryota; kingdom Metazoa; phylum Chordata; class Mammalia; order Diprotodontia; family Potoroidae; genus Potorous; species Potorous gilbertii. The sequence continues at coordinate 100,251,159 of CM053774.1, read as the reverse complement.
AGTGTTTTTAGGGGGATGCTTTTCTCCCTGATAACTGCATTAGTTGTAACCCTAAAAAATTTAGTATGATGACTCATTATTTTCATTCTTTCACATAATTGTTAATTATTTTTTCTGATTTATTCTCTGACCATACATTATTTTGGTTTTTGCTAAGTCTCTTTGTAGTTATGCCTTTTATTTGTACTCTCTGAACTTATTGCAATTTTTATTATAGTATGATCTATAAAAGTTGTGTTTACTATTTCTTCCTTTTTTACATTTATTTGCAATATTTATGTTCTCTAATAAAAGGCCAGCTTTTCAAAAACATTTCATGTGGTGGTGAGAAATATATACTTTTTACCTTACTCATTTAAAAGATACATAAAGTTCAGTTTGTTATAGGATCAAATGAGAAAATATTTGTAAAATGTTTGGCACATAATTCTAGGTAAATGCTTATTCCTTTCCCTTTTAGCTCTAATTTTCCACAAATATCTCATCAGTTTGAGAATGGGGTTGTGATACACAGTGATATACATACCCATGGCACACAAAATAACTGCCTAGCAATTTGATCTGTTTAAAAATTGAAATGTCTGTCACCTTTTTAGGTGATTTGTTGCCTTTTATTGATAGACTTCATATTGGGACTAGAAGACAATTTGTCAAGGATGTTCAAGTTAGGCATAACTTTGGGGTATGATTTGGACAAAAGGACCACCAAACTATCCTCTATGCCAGTAATTTTGAGTTTGTGTTTCTGAAGCTATGCATACTGAAGCAAAGTGATTAGGACATCTCACATTGAACTTTGTAGCATTTGGATATGGTATAGTTTATGTTGAAAAATATATATAAGACATATATACGTATATGTGTATATACACATATACATACGCATATGTGTATAAATATGTACATATATACATATATTATTTTCTGATAGAATGCCTTATCTTTACCTGCTAATAAGGATATATTTGAAATTGGGACTTGATAGATAAGAGATAATTTCTCCATTAGGTATATTTCTCCTTGTGGGATAACCAGGCTTAGTCTTACTTGTCTTTGTAATATTAATATTTCTATTTTATAGAATATATTAAAATTTCAGGTACAATTAAGACCTGTTTCTACTGTTTCTGTCACAAAGGGCATTGAAAATCTGGTTGAGAGATGGTATAGTAGAAAACCACAGCTCAAAATATTTCATATACTACTGATGAACACTGGATGGTATTTTATTTAAGGACCTTTTCAACTCTAAATCCTGACTGTTATGATGTGCCCCTAATCATAAAGATAATAAATGAGAGTTTAATCCTGGACTGTCACTAATTCTTATATTCATTTTTATGATGTTACTCTGTTTCTTCATTCCAATGGAATAACTTAGTTTCCTCTTAATTCCCATAGATTCTTGCATCCTGACCTTTGCTCATATAGTCCACTCAACCTAGAATTCCTAGACCTGTTCAGATCTTACTGTTACTTCAAGGCCCAGTTTAGGTAGTTTCTTTGATAAAGGCTTATCTTATTTATCCAGATAGGTGATTTTTCTCTGCACTAAACAAAAAGGCCATCCTCCTTTCTTATACGTTCAAATTATATTGTTATTTTTATATGTGCCTTGTAGTGTCTCCTAGGTTAACCTATGAGCTGAATGAGGACAGATAACATGTTTTATACATCTTGATATTCTGTGAAGGTCCCATCACTGTGTCTTCAGTACAGCAGTGATCCAATAAATATTTGAAGAATTTAATTGACATGACTCAAAGTCTCATAGTTCACTTTGTTATGCACTCAGTCCACAGAAGTCATGATGGATTTTGGTTTGACTGCTATGATTCACTGAAGGTGCTGGTCACATATCCTGAAAATGACTGACAGCTCTCTGAATTTAATGGGGCACCTGCTGGGTTCAGGAGCTACTGCAGGTCTCAGCTTTATTAATGATTTCCAGTTCATTTATTACTGTTGAAGCAAACAAAAATGAAAATGGAAACACAGCTTCCAAAGTATCAAAACTTAAAATGGAATTATTTTATGAGCTAAATTATCCCCCAAATATAATTGAATGCCCAAACTGTGATTTCTTTTCTGTTCTAAGACACCACATGATCTAGTGTCTTGTTTCATAATTCATTATGAGCTATTACCATTAAGATATTACATAAATATCAGAATGCTTACTTTTTCATTCCATTTCTGCCTGAATTTCATAACGAACACTTGTAGTCTTATAAAGATAAGGCAATTGAGCACTTGTCAGTTGGGCATCCACAATTGAACTATCCACACTTTCTCACTTCCACCCCCTTAAGTATTTCCAGGCTAGGGAACAGAGATAAGCTAACTAAGGTGGAAGGGAAAGGGATCTGCAACTTTATGTTCATTAATACCATGGTATATTAAACAGAGCTACTGCCCACAGATATTTATAGTGGAAAATTTAAACTTGATTCCTTTAACTGCTTATGGAGTTTAATCAGCTCTGTTAGTCTACTCCTTTCATAGTATACCTTAAATGCCAAAGTATCTATGTACATCTTTTAAAGAGGTCTTTAAGCTAGGACTAATTACAAACGCACAATAGACATAAAATATGTTTTATTTGCTCCCAAAACTTCATAGAGGCATAACTCAAAAGGCTAGAACTTGAAAGAAAACTTCAAAATTGCCATGCTTTCTCCAGACACATTTCTTGTTGAGATTTTTCTAAACCATTTTGTACTCATACTTTGGTGCAAATCAACACTGTCATCCATGAAACTCTACAGGTCTGTAAACAAAGACCTCTGCCATGGTCTCATGGGTACAATCACCTTCATTTGTGCTCTCAAGGAAGAAAAAAAGAGATTTTTTTTCACCCAGGTGAAAACAGTCATCTTTATACAGTGTCTTCCATTTGAATTTATTCTTATAAATTGGAAGTAGACTAAATTTGCCTGGATAATTATTACAAACAATAGAATTTCAGAGTTAAAAAGAAATATAACCACTTGGGAGGGGAATAAATCCTCAGGGAAATAATCATCCTCAGTGGTTGTACATCTTCGGTTTGAACAGCTCTGAAAATGAAAGAAGTAGTTTTCTCTCCCTCTTTGCCATCTTCCTCCGGTTTGCTGCCATGAAGGTCGAGCTGTACAGCTTCAGTGGGTACAAGATCTACTTGGGTCAGGGGAAGCACTATGTCCACACACACAGGAAAGTTTTCCAATTTTTGAATGCAAAAGAAAGTCTGCATTCCTTTCAAAGAGGAACCCCCTGGCAAATCAATTGGACTGTTCTGTATAGAAGAAAACCCAAGTAGGGACAGCCAGAAGAGATTCAAAAGAAAAGAACTTGCTGGGATGGCAAATTTCATAGGCCATCACTGGGGCTTCTCTTGCTTATATTATGGCCAACAGGAACCAGAAACCTGAAGTTCAGAAGGCCCAAAGAGAACAGGCCATCAGGGTTGCCAAGGAAGCAAGAACAGCAAAGTAAGCAGCTAAGAAAACAGCTGCATCTGCTGCTAAGGCTCCTAAGAAAGCAGCACTAAAAAATTGTGAAGTCTGTGAAAGTTTCTGCGTCACGACTTGGTGGAAAATGTTAATTGTCTACTAAATTGGATTAAGTAAAACAAAATTCAAAGCAAAAACAAAAGAAAGAAAATGAAAGGAATACTGCTGTTGAAGTGATAGGACTTGGGTTCAGATCCTACTTCTGACATTTATAGGAGCTTGGACAAGTAATTTTACCTCTCTGGGCATTAGGGCGTTATACTAGAAAGTCTCAAGTCATTTTCAGTTTTAAAGCTCCAGTTGAATCCTATGAACTGCAGTGACAGGTGACACAATTATTTAATGGAGTAAATAATAAAAAATTTAAAATATTCAAAATGACATTTTGACATTGTTCAAAATTCCTCTCTAGGTTTTCTACCCGTTGATCCTATTTCTGTCCTCTGTAGTCCAACAAAATATATAAAATTCATCCTTTATCTGCCTTAAGACACTAACATATCCATTTTAAGACTTATTTTTCTCCAAAATAAAAATCTCCCAATCCTTGTGAACTTCATGTAACACAATTTTGGATCCCCAGTCTCAATCTGAGAACACTGGATCAAAACTTCTTTTGGAAATGTGCTACCTGGAACTGAATCCAATATTATCAATATGGGCTAACTGAGGTGGGGCAACATGGAGCTATTGAGTATATCATTATAAAAACTAGAATCATATTGATACAGGATAGAAATAATTTTGGATGCGTATTCATTCCCCCTCCATCTAGATTCAGATGACTCCAGAGAAGTGAGGCCCTCCTTCACTCGAAACAAAGTCAAGTGCAAGTCATGTCATCATTTCTCTGACAGCATGGTCTTCTTCAGCAATGAAGGATGAACACAACCACTGCTAGATCTGTGTAAATTTTGTGTACAAAAATATTTAGAGTACCTCTTTTAGTGGTGGCAAAGAAATAGAAATTCAGGAGATGTCAATCAGTAGGGGGAATGGTTGAATAAATTGTGGTATATAATTGTGATAGAATTCTATTGTGTTTTAAGAAATGATGAGCAAGATGCTTTAAAAAAGACATGAACTGACACAAAATGAAATGAGAACCGGGAGAACATTGTACACAGTAAAAGGAATATAGTATGATAATCTACTATGAATAACTTAACTGATCTCAGCAATACAATGATGCAAGACAATTCTGTAGGACTTGTGATGAAAGGTGCTATCCATTTCTGGAAAAAGAACTGGTAGCACCTGAATGCAGATCAAAGATGGTTTTTTATTTGTTTTATTTTTTCTTGGATTTTTTGTTTCTTTTCTTTCACTGAATGACAAATAGAAATGTCTTTTGCATGATGACAGATATATAACAAGTCAAATTGCTTGCTTTCTCAATGGGAAGAGGAAGGAAAAGAATTTGAAACTCAAAATTTGAAAGAAAATATTAAAGTTATTTTTATATGTAATCAGGAAAATAAATATTAAATAATGGGAAAATTTGTCTTTGTAATATTTGGTCTGTCATTTAAGCCTGTTGACATAATTTGGAAATTTTCTTTGAAAAGTTTTTCCTTCCCTTTCAGGTTACTGCCATTCAAATTTATCCCTATGTGAACCCTTCCCACTTCCACTTCTAATTCAAGGAATCAACATTATCATTCCCATGGGGGATATGGCAATCAACTACTCTATGATTCCATTCAACATCTCTATCTTCTTTCTACACCATCTGTATCTTCTTTGATCAAAACTCTTTTTCTGGGATATCGCTCCCCTGTAGGTGTTGTCTTCCTGATTAGAAGGTAAACTCTTTGGGAACAAGGACTGTCTTACATTTTTCATCTGCACCCTCCCTCTTAGCACAATTCCTGGCACATTTAATAGATGCTTATTGATTTATTCAATGTGCAGTCCATACTTTATTCATATCATTAATAAAAAGGCAGAGAAGAACAACTGTGGGATTTCACTAGGACTTCCTATTTGACATAATTCTGTGAATCCTAGAGCAAATCCTTCAAGTAGTTACAGCTCCTACTTCTCTCATTCAAAATTTTAATAAGCATTACTTACAATCAAGTACCTCTTGGTATCAAAATAATTATGGTAAAGCCTATAATATTCATTGTGTCACCATTTTCTTTTCTTTTGGGTTCCAATTCTATCAATCCAATGTATTAATGACTTAACTTAGTTTCATTTGTTAATGTTGATATTGTTCCTTAAAATGCAACCATTGTAGTATTTTTCTAATAATTCACCCACACATTGCATTTATACATATTTGTAATAAATATATTTATAGAACACATAAATTTAAAATTTTCAAAAATTAAAATAAAATTGAGGCACTTTCCTCAAAACACTTTGGTGAAATAGGCACTCCAAATCTTTTATCAGTATATTTTGGCAAATGAAGAAACCCAGACCCAGAAAAACAGTAGTTTTCCAAACAATCAGTAAGTAGCAGAATCATCTGGACCCAGATGCTTTGACTAGCAATCCAATGTCCTTTGCTGAGGATAATGAGCTGTCTTCATCATCATGAACTAATAAGTTGATCTGAATATTTCTAATATTGGAACTTTTAGCATTCTAAAATAAAATTACTTTAGCGTAGAAAACAATGATCTTTCCATAGTTATATCTGGAAACTAAAAATTAAATCATCTTCATAATTTTATGTACTGATCCATTATAATGCTGTGGTTGAAGAGTTAAAAAACATAATCATTTTATTTGCAAGCATTTTATATAGAAGTCATTCATCTATTTTCAATCTACATTTCTCTTTTTATTGCAATATGAGAAAATTTGAGCATTGTGCACACTGAGCCTTTAATAATAAGCAGTAAGGAAAAGAAAAGAACTTTTCTATATAAATGACTTGGGACAAAGCGAAAAGTACAGAGGGCTCAAAGCTCACAAATATTGACTATTTGAGCTATAAGTGTCTCAGATATGACCTACTGGAGTCTTTATCTCATTGACCATGAAGTTGAAACTCACATAAATTAAATTAATTACCCAAGGTCATATAGTCTTTGTATTGCAGATTCTACATTTAAACATGTGTTATAACACTCATTTGAGTATTTGTAATGCATAATAGTGAAAAATATTTTCTGCTAAACTTACCAGTTTAAGTAACACAGGAACACATACTGAAAATAAATTCTCATATTTTCTAAATTCTATATATTTAATACAATCTTAAACTGCACATAAAACACAGAATGCTTATTTTGTTTCTTTTGTAAATTTTTCACTTCAGTTCAGCACTTAAGGAATCATCTTTCCTTTGCTATGCTCAATATCTTCAAAAACAGAAAAGCACTTTTTCTTTCATATACATTGTATAGAAAATATTCAATGACCCTTGTAAAGGAACAACATTTACTACTAAAGGCTTTCTTTTTATATTAATGTCCAGGGGAAAGTTCTATTCTTTTGATATATTCACTGTAATTAATTAGGATGCCTATAAAAGGCAGCAGGAAAACCCTTGAAATATTTAATTATATTATATTTTGCAAGCAGGTGCTTCTGAATTGGATGACTTAGATATTCTTTAACTATGTAACAATTACACCATATTTTAGTTACATTTTTGCATAGAAATAAAGTTCTTTATTTTAATATGTTTAAGGAAAATAGGAATAAAAATTCATTTAACTTCAGGTGTTATATAAAAATAAACTACTCAAAGAAGAGAATGCATGCCTTCTACTCAAAATGTAAAATCTGAGATTTTATAAAACCATTAACTGTGTTTTTCCCTTTTTATATTGCTCAAAGAGTAAAAAACAACATGATACACTTGAGTAAACATTTATATAGTGTGAAATGGTGCTCTTTGCACAGTGTGTTTAGCGTAATATGTGTTATTTAATAAGAAAAAATTCATAATTTGCATTTTTCTTCACACATTTGTTTTATAACAAAAGCAGTTTACAAAATGGATTTTTTTATTTTAAATTTAGAGATGTCTATTTTAACTAAGAGACATTCCTAGCATAGGAGTATTATTCTAGCTGAAGTTTGGTGATCATATTAATATCACATAGTACATATATGACATAGAGCTATTTTTTTTTATTCTGAGAGCTGCTGTCAAGAAGTAACCAAGACCTCAGAGGAGAAGAAAGAAATACAACTTTGATCTTTTCCATAACCATTTCATCAAGACTTAGAAAACATACCTGAATGAGAAGTCCAGGCATAAAAAAAGTCATAGTAAGTCAATTTTTTTCAGCTCAGATTGACTTAGGGATACAAAAAATAGCTTTCTGGCCACTAGGGAAAAGCCCTACCCAGGACCTCCTTTACCCCAGAGCACATTTCTGTTCATTGACTGAACCCTACAGATATTCAATAAGGCAAAAAGGGACCACAGGTACCACCTGTGTACCAACTGTTGTAGCATTCTACTAATGCTATATACAGGTGTGAGTCCATGGTTTTGTTCAGAACTTTGAAAGCTCAGATCATTGGGTCTCCTCTCAAATTTCACCTTGGGTCAGACAACTTGGGTCAAAATGAAAGTTTGAAGGTCCTCTGCCTGAGTTCCCCCTATTGTCCTGAAATCAAATACTCAATACAATGATAAAGCAGGAGCAGGATTCCAGAGAATATAAAACAGAATCCAACCTTTAGCATGATCTCCACTAGCATGCCTAGTGTGTCCCCAAGAAAAAGTTAGGAAGTAAGGCTGGAAAAATGACACCAAAATCCCCGAAGACACACACACACACACACACACACACACACATGCACGCACGCACATACACACACACACACACACACCAAACTCCAACATGCATCACACAAAAAAAGGAAAACTGATAGAATCTTAAGATAAAGCATTGTTATGGAGACAGAGACTTGAGACACACATTCATAAATAAGAGAATTAATTTAAAAACACCTACAAACAAACCAATGAAAAACCATGTGCACAACTAGAATTACTGGAAGTGGTGAAGTAAGAGTTTAAAAAAGGATTTCATAAGTGAAATGAAAGGTCTAGAGAAAAAAAATCAGAAATTAATGAGATCCCTCAGCCTAAAAATAGAAACAACATGAGAGCTATGAAGAAAGAATTGGAAAAAAAAAAAAGAAACACTAGTTTGGCACAAGTGGTACAAAACTTTACCCAAGCAAGAGATAATATGCAAATTAAAATAGACCAAGTAGATCTTATGAATTGAGAAGAAAACAAAAGATGTTGAAACAAAGGTGAAATAAGGGAAGAAAATGTAAAGTACCCAATATCAAAATAACTATCCCCAAAACGAGATCAAGGAGAGAGAATTTAGGAATCTTTATAAGATAATATTGGTAAAGTGTTTTTCAAACCTTAGAGAACCATTTAAATGCTAGTTATTCATTGTGGACCTTATTCAATTCAACCAAGCCTGGAATATGCATTTTTATTTTTGGTTATGTCACACTAATGATGAAAATGATTACTCTTGAAATGATAGAACATTTACAGCTATCACCTCTTGGAACATCTGCCTCCCAGTTTCTCCTAGAAATTCTCTTGGGATTCTTTATCTTAATCTGATCTCATGCTAACTTTCTATAGAATTGTTTTCCCTTCTATAATTTTTTTATTTGTCTTATGAAACAGCCTGTCTTGTATTCTTGTATCAATCTCCTCCATAAACTTTCTTCAAAGCATTTTGCCTCTGCCTGACACGTTTAAGAGAACAAATGACCGCAATATGAGTATTTTCATTCTCATTATGACAAACATTTTATGTTCATTTAATTTCTAAACAATATGGCAATAATCAAAATTAATGTATTTTTTCTTTGTTTTTTCCTTTTCCAGTATTTCAGCATCATTTGGTTTTGTTTGAGTAGCCATGGAAGTGATTAATATAATTCTAGTTGAGATGTTCTCATCTTGATCCTCTTATCCTGATAACATGTTGATTTTGCTCTAAATCATTAATGATCTAACTTCACATAGACTGCTCACTCAAAAATAGCTTCTACAGTCATAGAGTGCCCACATATTGTAAGCCTCATATGTAATAGGGACTTACTAAATAATGATGAGACTAGGGAATTCTCAGATGATGAAACCCCCTTCACTTCATTTGGCATTCACTTTCCCTTCAATGTATAGTGTTAGAGAGTTGTCCAAATTTTGAGAGATTAAGTCGTGTGTCCAAGATCTCATAGCCACTACAAGTCAGATGTTTACTAAATAAAATTTTAAAATAGCAAATTAATATATAGCTCCCAAGACGTGTACATCCTTACATGGTGTCTCAGAAAGGCAGCAAGATAAGAGAATGAGGAGGATTGACAGAAGTGAGGGCAGATTGTGAAAGGTAGTGGTCAGAAACAAAATACTTATGAGGAGGAACTGGGTGAAAGGAGAGAAAGAGAAAGCAGAATAAATGGGGGAAAAATAGGATTGAGAAAATAAACATAGTAATCATACTGTGAATACGAAGGTAAACTGACTGTTAAAAATGAATTTGAGCAGCAGAGTAGATGCAAAACCAGAATCCTGTTATAATACATTGTTTACACTAAATACATATGAAACAGAGAGACTCCTATAAAGTAAAGGTAAGGGGCTGTAGCAAAATCTATTGTGCTTCTACTGAGTGGGAGGAAAAAAATAAAGCTGAATGGCGATCATCCTCTCAGGCAAAGCAAAAGTCAAAATAAATCTAATTAAAAGAGATAATGAAGGTAACTACATCTTGCTAAAAGCTACTTATAAGCAATGAAGTAATACCAGTAGTAAATCTGTATTCTCTGAATGGCATAGCATAAAAATTTTAAAGAAATCAAGTGAGTTACAAGAATATAGCAAATAAAACTATACTTTTAATAGAGTTTACTTTCCCTTCTCAGAATTTGATAAATCTAAAAAAGAAAACAAGAAATAAATTAGAGAAGTGAATGGAATTTTAGAAAATAATGGATTATAAAAGACTGATAGAGAAAATTGAATGGGATTATAAAGGAATATATGTTTTTCTCAGTGGTACATAGGAAATATACACAAAATTTTGCTGAGGCACAAGGGTCTCACAATCAAATATAGAAGGCATATATATTAAATAGATGTTTTTCAGACCACAATACAATAAAAATTGCATTCAATAATATAGAAAGATAGAAGAAAGTTAATTGGAAATAATTTAATGTTAAAGAATGAGTAGATAAAAGAAGAAAACATAGAAATAATGAAGAATTTCACTAAAGAAATTGACAACAATAAGACAGTATATAAAATTTTATGGGCTGCAGTCAAAGCAGTACTTAAGGGAAATTTTATATTTTTATTACTTACATTAATAAAATAAAGAGCATATCAATAAATTAGGCATACAACCAAAAAACAAACTAGAAAAAGACAAAATCCCCTATTAAACACCATATTGTAAATCCTTAAAATCAAAGGAGGGATGAATCAAATGAAAAGTAAGACAAACTTTAAACTAATAAATGAAAAATGGAGTTGATTTTATGATAAAAAATAAAATAGATAAACCTATGATTAATTTGATTTGTTTTTAAAAAATAAAATCAAATTACCAGAATCAAAAAAGAAAAAGGGTAAATTCAATACCAATGAAGAGTAAGTTTAAGTTATTATTAGTAACCAAATGACATATCATTATGACAATGTAAGTGAAATGAATGAATATTTGCAAAAAAATATAAATTGCTCAGATTAACAGAAGAGGAAATATAATACTTAAATAACCCCATCTTAGAAGAAGAAATTTGACAAGACATCAATGAATTTCCAAAGAAAAAAATATCCTTGGAATAAGATGGAATCACAAATAAATTCTACCAAACATTTAAAGAACAATTAATTCTAATGCTATATAAGCTATTTGGAAAAACAGGCAAAGAAAGAGTCCTGTAACATCCCTTTTATTACAAAAATATAGTGCTGATACCTAAACAATACACAGATAGTGGGAGAACTAGGATTTGAACTCAGGTACTCTGGTTCCAAATTTCATGATTTTTCCAACTGAACACCACTATTTCTCCCTTGGTGGTTATTCATCCTGTGATTATCTCAATACTAGCTATTGAAAATGAGCTGTAGCTGAGTATTGGTTCAATGGAAAAGAGTTCACATCTACCATTACCACATTACCTGGTGGAAACACATACACTTCATATTGAGGTCATAGAGGTTTACTTCCCTGTGGACCTTGAATCTCCTTTACACCTTCTGTGACTATCAAGTTCATATGGCTTATGCAACAGGACATTTTCTACAATTGTATTAGCCTTCTCGGATTTGTCATCCATGCTAAGATCATAGTTAACTATGTTCTTACTGTTAGTCAATTCTGATAGGAACTGTCCACCATAGCTCTAGTCAAAACTGAAGTCAGTTGATTGAATTTGCATTTATCTATCTATCCATCTAATCTATCTGTCTGTCTGTGTCTGTCTATCTATGTATTTATCTCTCTTTGAAACTGAGACACAGAAGTTCTGAAATTCAGATCCCAAAACTCTGTCTTGGAATTTCTCGGTGACAGCACTTTTCAAAGCCAAGAAGAGTAATTTTTGTATAGCCTAATACATGCCATGGTTATTAGGTCATCTGTAGCAAATGTAATAGATTTCTTTTTAAAATAATTTTATTGAGGTCTTTTGCTTCAGTACCAAAATAATTTTTGCCAGTATCCTTTCCATCTCTTTCCTAGAAAGTTAACTCCTATAAAAGTAATATTTTTAAAGGAAGAAAAAATCAGCAGAACCATGGAATGCACTGAAAAACCTGAAACTATAAGCAGGATTTCACAACCATAGGTAGGTAGGTGGATATCACACTTCTGAAGAAGAATAGCATGCAGGTATTTTCTCATATTTTTCTTCCATTTTCTTCAGGCTGTCACCAGAGATTTTACAATATTCACCTTTGATTGTTCTGTGGATTTTCTTTCCATTCATAGAGTTGGAGTTATTGTATGCATTGTTTTTGTGGCTCTGATTAATTCACTCTGTATCAGTGCATTTCAGTATTTCAGGAAAATTAACCAATGAATTTCTGTTTTAACTATATGTGAAATTTCATTAGTACTAAATATCCCACTTATGTCCCACCTAATATTCCACCTTTTCAGTGAAGGCAGGATAGTGCATATATAACACATCACTGGTTAATATGAGAATGTATAATGTCAGAAATTCCAGATATTAAAAGTAATCAGACAGACCAATGACAAAGAAAACTTAAAGGAAACAAGGTAAGCTCTTCCATCATGTGAGGAATTACAAAGATAAATATATAAATTAATGATTAGTAAAAAGGCAAATAAATGATTAAATGGATAAATAAATAAAAAATTAAAGCAAACAAGCAAATAAAAAATGAAAACATAAATTAAAAATAGCCAATAGTCAGCAGATAGTCTGCATTTATGTTGGGAAGCCAACATAAAGGTAATTGAATGTGGAAGTCATAAGCCACTTAGCCTAGGCAAAAGGAAACCAGCATGTTCTCCAGTAAAACAGTCAGAAGCTTGTGGAGGTAGGAAGAAGACACATGCAGTGAAGTCAATATATACTTTGTGGCTTCTACAAATATTTCTCAAGTGTCAAACACTCTAAACAGAAGCCAAAGTGATCTCCAATGATTGGGAGACTAAAACCAGATCCTCAATCTGGCCTGTAATAACCGAAGCAGGGATGGAATTAGTACATATAAGTCATTAATGTGGCTGTGGGTTATGTTTGCTTTCCTTTTACTAGTGCAAGCCTGAGTATAAGATAGGTTTAAATAAGCCTTTAATTGCCAGCATGAAGGGAGCCTGATATAGTGTAATTTTCATTATCGTACTTGGACCTATGAGAGGTATAACAGAAGGCAGAACCATGCTCCAACTGGAGATTATACAAGAGTCAGACCAAGGTCAAAATGTACGTTAGATTTTCAAGAAACCAAAACAAAATTTAGGCATTAAGGAAGAGAGTAAGGTCAAACACTAGTCGCTTTATCTAGATTGAAAGGGGAAACTTTATCCAGCATATTGAAACAATAAAAAAAGTCTTACTAAGTCACTCCAAAGCTGTTGTCACCCCCAACTCCACCCTATATTTACCTGAAATTCCTGATAAAGAGCTAAGATTGGCAATATGAATCAAAAGAAGAAAATATTGAATAGATTTAAAAAATACTGTGAGAAATAGAAACTCAAGAGGTAAACTCAGAAGAGAGTACTTCTACAGCTAAAAGTAGAGTCTCAGAAGAAATCTAGCTTGTCATCAGGGAGTAAAAATTTGAGTTGAAAAACATTGAGCAAGAGATTAAAAAAGAAAGAAATTAATATCAACAAGAATTTATTAGCCATTTACTATGTGCTAAGAAAGTTAATGATTGTTTAAGAAGTTAAAAAAAAAGCTAGAAAAAGAATAATGAAATTCATAGGAGGAGCAAAAGGTCAAGAAGCATAAGGGAAATTAAAAATAATAACATTAACAATGATAGCATCGAATGAAGGGAGCCCAGTAGTATCAGACAAGTGCTAATCATCAAAATGATTTTAATAATTAATAAAGAGGCCATTCAAGCAGAATTATTCTACAAAATTAAGAAGCAAAAGAACTCTCCGAGTGCCTTCTCTCTGAGATCACTACTCCTTCCTTTTTTCCTTCTTTTCTTCTTTTTTCTTCCTTCCTTCCTCCCTTCCTTCCTTTCCTTTTCTTTCCTTCCTTCTTTCCTTCCTTCCTTCCTTCCTTCCTTCCTTCCTTCTTTCTTTCTTTCTTTCATTTGCCTTTTCTTTCTACCTATTTATCATCAGTCTATGTATCTATATATCTATGTATGTATCTATGTATCAATCTATCTACCTATATATGAATGTATACATCTATTTACTTATTCTATGGTTGCTTACATGTTTTCTCCCTCATTAGAATGTGAACTCCTTTAGAGCAGGAATCATGTTTTTTCTTTCTTCCTTTTTATCCCCAGTGCTCAGCACAGTGCTAAATATATAGAAAATGCTTACTTGTTGACTACCTGGATCATAGCCTTATTTTTTATGAACCCAGAGATACCATTGTCATTGTGGTACGGAAAATGACTGACAAAACATTGGTGAAAAAGGTTGACAGCAGGTAGAAATGGATAGTTATGAACAACTTCAATCAAATCTCAGATGATTTTAAAGCAAGAAATTGTGCTTTCCACACACTATAAAAACTAAGGGACAAGTAATGAAAGGGAGAAGACCAAATGTTGAAGTAAAGATGATGAGTGGAGAGAGGTTTTGTGTGCGATTTTTGTGCTGGCCCCTTTCAATGGGGAAGGATAAATTCTTCCTCAGACAAATTTCACCCTTTCACTATGTCCTCTCCTAGGTACATATGGAAATGGTGGGAAACATAGAAAGAGGTACAAATAAATCAACGTTTTTTACTATTTTTTAATTTTAATATATGTGTATATATAAATATTTTAATATAAAAATTTTAAGGTTCTAAAAGAGGAAAGTATATTGTAGAAGAAACTGTGAACTTTGATGAATATATGTACATGTGTGTTTGTATACATATATACATGTACATATACACACATGCATGCATGCACACATAACATATATATTCATATATATCTGTTAGGTAGATATCTCTTAATCAAAGTTCATATTTTTCTACAATCTATTTGCTTCTTCTTCAAACCTCAAAATGTCTGTATTTGTTGATGAGCCAAATTCACTATAAGAACATACATTCATTTTAAAAAGATAAACAAAATGAATGTAGAATATAAAGTTTAACCGACATTTTATAGTCAAAGTTTTGCATATCCCCTTCCCCTTACTTTTGAACATATGTTATAACTTTCTAAAGTACTTATCACAGCTATCAGTAAGATTCAAATACACTAAAACAATTTGAAATATTCCTAATCATAAAGTCATATAGCTCAAAGGAACTTCAAATTTCCATATGGTTGAGCCTCATGTTGACAGGTAGTGAAAACAATCAATGACATTCTTAAATTAAATGTTCTTTTGGAAAATTAATAGCAAAGTTAATGACTATTTGTAGTTCTTCAATTGTATCAACTTTCAAAGCCTCTGAGGGGTCTGTGAGTGAAGAAAGAAGAGGTAGGAGTTATTTTTATTGTCAATATTACTATGTATTTCAATTCTTTACTGTTTTCTCTATTTTAGGTGATAAAACATTTACCAGTCACATGCTTTCTCCCCTATATTCTCAATATTTTGAAAGCTGGGCTGCATTTTCTAACTATTGAGATTCTACCTATCCCTCAAGACCCAGATTAAGTGCCAAATCTTTCCTCAAGCTGGAGATGATTTCTCTTTTCTCTGAATTCCAATAACATTTGGCTTGTAACTCCTTCATCCAGCTATCATATTGTTTTGTGTTCTATTCATTTGTCTATGCCACCAGAATTGTAAAAATGGGGAAAAATTGAATTATCTGTTGTTAAATCTATGACCTGTATGTAAATATGAGTTACAGACAGAACCAAAAGAATGAAGAACTGACATGTGAGTAGCTGAATTCTAAAGAATCAGCACTGGGAAAGAAATGTGAGATCAACAATAGAGGTCATCACAAACCTCCAAAACAGTAACAAGGATTTCAACGTGAATTTAGTTTGCAACAATTTGATACAAGAATACCACCATTAAAGTGGAAAAGCAGAATGGTTTTCTATTATAGTTATGAACTTGAGGACCCAAAATACATCAAGGGCACTAGGGAGAATTATCACTTGCACAAGAGAAAGTTGGTATCCAAACATTCAGTATTGAAAAAGAAGTGATGTTTTAAGACCCAAATTTGTCTTCAGGCATTTAACTTAAAATCTTTGTTGGGCAGAGAATACTGAAAATACTTTTTAAAAATTATAATGAGATTCGATAAACAGGAAAACCTGGATGTGAGGTATTTCAGCCAAAGGAAAATTTGAAAGTGAGATGGAGGTCAGGCTTTCCTTTAATAGAACAAAGGGGGAAAGCATATCATTCTTGTTACAAAAGAACTAGTGAAGATGTTCAAAAATAAACTGCTGTATGGAACAACAATTAAAAATGTGACTAAATAATCTGTTTCCTAAGCAATAGAGGAGATTGATGTGAAAGGTGTTTGGAGTAAAAATAATCTCTACGTATGAAACCAAAGTATTTCTACATATGGAAATTTACTAATCTCTACCTAAAAAAAAAAAAAAACTGTCCAGGACTGAGAAGGACCCTAGTTCAGAAAGTGAAAGGGGGCAGGATTCCTAAACTCAGAGGTAGCACCTTTCTTATCTGATAGATCATTTTGCCTTTGGGGCAAAAAAAAAAATAGGATTTAGAAATACACTAACTCACATAGAGATGTAAAAGAGTACTAGGAAAAATGGAATGAGAAAGAACAAGAATGAGAAAGAACTTATAAAGAAGTAAATTATGGTGTTGTGGGAAAAGTGGCTTATCTTTCAGTTCCATACAATCAATGTTATCTTTTCATACTATTTTTTCAATTTTTGATATGCTATGAATATATTGTTATTTTATTTGCTTATTATTCTCTTGAAAATGTTATGTTTTTGTTTCCTTCATTTTATAAAATGGCTTATCAAGTGCTGTTTTTAAATATGGAATATGTATTATTTTTAATATTAATGTAGATTTGATGTACCTCAAACGACTTTTCAGGAATCTGAAATCTTTTGCCTGAAGGGAGAAATGTAAATTTTTTTCACTAAGCTCCACAACAATGATACCCAACAATATAGCCGAATCAGTAAAAAGGCAGGTGTAATATTGCACAGAAGGAAATATGGATTGGTGGCTTGGAGTTAAAATTATAACTAAATTTCCCCCAGATAATTTTTCCCTATGGAGTCAGGAAGAATGCATTTTAGTTTACTTTTTGATCTTTGGGAATCTACAAGTCATTCATGAATAATGGTGTGACTGAGGTGAAGGAAGATTGTAGTTCTATTAGAATTATTTCACCTATATAACACTGTGAAGAAATGGTGTAAAGGGAGTCCTGTGAGAAGCAAGCCTGATGAAGAGATTATCACAGGTGGAGAGAAGCTGAAGAAAACAGAGAAAATGGAGATGGAGAGATAAAGCTGCTTTCAACTTTATCTTATGAAGAAGATTTCTGAGAGGAGAATACTCAGAAAAAACCTGAATATTGTGGACCCATGATTTCCTAAGTGAAAAAATGCTCTCTGGCCTTATCATAAAAGTTAAATGTGACATTTCTAAGTTAAAATACTAGGAATGTAACTCAGCTCCTTCCCAAGAAATGTCAAGGAGTACCAACCCAATGTCACATGCTGATTATGGAAGGATTTTTTTTAATTGGTGGAGAGAATATTTAGTTCAAGAATGAATCAATATGTGGTTACTGAATGAGTTTCAGAATTTCATAGGGGAGACACGTGGAGACAAGTCAATCCAGGGGAGAGAAAAATACATTGGAAAATTAAGACACATGAAGCTAGCTCTTCAACATGTTCATCATTTTCAGGTTATACACCTGGGGGTGAGATAAGGTCATCACTCTTAATTCCTTTTCTTTTACTTTTAAATATGTGATTTTGAGATTAAACTATATTTTTGTATTGGGAGTGTCATCACTCTTAATTCCTTTTCTTTTACTTTTAAATATGTGATTTTGAGATTAAACTATATTTTTGTATTGGGAGGGTCCCACAATAGCTTTCCCCAACCCTGAAACACAATATTTAAGCTGGGCTTTCAATCTGAATTGTATGACAACATTCACCGTTAAGTAATCCTATTCCAGGGGTGTGTTAAATATTTGATATGACTTTCAAAAATGTACATAAGAAATACATTTTAATTATAATTTGCATTAACAGTTTTCTCTATCACTTTCTTAAATCTAGATTATCAATAAAACAATAATCTTTAATTTGGAATGTTTGTCAATTTTTGAGATGTAAATGCTCATGCATTAAATTTAACAATCAGTTCTCTCAAGTCAGATTTCCATTTCCATTTGTTGATCAATGAAGTTTTAGTCATGTCCAACTCTACATGACTTTATTTGAGGTTTTCTTGGAAAAGTTCTGGAGTAGCTTGCCATTTTCTTCTCCAGCTTATTTTACAGATAAAGAAACTGCAACAAATAGGTTTAAGCAATTTGCTCAATGTTACTCAGCTAGTAACTGTCTGAGGCAGGATGTGAACTTAGTTCTTCCTGACTCCAGGCTCAATATTCTATCCACTGTGTCATCAAACTACCTTAACTGTGGACTGAGCTTCATTCTTCCAGTCTTAAATAGAGCACATACATACATGCACATATATACAGATATATAATATATACATATATTTCAAATTTGAATGCTTTCTACTTTTCTGAAACTGGTACATAATTGTTGTTGATGTTTAAAAGTAACTTTGAAAGAAAGATTATTTTTAGCTTTTTATTCTTTAAAGGGATAGGTTGGACCATTCTGACTGATCACTTGTGAACGCTATTGGTGTTTTCTTTGCCCATTATTATTTCAAATATTTTCCTATGGCTATTTTGTTTTATAAGGAGATTTTACATCTCATTTCTGGAAATCAAATTTTATTCTATTTTTTCTTCTGTAGTGACCTTATTTTCTGTGCAAGAAGAGATGGTTTTATTTATTTTCTTGCTGTATCATGAAGTTGTTACCCAGGCAATATTTTAGAACAAATCTTTATAATAATTTTAAAAAATTTTATGATATAAAATGTTTATTCAAACTATCTTGGTTCCATTGCATACTTGATCTGAGCATGCAAACAGATATGTGAATTTTTATTGGCGAATTATTCATATGTTATGGTTCTTGTAATTTTTAAGTGCATAATAGTGTGGAGCTATATGAAAAAGGCATTGATATTATTTTCATAATTGGATTCATATCTGTTGCTAGGCTATTGCGTTGTTTAAGAATAGTATATTATTCCAGTAAGGCATTGTTGCTGTAATTCTGAACTTTACTTTTGCCTTAATTTTTGCATATAGATTTTGAACCAAAAATAAAAAGGAAATGAGACAGCTCACTGATATTTTAGTTGATATGACTTATGTAGTTGAAAAGCAAAGAGTTCTTCTAATATTAGGAGGCAGATCTAAGACTCCATTCTTTTTCCTTTATTTTTAAATTTTTGTTCTCAATTACATGTAAAAACAATTATAACATTCATGTTTTAAAAATTTGGGGATTCCAAATTTTCTCTCTCCCTCCTCTTTCTTCTTCCCTACTCTACAAGTCAAGCAATTTGCTATAGACTATACATGTGCAGTTATGTAAAACATATTTCCATATTAGCCATGTTGCAAAGCAAAAGACAAACACTCCCAAAAAATAAAGAAAAAAAGAGAGTATCCTTTGATCTGCATTCAGACTTTATCATTAAGACTCAGATCTTAAGATTAAGGACATTTTAAGTAATACATGGAGAAAAGTCAAGGGCTTAAGCTAGTAATGCTAATTCATGTAAGACAACTCAGAAAGTTCCCTTCCCTCCTCCACCCCAAGCTGAGCTGAAAAATTGTATAGGATGACATATCTCAGGAATTGCCAGTAGACTGTAATTCTTGATAATTTTGCACTAATTCACCCTCTGAGAGAGGAGTTGATTGAAAAAGGGAGCTCTTCTAATCAAGGGAGGAATTCCTACAGAGAAACTGAATGTCACAATTAAATCCAGAAACACCATTTCTTCTGAGCAAGGATGAAATTATACCCCCTGTGATATATGGATACCATAGACAGCAATTGGCATTTTTTTCTGGACAAGAGTCATGTCTCTAAAGGGCATAACAGTGGAAGATTTAGACTTGGGACACTGTGAGGCATCAGATTCAGACAAAATGCTAAGACTGACAATGAGTTTGAGAGGGAGAACTCTATGGACAGTGAATCAGCTACTTGGTGCCAGGCTTGACGTCATTGTATGGATATATACAAATGTTAGCTGAAATATTGGAAGTGGAACTGAGGGGAAATAAAATAGCAGAGGTCTATACTATTATTTTCTCCAATACTAGGGATTCTAAAGGAGTAAAGGCTGTCAAATTCATCCTTGGAGTGGAACAATTCTTCAAGAGATTGCTATACATAGGTACAGTGGATTCTAAGAATGTAGGTAAAAATCACAAAAATACAACAATTTAGTTGAATTTTGGTGTGTGCCCCTTCTGTATACGATGTGATCATAGCTCTGTAGACAGAAAATTCAGTACCAACAAAGCCTGAAGTTAGAAAGATACTACTGAACTTAAGGGGCTTTGAAGGATGTGGCGTTCTTGGAAATAAAGTACCACCAATGTCTATTGCCTTGATAGGCAGACAAGAATGGACCTAGTGACAGTTAGGTAAAAGTGAAAACATTGTATAAATTTATTCTCTTTGAAGAAGTAAAGCAAGGCACATCCAGAACACCTCACACAATCAGAAGAGTAAAATATCCCAGCATTGGTTTTAACTATGCATCTGAAGTCCACTCAACCTGCTGAATGTACTGCTATTAGAAATACAATTATTTGGACAAATCTATTATCTTTTTAGCTTTGAGAGACCAAGGTAAGGCCAAAATCAAGGTGACCCTTGTCCACAGGACAATCACAATGACCATACTGTCATTTCTATTAAGGTAGGTTAGTATCACAAAACATATTTCTAGACCTGGAGTCACTAAGAACTGAGTTAAGTCCATTCTCAGTCATTTATTAGCTCATGACCTGGATTATGTCACCAAGCTTCTGTCTCCCACTTTTAACTCTCATACGATCATATTTATCTCATAAATAAGATAATATTAATTAAACACTCCATAAGTTTTAAATTGCCTCTAGACTCACACGACCAAAGGCAGAGGTAACGGTAAAAAATAAAATGGAACATGTGGATTGTAATGTCATTCTGTTGAGTCACTATCTTTGATGGCAGATATTTTAGAAAATGTCTGCATAAGGTATGAAAAGAATTGGTTCCAGAGTTCCTTAGGGGAGACCCATAGGTAGAGTTCACTCCAGGCACGAAAAAAAGAACTTTGGAAATGTTAACTATATAAAGTGTCTTTAAGTTGATCCTGATTCTGAGTTTTCTTTCCTAAAGGGTGGACAGAGGACTTTCACATAGGTGAGAACTGGTGCTGTCTTTTGGTTTGATATGAGATCTGCTGGTACTTCTTAAAAGCTCATTCATCTTTATGTATTATTTAATATATTTTAATCTGTCTAACATCTTTGATTTCTCTTTGTTGCATGCACATATTTGCTCATTCTTTATGATGATCTTTCAAAGAGCATGGTGGTAAGGGTTCAAGTTGACTGGTCTGATATAAACACTACCCACATCCTAAAGGATGTCAGCTTTTATTCTGGACCCAGACTCATGCCTTATGCTAGACAGATATTTGAGGTGAAACTGAACTATTCTATTCTTATATTCTTCTCAGAGACTGCAGGATGGTGCACAGTGTAGAGAATACAGAGCTGGGCTTGAAGGGAGGAAGATTTGAGTTTAAGTTTTGCCTCTGACATACCGAACATGTCAACCTAGGAAACCCTAAGCCCTCATTTAGAGCAAGAATCTATGCAAGCTAGGTTTGCATTATTTGGTCTATTAACTGAAGCATTTATTTGTTTGCTTTTTGTTCTTTAGAATTAGACTCACCTTATATTTCCAATCATTTTAGACCTCACTGTCTTCTATCTGCTCTGTTATATAGCGAGCCTTATCTCTTTTAAGTTCCTCGACTAAGGCATTTGATCTCCAGTCTCTGGGCATTTTACTGGCTGTTTCCCAATTTTGAAATGATCTGCCTCCTCATTTCCACATCTTTGATTCAAGTATCAACTGAAATCCCACTTTTCAGAAATGTTTTCTGTTAATTCTAATGCTTTTTCACCGAGATTATCCCTAATCAATATATATATATATATGCAATATGTGTGTGTTTGTATGTATGTACATACATGTGTATGTATATACACACACATCTATATAGTTTGCACATTATCATTTGCTCATCATTTTCCCTTAGTCGACCATGACCTCCTTGAGAGGAGGGTCTGCTTTTACCTCTTGTGTTCCCAGCACATCCTAGAGTATCTAGCACATAGGAAACACATCATGAATGCCTGTTTAGTCGACTTGACTGTACTAAAATCCATTTTAATAGAATCAAAGAATTTGAGAGTTGGAAGGGACTTGATCAGCCACATAACTGAAAAAATCTCACTTATACCATAATCATGATCATCTGTTCTCTTTATTGGAGACTTTTTCTTGATTGGAGAAGTATAACCTTCAGGAAGGAGGAATCTACCTTCTGTCTACGCTGCTAATTCCATTTTGGACAGCAAAGATTTTTTTTTTTACAAGTTTTTCTTGACATTAATCCTAATTTAACTTCTTTTCTAGCTCTTCTCTCTGGGTTTGAACAGAACAAGTCTCTCTGTTAGTGCTGACCTTTGCTCAAATCTTCTTCAGCCTAAACATGTACAGCGTCCTCAGCTTATGTTCATATGATGCTGAATAAAAGTTTTCACCTCTTTGTTGTTGGTGTTCATCCACTCGAGTTGATCAATGTCCTCAAATTGTCAAGTTCAGAATTGAACACAGAACCTCAGACTTGAGCTCATGAGAGCAAAGTGTAGTGGTCATTTCCATCCCTCTTCGTGTAGCCCAAGATCGTATTCAAATATTTTGGCTCCTCCTTCACACTTATGAGTCATATTGAATTTACTAAAACCTGAAGTTTTTTTTTCACGATTTCACAATTTCTTCCCCACCATATTTTATGATTTCAATGTTGATTTTTTTGAACCCAAGTTCAAAACTTTAAGTTATTTTTCTTAGTGAAATCTATCTTATTGGATTCAGACTAATTCTGCAATCTGTCAAGATTCTTTTAGATTCTGGCTGCCATCCACTGTGTCAGCTATCAGTCCCAGCTTTACAATAATAAATACATTCTTTTTCAACTGTTGGTTTAGCTTGTCTTGTGTCAGATTATTTTTTTTAATCGCTTGAAATTCTGCTTGGGAAAGTATGGAAAAATATTGAAACTGTCACACAAGTTACTAAAATTAACTTGTCATACTTTTATATTAAGCTTTGACTAAAGAACAAATTGCAATACAGTCTAAAGTTTACTATGGTATTAATTATAAAATGTTGCAAGGGACAAAGAAGGCATAAGTAAGTCATCCAAGAGAAGAGTATTTTTTAAATAATATTCAAAAATTCATGTGGCCATTAAGGCTTTCATATTCATAATTACCACTATGGTTATTCTCTAAGACTTGCTAATTTTATATAATGAAAACTATAACAAACTTTTTTTCTCTGCAGAAAGCATTAGGAACTATATAAAATAAAGATACTCTGCACCATGATTTTCTGGAAGATACTCATTTTCTTATTTAGATTTTGACTGAACACATTATTCAACCCTAAATATAGCCAACGATTAATATTATAAAAGTATGATAGATGAATAAAATATTTTATTTATTATAATGCAAATATGGACAACATTTTGGTCTAGGATGAGGTGATTATCTCATTAATGTGGTAACTTTCTCTACCAATGCAGATTACAACTCATGTACATCATCTTATCTTGTTTAATTCCTATCCATATCTTTCTAAAAATTTTCAAAATAGACTGGAAACCCTCCTGTGGTTTCATTGCTATTTCATGGATAGAACTTCAACACTCAGATGGATCCTCACTCTTGCTATATGATCAATCCATTTTGTTTTCCAGTTATAATGCCCTTGATGACATCAATTTCATCACTTTTGTGTGCAAGATTTTATTGGTAATAACTCTGTAATTTAGTTATACTCGATGTCTTTTTATTGTCTTTGGAATCGCTCATAATTTTGATTCATTTGAATTTGAAATTTCTTGTGTTTGTGTTAAAATGGGGGCTTTGGGAGCTGGGATCATCTTGGAATAACTAAAAGTTCTCATTGATTTTCAGTTAATGTTCTATCAAATTTCTTCCTCCTATTGAAGCTTACTCATCATCTAAGTAGCCATACTAAGTGTGTGTATACACATGTATAAGTATGTACATATGTACAAATATACATACATACATGTATGCAAACATATAAGTATAATAGGGTAAATTCACCAGCTGCCCTTATTACCGCACAATCTATGACACTATAGACTTCATCCTGTGTGTATAATGCTAATGGTAGGTGGGTGAAAGATTTAAAGCTCTTCCTCACCCATTGATAGGCCTCTTTACCTTTAATTAATTTCTATTGAGGCACTGGGTCAGAAAAATTTATGCCCTCTGGCTCTGAAAAGTACATAAATACTCTGGAGTAAGGTTTTACTTTGGGGCTCAGTTTTTGGAAGAAGTTTTGTGTCCCTCATGAGACTCTGGGAAGCGTCTGAGGAGCCCCCTGGCTTTGAAACCCAGATGTTGGCACCTCTCTCTCTGGTAACTGTGCATGTATGGTTAGATAGCTGGATCTCTCTGTTGATCTGTGATGTGTGTATTGCTTATGTCTGACAGTTGGAAGACCTGTTTGTTCATCTTTATTTATCTGTGTTTTTTGTCTGAAGTTCAGGGTGCTGACTTTTTCCCCTGCACTAAGTGAATCATATATGTGCTTGATTAAAGTGATTGTTGACTTCTCAAAAGTTGCCTTTCCTTTTAGAAAAGCAGATTAAAAAATCTGTAATAGCAGGCCCTCCTGTGTGTGTCGGGGTCCTTGCTGATATGGTGTATGAGTGTATGTGAGAAAGAGAGAGAGAGAGAGAGAGAGAGAGAGAGAGAGAGAGAGAGAGAGAGAGAGAGAGAGAGAGAGAGAGAGTGCAGTCTTAATAGAATGCAATCTTCCTGTTTGCTAGGACTATTTTATTTTTTTTGTCTTTCTGTCTCTGGCATCTGCTACTACATCTGGCATATAGAAGACACCTGATAATGTTATGGATTTCACTGAGAAGATTCTATAGTATATTGAGACTAGACATGATTATCGTAATGTCATCAAAATCTTTTTATGAACAAGAAAAGCATTTTCTATTTAGAGTTGGCACAAGGAACCCTCTAAATGCTGGTGATTATCATTGGCAGGCATATCACTTTCTCTTTAATCATAATGTTCTATGTTATTAATCAGAGAATCAGTGAGAAAATTATCTCTGTGGTTCTATCACTTGTGGGCTCTTATAGGATCTTAACATTTTCAGGAGAGACATGCCATATAGTTTTATTTTAATTTTTAATTTAATTTAATTTTAAAGTATTATTTTCATAAGATACTGCATTGCTTCCATATAAAAATGATATGAAATAAAGGATGTAGAGGTTGTAAATTGTATATTCTAGTATGTAGTTTACCTATGTAACTGAATTTGCTGATTTCAATTGCTTTTTATATATTCAACCTATATTTCTATTTTCTAATTTCCCCACAAATACCCTGAAAATAAAAATAAATCTTTTATAATAAATATGAATTGCCAAATAAGCATTCATATTTCCATAACTGAAAGTCCAAAAATGTGTCATTTTACAGATTAATTCATCACCTCTTTGTCAGGAGGTTGATAATCTCCTTCACCAAATATTCTTGAATCTTATTGACTATAATTTCTTTAGATTTCTTAAGTCTTACAAAATTGTTCATTTTCACAATGTTGTAGTTTTTGAATGTATCATTCTCCTAGTTCTGCTCATTTCACCATATGTCAGTTCATATGAGTATTTTCAGATCACTACCAATTGATGGGCAACACTTTAATTTATAGTTCTTTGCCACTACAATATAATGGCTATAAATATTTTTGTACATAAAGGACTTCTCCACATCCTTTGTCTTCTTGAGATATAGGCCTGGATTTGTTACATTATATTCACAGCTTGTATGCACCGTTGAATTACTTTTGGGTCACACATAATTCCAAGTTGCTTCCCAGAATTAATAGACCAATTCACAACCCTACCAAAAGTAGCACACTAGCGTATTTGTTTTCTTTCCTTTGTCTTTTTCCTTCTTTGCTAATTTTGCCAATTTGATGGGTGTGAGGTAAAAGTGTAGAATTTCATTATTTTGCATTTGGCTAACGTAGTGATTTTTAACCTTTTTTATGACTTCATATAGCATGGATTTCCTTCTTAGAAAATTCTTTATTAATATTCTTTAACCATTTATAATGTAGTAAATGGTGCTTACTCTGTCAAATTTGAATCAGTCATTTGTATATCCTGTTAATGGATCCAGAGAAATCTGTTTCAATTATCTCTTTCTTTTCAAATCTTAGCTTCATTGGACTTATTAAAAAACACCTTTAATAATTTTATGAACAAAAATGAATGATTTTATCTTTAAATACTTAGTTGGATCTTCTCTTGATACATTATGCCAGGTGTTACTCTAAACTTAATGGCTCCCCAAATTCTTCTCAGTTTCCTCAGAAGATTTTGGCAAATATTGCCTTCTTCCCCCACAAGTTAGGTTCATTGAGTATATTCAACATTACGTGAAGCCAAGAGAGTAGAGAAGGAAAAGAATTTCAGCTAAGCTATCATTCACAACTCCTCCATAAAGATATGGTAAAGGTACCAGTTCTAGTCCTAATGGGTGAAAATTCAAGAAGAAAGTGTAGCAGTAAGTCATTTTTCTTAGCCTACGTTGGCATAAGAAGAGCCAGCAATGTCTGGTGACCCTAGGGAAAGTTTTAGCCAGAAATAGCTGCACAGAGGATTTCAAAGGAAGGGTTGATTCTCTGGGAACATTCCAGCACGGGGAATGAAAGAGTCTCTTGGTCAAGGAGACTTCCCAGGTCCACAGTGGAGGGCCTTCATTTTCCACATGTTGCAGGAATAAGTACAAACTGGAATCACAGTTTTCTCTACCTTGTTTCAGGTCATAGAGTTAGGGCAAACCAAGGAAGGGAACTGTGCATAGGGGTGACTTTCTAGGGTTAGGAACAGTCAAGATCTCTAGTCTGTGCAGAACAAAGAGAAAATGTAGAAATCAGTTGTTATATGATTCTGAGCCCAGGAACTGAACAGGTTCTTGTCCAACCACAAGCCTAGCATGAAGCATGCAACAGAATAACCAGGAATAATAGACCACCCAGGCAATTTGGTGTGTGTGTGTTCATCCATAATGGCCAAAGAAAACCATGCCATCAGAGAAATGACATGATGTGCACTTGACTTTGTTTTGAGTGAGGGAGAGCTGTGCAGGTCACCAGCCTTACTTCTCCTCCAGAGCCATCTGAATCCAGTGACCAGATATACATCAGGATGACCAGAGATGACCCAGGATGAAGCAATTAGGGTTAAGTGACTTGCTCAAGGTCACACAGCTAGGGAAAGTCAAGTGTCTGAGGTGATATTTGAACTCAGATCGTCCTGACTCCTGTACTGGTGCTCTATCCACTGTACCACCTAGCTGACCTAGTCAGTTATGTCATTGTGAGCCAGAAGAATTTTCCAGCTGACTTTTGCTGGTTTAGTCTAGGAGCATGCTACTTGAATTTCAAGTGGGATAATCTAAAAGGTGTGCTTCTCAAACCAAAACCCAGGTCAGGAGTTTGCTCAATTCTGACTAGGTAGGTAGTGATCAGAGTTTGCATTGGATCACACTACTGTGGAAGCACCAAAACCTTGTAGACCATCAGTCTGATTTGACCCTGGGATGGTAGAGTAACTTAATAATAACAACAGGAGCCAGGGAATTTAACTCAGCCTGAACATCCCTTCCAGAACTGTACTGAGACTCTGAAACAAAGTCTAAAGCCAGGCAGTGAGCTAAAAAATGAGCAAACAAAAGAGAAGGAATTCCACAATAAAAAATAATATGGTGACAAGGACTGTCAGAGGTCAAAGACAATAGAGAGAATGAGTCCAAAATATCTATAAACTAAGCCGCAAAGAAAAATACAGCCTAGGCACAAATTCAACTAGGATTCCTGTATGAGATGTAGAAATGGGATGTGCGTGTGTACATATGTATATTTATGTACACACACATATATACATATATATATACATGTACATATATGCACATGTGTGCATATGATATAATATTACAACATACCCATTATAAAATAATATATATCATAATATCATATGCATATATAATCACTAGAAGAAAAAAACAGAAAAGAAATGAGATTTATGAAAGAAAAAACTGGTAGCAAGATTAACAGCTTGATGCAAGAGATATGAATTCTTAAAAAATAAACAAGTTTTTGAAAATTATAATGCATTTAAGACAAAACAATGACTCCATTAGAATGCCAGAAATTTCCAAGTAAAGTCAAATTACGAGAAAATGTTTAATATTTTATAGCAAAGCAGGTGACCCCATAAAGATTAAAGAGAGGTAATTCAAGAGCTATTGAACTATCTAAAAGTCATGATCAAGAAGGAAAATAAAATAATCTAGAAACCTATCACATTTCTTAATATGTGTGTTCAGTATTTTATTTTCCCCCAATTACATGTTTAAATATTTTTAAAAGTGTAAGTTCCAAATTATCTCCCTTCCTTCCACTCCACCCTTCATTGAGAGGGCAAGAATTTGATATATGCTATACATGCGTCGTCTTGCAAAATATATTTCCGTATTAGTCATGCTGTGAAAGAACACAAAGGAAAAAAAAACTCAAGAAAAATGAAGTTAAAAACATATGCTTCAATCTGTATTTAGGCACCTTCATTTTTTCTGTGTCATCATAAGTACTTCAGAGTTGACTTGGATCACGATATTCCTGAAAATAGCTAAGTTATTCATAGCTGGTCATTTCACATTATTGCTGGTATTTCATACACAGTGCATGCCACTTTGCATCAGCTCTTCTTAAGTCTTTACAAGCTTTTCTGAGAGCATCTTGCTCTTCTTTTCTTATAGCACAATACTATTCCATCACAGTCACATACCACAATTTGTTCAGCCATCCCTCAATCCATGGGCCTCCCCTCAATTTCCAATTCTTTGTCACCAAAAAAGAGTTGCTATAATTAGTTTTTTACATAAAATTCCTTTTCCTTTTTGATTATTTTTTAAATTCTTTTTTTAAAATACAGACCTAGTAGTGGTATAGGGTATGTTGGACTTTATACTTTTTGGTAGTAGTTCCAAATTGTAATGAGATTATTTCACCCTGTCCTTTTGTGGGTTCTGCTAGTCTCAGGATTAATTTACAGCATTATTTAAAGGTGTTCAGAGAGATTACAGGGAGAGCTCAGGCAAGTCACTGCCTTTTCTTTGCCATCTTGCCTATATCCATCATGCTTCAAGAAATGAAAACTGCTCACATTTCTTAGAATAAGAGAGAAAATTGGAAATAGACAAAAAACACAATTAATGGTTGTCACTGAATATGTAAAAACAAAACCAATCCAGCTAATATTAGAAGAAAAGCAGCCAAATAGGACAACAAATTGCAATAAAATAGCTGTTGGAACAAAGTACATCTTAAAAAATAAAAGAAAGTAAGTCAAATGTTTGACTTAGCCATTGCAATGATCAACCTCTCTATTGTAAAGCTATGACCAGATTATTTTGATGACTGCTGATTTATTTATTACTACATTCTGGCAATTCTTACATAGAAATGTCTCTTGTATATGTTTTTTAAATATTCTTTCTTACCAAAACTACGCTAGTCTACACATTCATATACTCATGGTTTAATCATATTGCAAAGTCTCCTGATTTCTCAAACATCAGAGTTTCTTCTTGTCAATTTATCTAGTATGTTGCTATAATATTCTTTTTTCCTTAAACAAAACATTTAAACAAATATCTTTGTGGTTCACTTTCAGTCCTTTGGCCCATTTTATATATTTTTTCCAATAATTTTTTTCACTATTCTATTCTAAGAATTCTCCTCTTTAACCTACTATTCCATGAACTAAAAAAGCATACAATTCACTTAAACTATTTCCTGTATTACTCTCCTATGGCATTTTCTCATGCCTCTTTTCCTTCATGGAGTGAATTTCTTACTCCAACCCAGCTCTCTCATCCTTACCACCCATCAAAGTCAACTAAAATCCTACTTCTTATTCAAACCATCTCACATGATCCTTTCCAGGCACAGTAACCACTCATTTATCGAAATATAATAAATAAAAATATGTAAAATAGTTCACACTTATAGAGTACTTTCAGGTTTGCAAAATATTTTATCAATATTATCTCATTTTAAACATGCAACAACACTGGGAAATAGGGGCTATTACTACCCCAATTTTATATAAGAAGAAACTGAGGCATATAGAGATTAATTGGTATGTCCACAACTAATACATGCTGAGGCTAAATATTAACTCAGGGTTTCCTGACCCCTTGTCCAATTTACTATCCACTAATTAGCTAAGATCATTTATTTTTTAATTTAATCACGTAATACATCACGATATATTTTGTAGTGTGACCCTGGCTTCCTAAATATTTAAATTTTGAAATGTTTGTGTTTCACCAAATTAATTCTAATTTAAAGTAGGTGCTTTTGTTCCTTGGAATCTGCCAAAGTACAAAGTGGCCTTCACATGATAGGTCAGTACATGTTAATTAAATCAGATCCATTGAATAGCATCCTCCTATTATAGTTTTAGTCTACTTGCAGGGGCCTAACTTTTCTTGTTATCTAGGTTTGATATGTGCAAATCCTTTAATTTTTCTTCAAAATTAACTCTGTTCAATCTTTTATCATTGCTACTGTTCTTATAAGGTTCTCTTTATTTTTTCATTCTGGAAAATGTGGAAACGAAATTGACCATTTCTATAATAGTCTATGTATTCAAGGGTAAAATGGTGAAATAATTATCTTCCAAACAATCAATCTCAGTGTTTTCCTAGGATGGTGGTGGGTACTACTAAGAGTGAGCATATGGTGAATTAGTTGACATAACAATATTTGTGGAAAGGAGAGCCCAGACATACTTCAGACCTGAATTATAACAAGCAGTAAATAGAAATCATGGGAAATAAACTCTCTATGGGAAGGAGAGAAACTATTCTCTTAGTTTCTGGGAAATGATTTATAGTTAGCAGAATACCAGACTATTTATTATATACCGTAGTGTATACAGAGCTCATGTTAAAGCCAGGAAGACCTGGTTTAAGTCTCACTTATGACATAGGTATACTGGCTAAGCAATACAGTGTAAGTCAAATGATGTCTCAGTATTTTTGGCAGCTCCTAAGAAGAGCATGTTACAGAAAAGCTGCCACCTGCACTATTAGAGGGAACTTCCTCATCCAAGAACTCTGTATGTCAATTAAATCACAGATTCAAACCTTATCCCTACATCCTACTAGCTAAAGCGAATATCTGTTAGAATGAGCAAACTCAACCTGGACTTGACTTAGGAATTTGGATTCATTTAGTCAAGTGATCTCATGATCACTTAAAATTCTTTATACTTCAATAATTCTATGATTACTTGTTTGAGAAGAGATTAAAGATTTCAATGGCCATTTATACATATTAATGAGTATAGTTCTGTGATTTAAATTCATGCCTCACAGTAATATTTTAGTATAGCACCAATCACTGTGGTAAATCAATAAAAATTTTTTTTTCAAATATCTTTCTCAGCAGATTTGCCTTGGATGAAAATAACAGCCAACTGAAAGTTAAGAGGTTGGGAAAGGGAATGGAAGAGGAAAGGAAGAGGAAAGTGCCTGTGTCAGGCACTGTGGTAAACATGTTTATACAAACAGTATTTCATGTGATTCAAGTGAGGTAAGATATAATTACATTATGCTATATGAAGAATAACTGTGAATACCCAAACCAAAAGTTTAACTGAAATTCCATCTCTTGTCAAATCCAACTCCAATCCTCATCTCTTGAGTGGCATTCTTGTTTATGATGATGTTAACTGTGACTTTAAAAAAAATCTTAATTGTAGTTCTTATTCACCTCACATCCAAACATTTTCTAAGTGTATTGATAATACTTCTGTAATTCTCTTGCATTTGTTCCCCTTTTTTCTTTTCTTTTTACATTTTATTATTTTCAGCGAGGCAAACACTTTAATAAAGTATATAAGAAAACAAAACAAAACTCAGGAAGCCAAAGATGGTTGTACTGAATTATTGTTGAATACAGAAAGCAGACTAAGGCTGGAGTGTGCCTATACTCAACTATAGTCCCCAGGGTAAGAGAAATGATGAGACAGGTAACAACCTGTGTCACCTTGGGCAGGTCACTTAACCTCTAGATCCTTCACATTCTTCAATTATAAAATGATTAGGTTGGAGGTGATGACTTTTATGTATCTTTACAGCTTTGGAGACATGATCTCATGGACCCTGATTTTTTGAAAATAAAATAAAACATTATTTGAGGAGACATTTCATAAACTAGCTATGAAAAATGGGATGATATTTTATCAAAGTGTTTTTTTTCCAAATTTATTTTAGAACTCAGTCTAAACCAATGTAAAGAGATGTGGAGAACTGGAGTCAATTAAGAAATTGAAGGCAGAAATAACTATGGGTCATTTCTTTGAAAGTAGTAGTCCCTTCCACCCCTGCCATTGGTTTGATTTTAGCAACTAAATGTTAAAAGAAATGTTAAAGTGAATATTAAAGAAAAATTGATTTGAAAAAAGGCAAACAAAATGTTGTGTCAAATTTCCTTATTTCATTTATTAGAGCTTGATAGCCATCAGCCTCAAAAAACTCAGATTTTGTCAGATGAAATAAAGAAGTCATTGTCTCTTTAAAAGAATAATTAAAACACTTACATGTCTTTAAACATTGATTCATTAAGTCTTTGGGAATTTATTTCCATATTAAAGGAGCTATAACTCAGAAACTAAAGGGAAAATACATATTCATGAGCTGCTTACTAATCCATTAAACTGTGGTTCTTCCAGAAAGTCTACTTCTGTAGACTGAACTATATGGAAGACTTACAAAAAGATAGCATGAAATAAAATAATCATTGTGCCATATATTAGGTTTTGCAGGCATGGGGTTAGCTGAAAGTGTTGTCGTATTAGACAGAGTTATGAATATGAAAGAGAAAGTGACTTCTATCAGTAATTCTCTCTCTCTCTCTCTCTCATTTCTGGGTAAATGTTTTAATTAACTTTTTTCCTACAAATTACTTACATTTTCACAATATAACTGTTATTTAACTGTTTATTTAGTTTTAATTTGGCCTTGGCATTTTATTGCTTCAATATACTATGATCACATATTTTCTATTTTGGCAATCTTTAAACAATGTATTCAGGAAGATAATCTATCTAAGAAGAATTCTTGTTTATTTGAGGAATAAGTCTCAAACCTTCAATGGTAAACTATAAATTTGTCATGTCATTGCCATGTCAAAAAGGGATAAATTTATAGCAAATTGAAATTCCATGATGAAGCATGACTTTGTTGTAATAGAAGAGTAGTAGATGGTGACACATATATATGTCGGAAGGATCACTTGATCCAGCCCCCTCATTTTACAACTGAGAAAACTGAAACTCATAGAAGTCAAGAGACTTACCAAAAGTCAATCAAGTTTACAAAAATGGCAAAGCCAGGAGTTGAGCCTAGGTTATCTGACTTCAAATCCAGACCTCTTCCTCTTGTGTTCGTTATCTTCTTTAAATCCAAAAGGAATAAATAAAGAAAATAAAAATTTCTAAAAGCTAGGTGAGTCGAACTTTCTAATTTATATCATTTGGGGGGCATAAAAATAGGGGAAAATCTCAGAGTTACCCCTAGAAAATAGAATCAGTCAGGCAAATAGCACTTAAGTTATTACGATATGTCAGACTTCGTTCTAAACAGAGAGGATAAAAAGAAAGACCAAAACACAGCAACTTCAAACAAACAAAAAAGAATAGAACAGAAGAAAAACAAAAATGAACAAAATAACAATCCTTGCTCTCAATCAGCTTACAATCTAATGAAGGAGAAAACATGAAAACATGTACAATCAAAATACATACATGTGGTCATTGCTGTGCACAAAGTTCTCCTGGTTCTGCTCCTTTCGCTCAGCATCAGATCATATAAGTCCTTCCAGGCCTCCCTGAAGTCTTCTTGTTCATCGTTTCTTATGGTGCAATAGTACTCCATTACATTCATATACCATAATTTATTAAGCCATTCACCAATTGATGGGCATCTCCTTGATTTCCAGGTGTTGGCTACCACAAAGAGTGCTGCTATAAATATTTTTGTACATGTGGGTCCCTTTCCCATTTTTATAATCTTTTGGGGATACAGTCCTAGTAGTGATATTGCTGGGTCAAAAGGTATGCACATTTTTGTAGCCCTTTGGGCATAGTTCCAAACCATTCTCCAGAATGATTGGATGATCTCACAGCTCCACCAACAATGAATTAGTGTTCCTACTCTACCACATCCTCTCCAAATATCATTTTCTTGTTCTGACATGTTTGCTAATCTGATAGGTGTGGTGTGGCACCTCAGACTTGTTTTGATTTGCATCTCTCTAATCAGTAGTGATTTAGAGCATTTTTTCATATGATTATACATACCTTTAATTTCTTCCCCTGAAAATTGCCTGTTCTTATCATTTGACCATTTAGCAATTGGGGAATGACTTGTATTCTTGTAAATTTGACTCAGTTCTCTATATACTTTAGAAATGAGGCCTTTATCACAGATACTAGCTGAAAAATTCTGCTTCCTTCCTAAACTTGTTTGCATTGGGTTTGTTTGTGCAAAAACTTTTCAATTTAATGCAATTAAAATTACCAATTTTGCAATTCACAATGTTCTGTACCTCTTGTTTGACTATAAATTTCTCCATAAAGCTGATAAATTCACTATTCCTTGCTCCCCTAATTTGTTTATAGCTTCAGCCTTTCTACCTAGATCTTGTACTCATTTGGACTTCATTGTCATGTCAGTGTCAGGCACTGATCTTTGCACAGTTTCCACCACACTTTCACTGATTATCCCATATGACTGGACATCTCTCTCTCTCTCTCTCTCCCTCTCCCTCTCCCTCCCTCTCCCTCTTCCTCTCTCCCTCCCTCTCTCTCTCTTTCTGTTCATTTCTCACTCCTAGCTTTTATGGTTTCCTTTAAGTCTCACCCGAAATCCTACAGAAGATTTTTTTCAGTCCTCTTTAATCTTAGGACCTTTCTTCTGGGACACCTCCAATAAATCGTGGACATATTTTGATTGTACACAGTTGTTTGCACGTTTTCTCCTCCATTAGATTGTAAGTTGTTTGAGAGCAAGGGTGGCTTATTTTTGATTTTCATTTATTCTGTTCTTTTTCATTTGTTTTGTTCGTTTAAGCCTTTCTTTGTATCCCCATTGCTTAGAACAATGTCTGACACATAGTGGGAACTTAATAAATGCGAGTTGACTGATTCTATTTTCTCGGGGTAGCTCTGAGGATTTGAGGGGCGACTTTCTCATACTATAGTTCGGGATTCCCCCTCACGATGCTCCCAAATTTATATCAATTAGAATGTCAGGCTCAATTAGCTTCTTAAGATAACGATTTATTATTGTGTTACAATAACAGAACTTTGTAGTAAAGTTGAGGAAGCCTTTTTACGATATCATTCAGATATTAGGGAAAAGTCAACATCGCAGACTTTAGAGAGCTCATGTGTCAAATGAGTGAACGTAGCTGTTGACTCGGTATAAGTATTTTTCTCTTTGTGAAGAAATGGTAAAATTCCAACAACATAGCTTTTTTTTCTGTTGCGTTCCTTGTGGAGTCCTTAAATTGTCTGCCTAATTTGTTCTTTGCTCACAGAGCAGACACTGCCCTCACTTACTTCCATTCCAGACACCATAAGAATACTAATGAGGAGGCTCAAATCTGATCTTTTAAATGCTGCAAGGGTTTCAATGAGACGGAGAGGAGGAGACAGAAGCTCTCCATCATACGCTCCCAAAACAAATCCCTTTCATGGACTTGGAAGATGTCTCTCGCACCACTGGGTTGTCACAACACTCAAATCCCCACTACTGAGATATATTTTTAGTTTTATCCAAGCCCTAAAGGTAGTGACCATCCTCTCAAACAATATTAATAGATTAATAGAATCATTTCATTTTATTTAAACCAAAAGTGGAATACATTTGGTCCCTCAAAAATGATTTTTTTTAGTTAAATTTATTTATTTATGTATTTTATTTAATATTTATATAATTTATTTAAATTTTTTTAGTTAAATTTATTTATTTATTTTATTTAATATTTATATAATTTATTTAAATTTTTTAGTTAAATTTATTTATTTATTTATTTTATTTAATATTTATATAATTTATTTAAATTTTTTAGTTAAATTTATTTGTTTATTTTATTTAATATTTAATATTTATATAATTTATTTAAATTTTTTTAGTTAAATTTATTTATTTATTTATTTAATATTTATATTATTTAAATTTTCAAACTTCATTTCCACAAAATTTGAGTTCCAAATTTTCTCCTTTTTTCTCCCCTCCCCCCACAACAATACACTGAGCATTCTAATTGCCCCTATTACCAATCTGCCCTTTCTTCTAACATCTCTCCCTTCTCTTATCTTCTCTTTTGTCCTGTAGAGCAAGACAACTTTCTATACCCCATTAGCTATATTTCTTTTTCCTAGTTGCAAGAACAATACTCAACAGCTGTTCCTAAACTTTGAGTTCCAACTACTCCCCATCCCTCTCTCCCCACCCATCCCCTTTGGGAAGGCAGGCAATTCAAGATAGACCATATCTGTGTAGTTTTGCCAATGACTTCCGCAATAGTCGTGTTGTGTAACACTAACTATAATTCCCTCCATCCTATCCTGACCCCATTACGTCTATTCTCTTTTAATCCTGTCCCTCCCCAAGAGTGCTCACTTCAAATTGCTCCCTCTTTCCATTGTCCTCCCTTCCATCATCCTCCCCACCCTGCTTATCCCCTTCTTCCACACTTTCCTTTATTGTAAGATAGGTTTTCATACCAAAATGAGTGTGCATTTTATTCCTTCCTTTAATCGGATGTGATGAGAGTAAGCTTCATGTTTTTTCTCTCATCCCCGCTTTTTCCATCCACTGAAAAGTCATTTACTTGCCTCTTTTATGAGAGATAATTTGACCCATTCCATTTCTCCCTTTCTCCCCCCAATATATTTCTCTCTCACTGCTCGATTTCATTTTTTTAAGATATGATCCCATACAATTCAATTCACCCTCTGCTCTCTGTCTCTCTCTGTCTGTCTCTCTTTGTCTCTCTGTCTGTCTCTGTCTGTCTCTCTCTCCCTTTGTGTGTGTGTGTATAATCCTACTAACTACCCAAATACTGAAAAAAGTTTCAAGAGTAACAAATATTGTCTTTCCATGTAGTAAATAGTTCAACTTTAGTAAGTCCCTTATGATTTTTTTTTTTGCTGTTTGCCTTTGCATGCTTCTCTTGATTCGTGTGTTTGAAGGTCAAATTTTCCTTTCACTCTGGTTTTTTCATTAAGAATGCTTGAAAGTCCTCTATTTTCATTGAAAGACCATTTGTTCCCCTGAAGTATTATACTCAGTTTTGCTGGGTAGGTGATTCTTGGTTTTAGTCCTAGGTCCTTTGACTTCTGGAATATCATATTCCATGCCCTTTGATCCCTTAATGTAGAAGATGCTAGATCTTTTGTTTTCCTGATTGTATTTCCACAATACTTGAAATTGTTTCTTTCTAGCTGCTTGCAATATTTTCTCCTTGACCTGGGAATTCTGGAATTTGGCCACAATGTTCCTAGGAGTTTTCTCTTTTTGGATGTCTTTCAGGAGGTGATCAGTGGATTCTTTCAATATTTATTTTGCCTCCTGGTTCTAGAATATCAGGGCAGTTTTCCTTGATAATTTCATGAAAGATGATGTCTAGGTTCTTTTTGTTTGATCATGGCTTCCAGGTCATCCCATAATTTTTAAATTGTCTCTCCTGAATCTATTTTCCAGGTCAATTATTTTTCCAATGAGATATTTCACATTCTCTTCCATTTTTTCCCTCTTTTGGTTTTGTTTTGTGATTTTTTGGTTTCTCAGAAAGTCATTAGCCTCCATCTGTTCCATTCTAATATTGAAAGAACTATTTTCTTCAGTGAGCTTTTGCACCTCTTTTTCCACTTGGCTTATTCTGCTTTTGAAAGCATTCTTCTCCTCATTGGCTTTTTGAACCTCTTTTGCCAATTGAGTTAGCCTATTTTTCAAGGTGTTATTTTCTTCAGCATTTTTTTGAGTCTCCTTTATCAAGGTGTTGACCTGCTTTTCATGCTTTTCTTGCATCTCTCTCATTTCTCTTCCCAGTTTTTCCTCCACCTCTCTTACTTGATTTTCAAAATCCTTTTTGAGCTCTTTCATGGCCTGAGCCCATTGAATATTTATTTTAGATGTGTGGTATAGAGAAGCCTTGACTTTTATTTCTTTCCCTGATGGTAAGCATTTTTCTTCCTTATCTGAAATAATGAGAGGAGATATCTGTTCACCAAGAAAGCAACCTTCTATGGTTTTATTTTTTTTCTCGTTTTTGGGCATTTTCCCAACCAGTTACCTGACTTGTGGCTCCTTTGTCAAGAATAGGGTATACTCTGGGGACTTGTAAGATAGCAGTTCCTCCAAGGAGGATTGTGCCTCCAAGGTGGCACAATCAAGTGTGTGTTGGTCTGGGTGCAGGGAAGGATTTTTGTGCCCAGAATCTTAGCAGAGTTTCATCTCCACAGGCACCTGACCTCCAGTTCTGCCAAGCTAGCACTGGAGGTGTGAGATTCAGTCAAGTTTTGGGGGCAGGGCCACCATTCAGTACGAGACAAAGACCAGATCCCTCATTGTCCCCAGGAGTCTTTACGATCCAGCAATGGTCTCCAGTTGCTGTAGGAGCTGCTGTGAGATCTGCTGCTTCCTTCCCTATGTGGCCTCTGCAGTGGCTGCCTAAGGCCAGAGCTATGGAAGGCCCTTATCCCTTCCTGGCCAGCTGAAAAACCTCATCACTGACCTTTGGCACCTCTGGGTTGAAGGATCTGCAAACCTGCTACTCCTGAGACTGTGGATTCCATGACTGGAGATTTCTCCTCCAAGGACATTCACAAGCCATGCTGTGTGACCAATGCTGGGTTGGGCTCGATGTTCCACTCCATGTCTGTTTCCTGTGGGCCTTTCAGGTCACCCTGGGCTGAAAATCTCCTCCACTCTGTTGTTCTCCACTTCTGCTGCTCCAAAATTCTTTGAGAGTCCCTCTCTAGAGGTATTTTATGGGCTGTGTGTGGAAAGCCTTCATTTTTTTGTCTTTCTACTCTGCTATCTTGGCTCCACCCCCCCACCCCCTCCACCCTCAAAATGATTAAGAACTTTCATGCCTAGCATAATGTCACTGGTCAATTCCAT
Organism: Potorous gilbertii; assembly: GCA_028658325.1. Lineage (NCBI taxonomy): Eukaryota > Metazoa > Chordata > Mammalia > Diprotodontia > Potoroidae > Potorous > Potorous gilbertii. The sequence goes on along the minus strand of CM053774.1, from coordinate 100,211,310 downwards.
AGTATCATTTTCATCTGATAAAAGTATGGAGGATAGAACATTTTGTTGGTTACTTTTGATAAGTTAACAGTTATTAATTGGTTCACTTGACCTCCCCATTCTTACATTCAAATTAACTGGTCATGCATTCAATATTTTCAAAATTGAAAAAATGTCTCATTCAAGAATGTTATCCGTTGTACTTGTAATGTTTTCATAAATGGTATTTTACAAAGGGCTTTGAACTCCAACAGGCCAATTGGCCTAAAAGGAAACTGAATGGATGCATGTTTTTTAAATGTGAAGACCTTTCTGGGTTTGCTTTGTTTTGTTTTTGTATATTTCACTTGTATATATATTCACTATCATTGTGATTTTTTTTCACCAACTTACTTAAGATAGTGAAATTTCAACATAATAAATAAAGACTTGGCTGAATATTGTCACAGAGAATTGGAAGCCAAATGAAATGCAGCAACAAAATCTTCTACAAATGAAGGTAACAAGCCAATTGTTGTTTACCTTTACAGATATTAATAGTGTGCTTAAGGAGTTACAATATTCATTTTCATTTTAGGAGGAGATGATGCTTACTAATCACATCTCATTTTTCCTCCCAGCAGGCCCTCTCATCCCACTTGGGCATAATGACTGAGTTAGCATCAGTTTTTAAGAAAGTATGCCATCACTATTCACTGCAGTACTATACTGAGGCTTCGCTGGGAAGTAATAAAAAACAGAATGCATATTTTAAAGACCTTCATTTTCCCCTAAACACTTAAAATAAGCTGCTGTCAGTGGTGTTCCAGAATTTGAGTTATGCTCTAATTCTGTGTTCCTGCAAGAGTGAATCATGCCTAAAGAAGGGGTTCTGATTAGCCTGGGAAGTTTCTAATACCTATTATTGATTTTCTGCTACTGTAGCTGCCATTGGACTTTGTGTCAGGCCTTGGGGGGGGGGGTGGTTCTATCTTTTTTTTTTAAGTCAAAGAAAACAAAGATTATTAAAGATACACCAAATTGGGTTAGCTCTTAAGGAGCCTAAGCATTTATAATACTTGTATTCACAAGTGGGCCAGATAGAATCTCAGCTAGACAGAGTCTGAGGTGGATTGAATCTTAGCCCTTTCATGGAGGTAAGATGGAACTTAAATATATACAATACTATAGTAGGGATCTGGGGGTGGTCTGTTAGCCTAGGGTGATGGGAGAAGGGATTTAGGGAGGGTCTTGAGGGAAAGTCCTAGAAGGGAATCCAAGGAGAGTCAAGGGTTGGAAACAGCTGGAGGTAATCAGGAGACATCAGACAATGGAAGGTTTGAGTGGGAAGCAGGTGGGGCAATCAAGAGGTAACAGATAATGGCCACAGATTTGAGTATGAAAGGCCAGGTTAAGTGGGGAAATTAAAGGAGAATTCAATTTGGTTTTGAAAAGCCAGGTTAAGTGAGGAGATACAAGGAGAATTCAAGGAAGTTCCCAGAGTTTGAACCCCATCATTCCCCCCTCAACAGATTGGACCTAAATTCTTTTGGTGTAAAAGGGGTTCTGTCTTTTGCATGAGAGAATGATGAATGGTCATCTGAGAGGCTCTGAGCACATCCTTATTTTCCCCTTCAGTAAGAACAACAATCAATCTCATTTAAGCAGAGAAAAATACTGGTTGCACAGCAAATTTATGGGACAGTTTAGGTTTCATTCTCTTATATCTGCTTAATAACTAAAATGACAAACTGATACATATCCTATGAAAAATTGGCAATCATTGAAAGTTGTTGTATTCCTTTTGATCTTTAAGGGATAAAGCAGAGGCTTAATACTTTTAGATATATAGAGTCTCCTTTTCATCATGTTTGGAAAATTACCCACAGTGGGCATGATGGTCACTTTTGGATATGGTCTTATCTAAATGAAAATGATATTGTACTTAATATACACATGCATCCTATTTGCTGAAAATCATAGTTATTTTAATCTACCCTTAACCCTAAGGATCATACACTGGCCTGTAAATAATTATCTTATAACTCACTACTTATGCCTATATAAGGACCCAATTCAAACTAACAAACAATCACCAGGGATATATCATGTGTTAGGATCATCAAATGTGGCCTATAAATTACTATGTATTAAAATCATCAAAAGAGGAGGCTGAGTCAAGATGACAGGGTAAAAGCAGGAACTTGCCTGACCTCAATCCACCAAGAGATGAAGCAAAATAGTTTTTAGCACAAGACCACTTAGAAGGCTGACAGAAAAGTTCTGTTGTACTAGGGTGAGAGTGGAGTACAGTCCAGTACAGACCTCATCAGTGCTGACCAGCACCACCAAACCAGGAGCAGGTGTTGGAGGGACTGAATCAATGGCAGCAGTTTCCAGTTTCCAGACCTCCCAGCCCCTAGACGGTAAGGGGGTAGGACAATGGCTCAGAAGGAGATTTATAGGAGTCTGTTTGCTGGTGCCAGGGGCAGGACTCTGTTGAATTGCCTGTACTTGAATTTGTATCCCTGTCCTGAGTCTTAGTGCTAGGGTGAGGCAAAGCAGAACTTGTGACAACAGGGGAGCAGGACCCTGGTCACAATTCTAGGGTTGAAAAGAATGCTTCTGGTCAGTCATAAACCAGTACACAGTACAGGAAAGGGGAAAATACACCTCTCCTTTGATCATACCACCTTGAACAGCCAAAAATTACAGGTCCCCAGAAATACCTTTGAAAAGAGCTATACAAGACACATGAAGATTGGGACACTTCCCCTTCTACTTGGGAAGCAGAGCCCCTCTGTAGCACAGAGTTAAAAGTCAAGAAACAGGGTCGAAAAATGAGCAAACAGAAAAAAAGTTTTGATTAAAGGTTACTATGATGACAAAGAAAATCAAACCACACACTCAGAAGAAAACAAAATCAAACTTCCTGCATCTAAAGCCTCAAAGATAAATATGAATTAGACTCAGTACATGGAAGAATTAAAAAGGATTTTTTTTTTTGACATTTAATAAATGTTTATTGAATTAAATTGTTACATGACTCTTTCTGGATACTTTTGACCACCTGGACTTCTAATGCTGATTTTTCTTTTTTTTTTTTTTTTTTTTTTTTAATACATTTATTTAACTTTTTACATT
>CM053774.1:100182292-100207708 GCA_028658325.1 Potorous gilbertii | reverse complement strand
TTCTAAGAGTCCTCTCTACCCCTGGCCTAGATCCGCCCAGCCAGGGTTTGGGGTCTGAGATTCAAATGCTGCTCCCCAGCCTCAGGGCTTTTGGCGGCAGGCTTATCTGCTGGTTCTCAGGTGGGGGCAGGGCCGCCTCTCAGCCTCAGTTCCCTCAGGGGGTTTATACAGAGATCCTTTGTAATGGAGCTGGGGTGGAGCTCAGGCCCACTCTGGGAGTCTCTGGCCGAGCTGCCTCAGCCTCTGCCGCAGCCGCTGCCTCCTGAGGGGGTCCGAGTCCCGGAGATACCCCACTCTCCTCTCAGCCCGTCTCTCTCACTGACCTGTGAGTCTGTGGGTGGTGGGACCTTCGCGGCCGCCCGGAGATTCAGGTCCCTGCCGTCTGCTGGGCTCTGCTCGCTCCTCTCAGTGCCGCGTGGCTGGGCAGAGCTCCGCGTCCCGGGCCGGGGGGGAGGGGAGCGCTCGGCCGGACAGGACTCCGCTCTTCCCGGGGTACCTTTTCGGTTGGTTCTTCAGGGCTCTCTGCAACGGAAATCTCCTTCACTGTGTTTCTGCGCGGCTTCCACTGCTCCAGAATTTGTCAGGAGTTCTTTTTAGAGGGAATCCATGGGCTGTGGGTTCGGACCTAGCATAGGTGAGTCTTTCTACTCCGCCATCTTGGCTCCGCCCATAAAAAGGATTTTAAAAATCAAGTAAGAGAAGTAGAGGAAAATTTGGGAAGAAAAATGAGAAAACTATAACAAAATCATGAAAAAAATGTTACCAGCTTGGTAAAGGAAGAACCACCATCAAAACAAAAACCACTAAAGAAAATAATATCTTAATAAATGTAAATGGACAAATGGCAAAAAAAGGCATAAAAATTCAATGAACAGAAGAATGTCTTTAAAAGCAGAGTTGACCAAATGGAAAAAGATACACAGAAATTCACTGAAGAGAAAACCTTCTTAAAAATAAAATTGGCCAAATGGAAAAGAAGGTACAAAAGCTCACTGAAAATAATTTCTTAAAAGTGAGAATTGGCCAGGTGGAAGCAAAGACATCAAGAAACAATCAAAGAAAATCAAAAGAATGAAAAAGTGGAGGGTAATGTGAAACATACCACAGGAAAAAATAACTGACCTTGAAAAATAGATCTGCGAGAGTTAATTTTAAAATTATTGGACTACATGAAAGTCGTGATTAATAAAAAAGAACCTAGACATCCTCTTTCAAGAAATTATTAAGGAATAGTATCCTTATATTGTAGAACCAGAGGGTAAAATAGAAATGGAAAGAATTCACAGATCACCATCTGAAAGAGATTCCAAAATGGAACCTACTAGGCATATTTTAGCCAAATTTCAGGTCTCCCAGATCAATGAGAAAATACTATAAGGAGCCAAAAAGAAACAATTCAAATATCCTAGAACCACAGCTATGATAACAAAAGTTTGAGTAGTTTATATATTAAAGGATCAGAGGGTTAAAAACACTATATTCCGGAGGGCAAAGGAGCTAGGGTTACAACCAAGAATCACCTACCCAGCAAAACTGAGTATAATCCTTTGGGGGGAAAATGGACATTGAATGAAATGTAAGTTTTTCAAGTGTTCCTAATGAAAAACTCAGAGCTGAACAGAAAAAATTGACTTTCAAGTACAAGATTCATAAAAAGAATAAAAAGATAAACAGGAAGGATAAATGATAAGGGATTCAATAATGTTAAACTGTTTATATTCCTACATGGCAAAAGGATATTTATAGCTGTTAAAATCTTTCTCATTATTATGAGTATACAGAAAGAGAAAACAGAGGTATGAGTTGAACGGGATGGTATGATTATCTAAAAAAGAATAAGGGATGATAAAAAAATGCACTGGGAAAAAAAGAAAGGGAGAGGTAGAAATGAGATAAATTATCTGACATAAAATTGGCCTGAAAGAAATTTTACATCAGAGGGAAAAATGGGGGAAGCAGGGAAGGGAATACATGAACCTTACTATCATCATAATGAGTTGAGTGTAGAAATCTATCTTACTATACAGGAAAGTAGGAAGGGAAAGGGAAAGGAGAAGGGATCGGGGAAACTAATGGAAATAATGGTAGTTTGGTGTGGGTAAAAGTTAGAAGCAAAACACTTTAAAATGTAAAAGGGTAAAAGGAGAATGATAAACATTTTTTTACAGTGAGTTTCTCTGATATAGACTTCATTTCTCAAACGTATACAAAACTGAATCAAATTTATAAAAATAAGAGCCATTCCCCAATTGATAAGTGGTTAAAGGATTTGAACAGGCAGTTTTCAAAGTAATCAAAACTATCTCTACTCATATAAAAATGATCTAAATAATTACTGATGAGGAAAAAAATGGCAAATTAAAACAATTCTGAGCTAGTATCTCACAATTGTCAGATTGGTTAATATAACAGAAAAGGAAAATGGAAAATGTTGGAGAAGATGTGGGAAAATTAAAACACTAATGTAGTATTTATGAAGTTGTATACTGATTCAACCATTCTAGTGAGCAATTTGAAGTATACCAGAAGAGGTATAAAACCATGCATACCCCTTGATCAAGCAAAATACCACTACTGGATCTGTATTCCAAAGAGATAAAAAGAAATAGGGAAAGGGTTTATGTATACGAAAATATTTGTAACAGCTCTTACAGTGGTGGCAAAGATTGGGAAATTAAGGGGATGTCCACTGATTGGGAAATAGCTGAGCAAGTTGTTATGTACATTTGGGATGGAATACTAGTGTGCTTTAAGAAATGATAAGGAGGCTACTCTCATAAAAAGATGGAAAGACTTACATGAACTGTTAGAAACTAAAATGAGCAGAACAGGGAGAACACTGTATATGGTAAGAGCAATATTGTATGATGATCAATTTATCTATTCTCAGTAATACAGTGATCCAAGACAATTCTTTAGGAATTAAAATGAAAGGTGCTATCTCCATGGAAAGAACTAATAAAGTCTGAATGAAGATCAAGGATATTATTTCTTTACTTTCTTTTTGGATCTTTTGTCCGTGTTTTCTTTCACAGACTGATTTACATGGAAATTTGTTTTGCTTGATCTTATGTATATATATGTATATATATATATATATATATATATATATATATATATATATATGTATATATCCTATGTCCAATTGCTTGCCTTCTCAATGAGGGGTAAGGAAGGGAAAGACTGAATTTAGAACTCAAAGTTTAGGGAAAAAAGACCTTGAGTGAAGCAAGAAAAGCTCTACCAAACCTCAAACTGTATTATAAAGCATTAAACATGATTGGTTCTAATTAAAAAGAGAAAAGAAGATTACTTAGAATAAAAAGAGTAGATTTTTCAATGTATTGTGTAGATTTGTTTTATTTTCCCCTGTTTTTTTCATGATTTTATTTTTTAGAACAATATTTGCTATAAGCATGGCTGTCTTGAAGGGGGAGATGGAGGAAATATATATATACATATATATATATATATATATATATATATATATATATATATATATATATATATGGGGAAATACAGAAATCTATATTTACAAGCAAAGAGTATGTAGAATCTTAATGTGTACAAAGAATGAATATTTCTGTTGAAGTATTGTATATTACATTAAAACTGTAAACATGAAAAAAATTATCAATATGAACTATATTATTATGTTGGGGCATACTAATCATTTCTACACAGGGATCCAGGTCAAACTCATAAGTATTCACTAAATAACTCCTTGGTGTTATGGCAACAAAGAAATTTTAAAAAAAAAATCTATTTGCTTCTGAGTAAAATAATGTCTTAAGATGCACATTGAAGATGGGTGGATGAGTATATATCATGTATAATAGACATTTAAATGACACATGAACCATACATTCTCAAATCATCTTGTTGTCCTGCTTTGTATATGAGAGATTATTTTAATACACAAAGCATCTTTCAGTGACCTCTAATTAGTAACCTACTGAGAAACTGAGGGTAGAGAGTGCAGAAAGGGTCTTTGATTTACTCTATGAGAAGGCTGTTAAAGTTTCTAGTTACATTCAAATGATCCCATGGTCTTTAAGTTGGTTTGATAATGGCTGGATAGAAACAGAAACTTCAAAAGCAAATGAATATGACAGATCAATCAAGACAGGACAACTTTCTAAAGTTTCACTTCCTCCTCAATGGTGGGTCAACAGAATCCAATTGAAGTACACCATTATACAGTTTATCTACTATGTCCAAAGAGAACAAAAGTTTTTTTTCTTTTCCAATTTCATTAAGATGAAAAAAATCTAACAAAAAAATAAAATACAATATCAATAAACATGGCAGAGTATGAAATCTAGTTACAGCTAAAAATCAATGAGATTTCAGAGTTGCTTCTGCCTTATTCTTCTAAAATGTCATGATTCCATAAATGTTTTATGAATTGTAGTTATTAAGGATTTAGAACCATCACAAAGGATATGGTTGAATTATACCCAAAGACTCAAAAGTAAATCCCTTAACTTCTTTATATTCTCTCATTTCATCTCTTTCACTTCTATACCTGAACAACCTAGTCTGTTTCACAGAAGAGCAGAAATATTTCTTCTTCTGTAGCAAGAGTTAAAATAATCATTCAACAATTCATTAAATACAAATTACAAATCCCCCCTTCTCACATCTTCTTACTTTCTACCACACTCAGTATTTTTATCCCTGAAGTATAATCCCATTAGATTTCTCTACCCCTATCATTTACTATTCCTACATTTAGATAAACTCGTGAAAATGAGGTGATTTTTCATATCACAATTCTATCAATGAGTTAACAAGCATTTATTAGGCTCTCACTATATACTAGACACTATGATATATTCTAAGAATATAAATGTAAAGGAGATGGATATAGTTCTCATAAGGAGCGTAAATTCTAGTTGGGTGGTTTCTCTCCACAGAAGGGAATTTGGGGCCAGGCAGTTACAAAGATTGTAAATGGACCATATGGAGAGGGGAATATTTTACTCTATACTCTTAGTAATAGAAATATCAATCTGAGAATGTTAAATGAGCAAGTAAGGTCAAAGAGAGAGAGAGTATTTGTGTCAAGGCAGATGATAAAACATGCATTCTGACTGAAAGGTCTAGAGTAGTCAGATATAGGAACTTGAGGAATAATTCCACATTCATATTAAAGTCTTTTTTTTTTTTTTAACTTGAACACAGTCATCGTTGCCCCTGTCTAACCAAATCCCTTTTTTAGGTTAATTTGTAATTCTTTCAACTAGTTCCTGATGTTTTTTTTGCAATCCTTGTTGACCTTATTTTTAGTAAATCAGTACCTTTAATACATTATGTCATCCAGAATTGAACATGATTTGGCAGATACGTTCTGAATTAGAAAGAGCACAACAGAAATTATAATTCACTATTCCTGGAAGCCATACTTCTCCAAATGCAGCCCAAAGTCATATTTAATCACTGAGCTGCCACATCATATTGCTGATAAATTTGCCAAATACAACTTGCCAAAAGAAAAAAACCTTATCATTTTTAAACATTCTTAAAAAGAAAATAAATCTGTAGGGTCTCTCTTCCTAGAGCTCCTGCCTTACACATTGAGAAGGCAGCAAAATGATACCTATTACACATATGAATTCATACAAGATGTATTTCCATATTAACCATGTTCCAAAAAAAGCAAAAAAAAAAAAGAAAGCAAAAAAGAAAAAAAAAGTATTTCAATCTTCTTTAACAGTTCATGAGTTTCCAGAAATGGATTGCATTTTCCTTCATGAGATTTTTTAAATTATCCATTAATGTTTATCAAAGTAGCTGTCTTTCACAGTCCACTAAAATTGCAATAAAGTTTCTGTGTATTATGTTCTTCAGGTTCTGTTCACTTAGCAGGAAATTCATATAAGTCTTCACAGATATTTTGAAACCATTCCATTCATCATTTCTTAGAAGCACCATAATATTCCATGACAACAATTTCTTCAAACATTCTCTAATGGTTGGGTATCCCCTCAATTTCCAATTAGTTACCATCACACAAAAAAGCTACCACAATTTTGTTTGCGTATATAGGTCCTTTTCTTTTTCGTTGTTCTTTAGGATATGTAACAAATATTGGTATCGAGGGGCAAAAGGGAACTTTCAGTTTTACAGCCCCTTTAGTACAGCTTCAAATTGCTCTCAACAATGGTTGCCCTAGTTCATAATCCTAACAAGAGGGCATTATTACGTCTATTTTTATACACCTCATCCAGCATTTTTTATTTTTCTCCAAAGCATGAATCTTTGTGTTTGTCAAAAAAGAAAAAAAAAGAAAACAAGAAAAAATATTATTATGGTCAAATATATATATAATATATGTATGTATGTATGTATATAGCCTGTGTGTGTGTGTATAAAACCTACATATGTATTGTGTTCCGATTGGCCACTCTATTTCTTATCCAATACCAGTTTATTTTGATGACCTCTCAGTCTTGTATTTGGGGATCCTTTTTTTTATTCAGATTTTTAAAAATTAAAATTGCTTGAAAGTTCTCTATTTCATTAAGTATCCACTTTTCCACCTGGAATATTACATTCAATTTTGCTGATTAGATAACCCTTAGTTGCAATCCTAACTTCTTTGCCTTCTTGTGTATCACATTCCAAGACCTCTGGTTCTTTAATGTAGAAACTGCCAAATCTTGTGTAATCCTGATAGTAGCTCTGTGTTATTTGGATTTTTTTTTTTTGGATGATTGCAGTACCTTCTTCTTGATCTGTGAGCTCTGGAATTTTTCTTTGACCTTCCTGAGAGTTTTCATTTTGCAATCTCTTTCAGGTGGTGATTTTAACAGTAAACACCCTGACATATACAGAGGTGCCTACTATAACAAATTCTTTGATCTGCTTCCCTAAAAGGAAAAGCAATTTTTGAGGGCTTAACAATCTCATTTAATCAAGCACATGTATCATTCACTTAGTTCAGGAAATCCACAGACAGAGCTTCCAAACTGTCTGACACAAGCAATACATATATCACAAATCAACAGACAGGTCTAACTGTCTAACCATAGTTGTCAGACAGGGAAGCAGCAACATCTGTGTTTTCAAAGCTGGGAGGACTCCTTAGTGGCTTCCTAGAGTCTCATGATGCAAAAACTAAGCTCCAAAATAAAACCTCACCATCAGAACATTTGTATACTTTACAGAGTCAGAGTGCATGACCCTTTGACCCAGTGCCTCAATAGAAAAAAAACAAAAGGTACTTGGAACCCTCCTACACACCAACTTTCCTAATCAAGCTTTCCTCAATGTGAAGGCCCATTACCGCATGGAGAAGATCTTCTTTAATCACACTCAAATAGTTGTATTATACTTCTTGATGATACTAAAACAAAAACAGTAAAAGATCCCATTCTATTTCTCTTGGCCTCACAGTGATCAATGGATTTTTTTTTTCAATTTCTATTCTGCCCTCCAGTTCTAATATATCAGGGCAGTTTTCTTTGATAATTGGTCAACGGAAATTGTCCCAGTCTTTTTTTTTATCATAATCCTCAAGTAGTCCAATAATTCTTGTTATCTCTTCTGGATGTATTTCTAGGTCAGTTGTTTTTCTACTTTTTTTTTTTTTTACTTTTTAAAATTTTGTTTTATCATAATTTGATTTCTCATAGAGTCATAAGTTTCCACTTGATAAATTCTAATTTTTAAAGAATTAATTTCTTCAGGGAGCATTTGTATTTGATTTTCCATTTGATCAAGTCTACTTTTTTAGGGGGTTAATTTCCTCGGTAAATTTCTGTATATTTTTTCTCATCTTATTGCCTGTTTTTCATTGTTCTCTTGCATTACTTTCATTTCCTTTCCCAATTTTTCTTCTGCTTCTCTAATTTGCTTTTTAAAACCCTTTTTAAACTCCTACAAGGATTTTTTTTTGGGACTCAGATGAAATTACATTTTGCTTTGAGGCTTAACATGTAGCCATTTTGATATCATGGCCCTTTTCTAAGATTACCCTCCTTGTTTTTTCCTACCACCATTGTAACTTTTATGGTCAATGTCTTTTTGTTTATTTATTTGTTTGTTTGTTTTTCCTCATTTTTTTCTGCCATTTTGTGACTTGGTGTTTTTATGTGAAAGTTTTTCTCTGGTCCTGTACTGTCTCAAATTTTTGTACTGGGCCTCTGGGCCTTACTGATGATTTTCACTATGCTTCCAGGCTTACCTTCTTGCTTTCTTGGGAGGGTAGGCTTCCCTTTTGGCTTGTAACAAAGGAGTTGATTCCCGCCCGCCCCCCCCACTGACCTCTTCTAGGGATGGGGTTTAGCTACTGGTCTGCAAGGGATGGGGGAAGTCTTGCTGCTGTGTTGCTGTAGTATCAGAGTCTTTCTGGTGGCTGGTCCCAGAGGAGGGATTTTGTTGTGAGTGTATCCCACATCTGGGGTTCTGCTGTTGGGTTTTTATGGAAATAGGACCTCTCTGCTAGCAGGACCTTGAGGAGTAATTTTGTTCCTGATCTGCCTGAGGGGTGAGACTGCTGCAGAGTTGCTATGGAAACAGGGTTTCTTCACTGGTATTCCTCAGGGGCAGGGTCTTTTTTGGCCAGCCTTAAGTTGGGGCTTCAGGAGTGGAGCAAAGAGGTCAAGGCTTCTGTTGCTGGCTTGTGCTTGGAGTAGTGTTGATAGAGTGAGGCCCTGTTGGGCTGCACAGAGTGCTCACTTGCCTAGGGGTCTGCTGGTCAATTGTCCCAGGTGTGGAGCCTTGCTGCAAGCCACTGCTGTGAAGCTAACCTGCTGTTTTTGGGCCTTGCTTTCCTCCCACCTCAGTGAGACAGATTTTTCCTGCCCGAGTGGCAAGCTACTTCTCTGCTCCTAGACCAATTCTGAGGTTGTTTTCTAGCTCTTTGAAGGGGAATTTGAGAGAACTTCAAAAGGTTCCTTCTTCACTCCACCATCTTAATGTAAGTTTCATGATGCTTTTATTTTGATTTATCTTAATAGCTTCTTCCACCCAAAGATAATGCAAATATTTCTGTCCTTGGTGCACTACTTCCTTTATTATTTTCCCTTTTATAGCTCAATCATGAATGCATTTCAAGTTAATCTCAGTAGAGGTGTATGATGCTAGTCTAAGTCAATGTCAGCAACACTGCTTTCCAATTATTTTAGCAGTTTTGTCTAATATTGAGCACTGGTTAGATTAAATGAGGTTCTGGGTTTTATTAAATAATATTTCATTTTTTCTATTGTTGTATTATTTTAATGGTATGGTTTGCCATTTTTATTTTTTTAATTTAAATTAATTTTAAATTTTATTTTAGTTAAACTGAAAATTCAAAATTGTTTAATTTTTTCTATTTTTTGCATTATTTGAACAGATAATTCTTACTACTTGTTATTGCTTTGTAGAATTGATTTAGATCCTGTCCTGATAGACACTTCTATTTTATTATTTATCTTGAGATTCTTGATATATTTTGTTTTTTAAGATTAATTTTCCAAAAATTTTTCTATCCCTATATAGTGATTCTTTAGATATTAACCAAATGTAGGAGTATTCTCCATTTAATTATAATAACACAGTTCAATACAAATAATTTATATACCTCTAGTTATTTTTCTCTTTATTTCTGTAAAGTAAATTTTGTTTTAGTATTTAGTGAATCTTTGTATACCTTGGTAGATAGAATCCCAAATACATATTTTGTAGTTTTGAAGGCAATTTCTCTTTCTATCTTTTCATTCTTACATTTATTAATAATAAAGAGAAAGGTAATTTATGCGTGTTTGTGTGTGTGCCTATAAATATATATATATAATGTAATTATATATTTGTGTGTGTGTATATACATACATATATATATATATATTATATATATATGTATGTATATACACAGGTTCTGCTACTTAGCTGAAGTTAACTTTTTCAGTTAATTTTTTCTTGATGCTCTAAGCAAGCCATCATATTCAAGGGGCAAAATGTCTTTGCTTATTCTTGCAATTTCTTTTTCTCTCCTTGTTTTTTATTGACTACATTTCTAGTATTGTTAAATAAAGTGGTGATTTATCCATCTTTCTGCATTGTTATTGTAAATGCCTCTACTTGACCCCTTTAAAAAATATCACTTTCAATTATAGTTATATTTTTTCATATTAAAGAAAATTACATTGTTTCCTATATTTTCCTGTATTTTAAGACAAATAGCTGCTGTATTTTCTCAAAAGTTCCTAATCAATTGTTGAAATCATCTTGTGATTTCTGTTTTGTTATTGACATAGTCAGTCATCAATAATGGATAATTCTACTTGGTGATGATGTATCTTTGCTAATGTTTCATTTTAAATTTTTCCAGTTTTTAGAAATAATGGCCTACATCTCTTCTTCATTTTTACTTCATTTAATTTTAGGTTTGGCAATCGAATTTATATCATAAAAGAAATTTATTAGTATTTTTCTTTCTTCTTTTTAAACCATTTGTGTAATTTCAACTGAATTGCTCTTCAAGTGTTCAATAGGATTCACTGATGGTTCAGCTATGGGTATCTAGGTGGCATGGTGGACAGGGTGCTGGACTTGGAGTCAGGGTCTTCTTTTAAATTCAAATCTGACCCCAGACACTTACTAGTTGTGTGACCCTGAGTAAGTCACTTAATCCCATTAACCTCAGTTTCTTCATCTGCAAAATGAGCTAGAGGAAAAAAAAATGACAAAGTGCTCCCATATCTTTGCAAAGAAACACCAAATGCAGTCATGAAGAGTCAGGCACAACTGAAAAATGATTGAACAACAAGGTATGGTCCATCTGGTCCTGTCTCACCTTTTTCCTTACTAGTTCATTTAAGACTTGTTTAATTTCTTTTTCAGGTATTGAGTTATTCAAATCCATCTATTTCTTTGTCAAGGTGAATTATATTTTAAAATATTCAACAATTTCATTTAAATTGTCATTTTTGGTTAGTGTAAGTGTCTAGGAACATTTTTCCTTGTGCTAATTTCTTTTTTTCAGTTTTGATACCAGAATTTGTATTTTCCTCTTTTCTTTTCTTTTAAGAAATCAGCCAAGGTAATGGTTTAGATATTTGATGTAAGAAAAAAATTCCTAAATATTGAAGTTATTCCAAAGTGAAATTGCATTATTTGTGTGGTAGTGACATTAGAGAGCTCGTGTAAAGAAAAGAATGACAGATTCTCATGAGTAATGCAACTCTTGTTTGTTTCAAATGTAGAATGACCCAATGAGTGGCCTTCCAGTGTTGAAATTATATGATTTTTGTGTGATAATCAGTAAGGTAGTATTATTACTTTTCCCCAAGTTTCTAGACAATTTTTTTTCAAGGAAATTCTTCTCATATGTTATTATACTCTTTCAACTAAGAATCATGTTTACCAATTGGAAAAACTGACCCCCAATTTTCCAGTAGCACAATTAAGATGGAATTATAGCCACCGCATATTTAAATTAACTAAAATTAATCATGACAAGGTCAGCAAATCATAAAGAACTTCAGGTGCTAATTTTCTAAGTAATCATGAATTTGTGTCTCTTTAGATTAACTCTTTTTTGCAAGTAATTGAGCTAGACCTTTCAGTATTCTGTGGAAAATGCAAAAGAAATACATTAGATATGACATTACGGAATCATACGAAAATTTTCTGTTGGAAAAGATGTTAGTATGGTGTTCTCTTTGTTGAATAATATGCATTAATAATCTGAGAAAACAATGATAAATAATTTACTGATTACTATTACTCACCCTTGAAAATATCAACATCTACCTGTTGTATTTTGTGTTAATATTTGGGGAGAAAGACAAAAAAGCTTAATAAGATTCTGGAAAGCCTTTCGATGAGAGTTTAATAAAGATCGTAACTATGATTTTTCTTTGGCAGGGGAAGTTATATTCTTCAATAAGGCACAAGGATTTTTTAAATTTATAGACACCTTGACCATTAACATCTAAACTTGACATGTACTTCATTCAATACTTAAATATAATGCTATTTTACAACAAATAGTTTCATTGTTCAGATGAAAAATTACTGTATGGCATTCCAACTATATTGGGCCTTAGCATATATACCATGACAAGAATAAATGTCAAAGGCAATTACTGTTTTATGTAGGCTGGTCATTAGCCATCAAGTGAGAATAATATGGTAAAAAGTCATGAGAGTGTACATGCCTAAAAGCCAGTTAAAAAGATAAGGAATATTATTGAAAAAGATGACTCAACTAATAGTTGAAAAACCTTTGCCCCAAAATGATGGAAAGACACCTCTGACCATTTATGGACAATAGAAAATAATTTCCCAGAATGTCACATCATGAGAAAAAGCACTAGTTGACATTCTTAGCACTTAATTGTAATAAAGTTAAATTTAATCATGTTTACACCCATTGTTTAATTTGAGCAACCATTACTGGATGCCAAAGGTCTTCTTCGGCAATGAAGGATGCACACAACAGCAACACAGACAATAAGAACTGGAAAAATATATTATGTTGCATGAACAGTTGAGGTTTGGTGAGCAAGCTAAATCTTCAGACCTCTGATCAGAGCAGAAGATGTCAGGCAAGGCAAAGTTTATTCTTTTAGGAAGGGGAAAAGATGAAGTATAATAAAATGATAATGGATCCCAGGAAGAAATATCCTCTGATGAATATAGGAGAGAATTTCATTGTGATTAAGACAAGAAAAGAAATAGATAAAATTTGGAAAGTTTAAATTTTGTCATATGTTAAATATCTAAAAAAATTACATAGACCCTTGAAAATATACTGCCTCTCTAGGAAATAACATATGATTTTCTAAACCAATAGTAAGTATCATATACCATGGATATATACAAAGAAAGGTACATTATGATGTCATCCTACAGGAATCCTTTTAGGGATACCCGTCTACTTAGTACATTCTCACAAAATGAATTACCAAAAAAAAGTATACTGTTTTGTAGTTTGAACTACCTCTCAAGAGGCATGGATCATTCCAAGTCCAGAGGAAATGAGATAAAATACCATTTCATACAGTTTCTATTTGTGTGACCTTAAACTATTCAATTAACCTCTCTTACCTTTAGTTTCCTCATGTGTAAAAGGGAAATAATAACAGCCTTACCTAAAAAAGATGTCATAAGGATCAAATGCAATAATATTTTACAACTCTTAAATTGCTATATAAATGTTAACTATTATTAACCTATATTTCTGAGTCATTTTAGGAATTCTCTTTTTTTGCGGTACCACATAATCCAGCTTTAAGTAGAAAATATCCTGGAATAAGCAGATGGGTTTAAGGATGCATAGAAGATTGTCACTGTTTTTTTTTTTTGGAGGGGGAGTTTGGGGGGAATCAATTCCTTCCTTGAGGAAACAAAATCTCTAATTTATTCCAAGAATTTACGTGAAATTGGAGGCCTACTTGGTGAGACCTGATGCCCCTCCTCAAAAAATACATTCCATAATGCTTATAGGGACCTTCAAAATCATGCCAGCCCTCATAATAAAGGTTTGGTGCCTTTCAGCTACAATAATACCTTTTCAAACCACATATAACCAGCAAACTGCTTTTCTTTTCTTTTTAACCTGTGAAGTTGAGTTGCAATCCAAAGAAGGACCTTCTTGGAGGGGTGAGGAGGTGTTGCTTCTTCATCTAGAATCAGATAGTGACTAGCACTTATAAGGATTTGGTAGATATCCCAGTTGGGTATACTCAATATATGGACTTTTCTTAATCATAGTTAATTTCCATCGATGATGTGTCCAGAAATTGTGTGAAACACTGGGGATACAAAAAAAGGTAAAATTTCTTGCTTCATGGTCTAATGGGGAGACAATATAAAGATATACAACACATATACTATTGTTATGTATGTGTATGTATATATGTACATATATGTATATGTATATTCCATGCCGTCAACAAAGACCTTCATTGCTCAATGATGCTCTGACAGTTTCCCTTTTTCTCCTAATCAATGATTGCCAGCCAGTTGACAAATGCAAAAAACAACAATGTCTGCCAGATAGCTAGAAGCATGTGTCATCCGTGATTATCAACAGCATTTGCTGTCTTCCAATTTATCACTTGGGAGCACTGGGAATTCATTATCTGTTGTAAGTTTCAAGTGCCAAAAGAGCAAGTGTAGAACACAAACATAGCATTTCACCATAGGATTGGATTTGTTCTTGTTATTTATATCAGATATCTGAACGACAACAAAAATGCTTTCATCTAAAAAAGAAATAGTGTTGATGATGGGTCAGGTTTACAGCATTGTGGGAATCATTCCTAAAATTTATATTCTGAAGCTAAAAGTCTCTTACTCTTTTAGCTAAAAGCTAAAAAAGTAATTTTTAGTTAGCTATGAAGAAATGCTAACTTGCATCATTTACATGATAAGAAATCAATTATCACCTGAATCTATATATTTAATAATTGTCCTCAACTAACATGGTTGATTCAATACCTTCCCAATTGCGAGTCTTTTGTATTTCTTCTCAACAACAAATATAGCTTCTGCTCTGTGCAAAGTATTGTGTGAAGTGGTGAGGTAGATACAAGGTTGAGACATTAAGGTAGTCTCATTGATTTTGCAATAAAATTTCAAAATAAGTTTGTGCAAACTTCAGGGGTTATCTGTTCAGTACCCACTGAAAACATAAATGTTACATACAACATCTATTAAATTGGATGCTGTTATTTTGTTCAGTCATTTTTTTCATTTGGATTTTCTTGGCAAAGATATTTGAATGGTCTGTAATTTCCTTCTCCAACTCATTTTACAGATGTTAAAACTGAGGCAAACATGGTTAAGTGACTTGCTCAGGGTCACTCAGCTTGTTTCTGAGGCCAGATTTGAACTCAGGGAGATGAGTCTTCCTGAATCTAGGCCTGGCATTTTATTTACTATAGCACCTAGATTTATTTTTATTTTGTTTGTATCAGCACAGCTAATGGTATACAGAAGGCACTTAATAAATGCTTATTGACTAACAAATGGTCGTTCAATCTTAGTATGAATGTTTCCAATGATGGAGAAAATAACCCTCCAATTAAACATATTTCATTTGTTAGAACATTTCTATTTGTTGAGAGACAGAGAGAGATAGAGAGACAGAGAGCAGAGAGACAAAGAGATAGAGAGAGACAGAGAGACAGAGAGAGAGAGAGAGAGAGTGTGTGTGTGTTACAAAGAACTGACAAAGCAAGTGTTTACATGGTAGTCAGAAGAAGTGATACAGGGACACTCTCAATGTCTCTCAAGAAATCTAAAATTGCTTATGTGATATGGGAGACACTGGCACAGGATCACTCAGCATGGTGTGCCCACATCAGATAATTTGCTGTGCTCTATAAGCAAAGCAGAATTGAGACAACTCAGAGGAAACACAGGATGCACAAATTTGGAGTACCCACCCCAAATGTTCACACAGACTATTTGTGCTTGACCTGTGGAAGGGCATTGCAAGCACATATTTATCTGATCAGCCACAGCTGGACACATGGAAACTTGACTCTAGCATAAAGATGTCATTGTGGTCCTCTTCTCTAACAAAGGACAACAACCAATCCATTGTTAAGTAGTTTTTATTTACATATTGAATTAAAATTGCCTCTTGTTTAATGTATCATTCATATGACATTTTGACTATCTTATGATAGATATCATGCTACACTTAGGTCTTTGCTGAACTAAATATTTCCAGTTCATTCCAGCCAAAAAAAATAGTTTCTAACTATTGAGGCAGAAAATTGGTGCAGTGGAAAAATTATATTTTTAATTTTTGTTTTATATCACCTTTCATTTACAGTACATTTATTCTGCTTTTCCACCCAGAAAAATCTGTAAAAAAGGAAAAAGAGAAAATCAGCAAAATTAATGAACATGGGTGTGACAGTATTAAAAATAATATACATCCATAATTGGCCATCATTGGAGTTGATTGAAATGAACCGACCTTTACTTTAGAAAGATCAAATTGAGAGGAAAGGATAGGCTTGAGTTTATGGGAGAAGGAAAAACCAGAGGGAAAAAGAATAAGCTCTCTAGAAGATTAGCATCATTTTTGGAGGTGGTGATAACATATTAAGATCAGCATCTCAGTCAACTTGGTGGGTAGATAGGAAGCCCTGGGATGTTTGAGGAAAGCTAAAAAAGTTTGGGAAAACATCTGTGGTGAGTGGGAGAGTGAATGAATTAGAGATGTATGAAATAATTTTACAGATGAGCAAACTGAGGATAGAATTTAACCTCAAGGAGTTATTGGAGAAGAAGAAATTCTTCTGGACCTCTTTGTCAGATATGATAGTTCAGGCAACCAGTCTTAGAAAATGTGTCTTTGGCAGAAAGGTATCAGTGAGAACCAGAATATGGAATAAATTTAAAAGTCCTAGGGTGTCCTAGGGTGAAGGAAATGTTATTATAATACAACAGAGAGAATGGGAGGGGAGGGAGAGGAGAGGAGAGGGATTGGAGAAAGCTAGGACTTAAGTTTCCAGGATGGTGGTATACAACTGTGCGTGATGCATACCACTCTGTCCTTTTCTGTTAGATCCCAGACTAGGTGGCATGTCCACAGTAAGGTAGCAACCCTGAGACCTTGTTAAGCTATATCCTTGGGTTTAGGCAGGGAAGCAGATGAGCCAGGCTAAGGACTCCAGTTTCAGGTGGTTAAGAGTGAGTAGTGGGTAGGATGAAGAACAAATACATTGCTGTACACCCACCCCTAGCCATTTAAACACATCTTTAGAGCCTCCAATGCCTGTACTAATTCTGCCTCTGCTTAAAATACAGTCAATGCATAAAATCAGGCTGGCAAAGACAACTCTTCTCAGGATGTACTCCAAACACATTTCAGGAAAGAATTCCCATGAAAACAATAGAGTGTTGTTATGGATGCTATTACTGTCTTTAAGTCAGAAGACTTGGGTTGAAGTTTGGGCTTTTAATACTTGTCCTTCACTAAATGTGTAATCTTGGCTAAGTCACCTAAGCTTGTGGATACCAGTTATTTTCATGTTAAAAATATCGAGAAGGTAGTCATAGTATATATCACACATAAGTTTAATGATGTTTTAATAAAATAACGAATACGAAATTTCAGTTATTATGCATATATTGGAAGTGAAATGACCTACGAGTGACAGTGCTTGAAGATACCAACAGATATTGCCTTTAATCAAATAGAGTACATGAAGGTCTGAGAGGCTTATATGGTGAAAAGTCTTCTAATTGGTTTGAAATCTGGAGTAACTGATGACTTGGTTTGTTGGGTCAAAACTCCATGTGTGTATAGAATAATAATATCTAAGGTTACTTGGCATTTATTTTGCACTTTGTGGTTTGCAAAGCACTGTAAATCTATTATGCTTTTTGGTTCTCTGCAACCCTACGTGAGGTACTGTTTTCATTGTCATTTTTTTATATGAGGAAACTATGTCTAAGGAAATTCCCTAGGGTCATACACATAACAAATGTCTGAGACAGGTTTTAACTCTGATTTTACTCTCTCCGAAACCAGCATTCTTACTCTAGCTGCTACAAAAGGGACCATATTTGTGGCTGCAAGGAGAAAGGGCTACTTTAAGTCACTTCCATGAGAACTGGGTAAAGGATGAGTAGCAGCCCATTCTAAAACCTGGGCATGACTGCTGGAAGCTCCTGGGTACCTTTGTGTTTATACTTTGATATATGTAGGTCAATGAGAATTCAGAGACTGCAGGGTCATAGCTTGTGGCCTGTACATACCCATACCCTGAGCAGAATTGTGGAAGGTAGAACTGAGAGTACTGAAATTAGCCAAGTCAATGGAGAACTTGGCTCGCCCAGTGGAGAAACAGAACTAGCCCAGAACAAGAACAGGCTAACCCAGTAATATATTGTCCAATTCCCAATAGCGAAGAGATTCAGTCATCACCAATGTTATAATTTTAGTATAATCCATGACAATGTTACCAGTGTGGGGAAAAATACTACCAGGTCCACAAGTAATAAAATATCCCTTTGCCACCTGTGTTCTTCATTGCATCCCTCACCACCACTATTAAAATTTAAAATTTAAATTTGGTTTTAGTTAAATAAAATTGAATTAAATTCAAATTTAAATTAAATTTAAAATATATAATTTCTAAACAAACTCCGGCAGTATTGATGGGAGAATGTGCCCTAAGTCTTCTTACTATATTTTCTTTGTAAAGACTGTTTTTGAAAAGTTTATAGAATCAACTGTTGATTGTTGATAGGGAACACAATAATAGGGAATAGTAAGAAACTAAAACTGCAACATTTCAGGGTTACTGCTAGAAACCCTTGGGGAGAGGTATTTAGCCATCTCCTGGAGTCCAGCTGTCTATGAGCAAAAATGATCTCTGGGAAGATTTATGTCAGATTGGGTACTATGTAAAGAACCCTGTAAACAAAGGATGTTATAGGGAATCAGGTGGTACAATAGAAACAATGTTAGCTAAATGCAGAAGACCTGATTTTGAGCTCTTTTCCCATTTTTCTGAGATTTACTAGCCTTGATGAAGTTTGTTCATTTAAGGGAGGAAGGAAGGAAGGAAGGAAGGAAGGATGAAAGGAAGGAAGGAAGGAAGGAAGGAAGGAAGGAAGAGAGAGAGGAAGGGAGGGAGAGAGGGAAGGAAGGAAATATTTATTCATACCTGCTATGTGCCAAGCACTACAGTAAGACCTTTAAGATATAATGTCATTTGAGCCTCACAACAAAGCAGGCAGTAGGTAATGTTATTCTCCCCATTTTCCAGATGGGGAAAATGAGGAAGACTGAAGTTAATAGCTTGTCCAGGGTCACAGAGATGGTAAGAATCTGAGGCTGGATTTGAACTCTAGTCTTCCAGACTCTAGGCCTAGGACTTTATCCACCATACCAACTAACTGCCTTGAACCAAGATGTTATAGTTAATTAAATGATTGATTTGGCATCATCGAAGCTTACCTGCTCTCTGACCTTGGTCAAGTCACGTATCTTAGCAGATTTTCTTATCTCTAAATGTGGATAATGAGCCACTTTCCAGATATGTTGTGAAAAATTGAAGGAAGTCATCTATGTAGAACCTCCCAAGTCCTAAAACTCTGTATAAATTTTAGCAGTTATTATCAGTAAAGGGGAGGTAATAGTACTGCCAATATGTGACTTACAGGGTGCCTGTGAGCATAAAATAAGATAATGTATGTAAAGTGCTTTACATGCATAGAGCTTCATATAAATGTAGGTTGGTATTACTCTGCACTATGCATATGGATTAATATATACGTTGATTACCTTGGAGACATTTCAACTCAAGTACAAACATGCAAATCTTTATTCATCAAAAATGGAAAATTAGCTCCATCACATTACCCCTTTACCTGCACAACTCAGCTTTAAAAAACCCCTAACATTAACTACACAGAGCAGAGATGGGGCTACATTTCAGGCCAAAAGGGAGATATACCAATGCACAGAGAAATGTTCAGGGGATATACAGGTATGGAGATAGGGATGGGCAGTTAATATAATAGATTAGTCAGTCATGATGGGGTAGATTGAAAGCCTTGATTGAAAACCTCTGAAATACAAAAATAATTCACAAACCTCCTTTTCACCATTTCTCCCTTAAAAATGGTTAATTTCATTAATTTTTCTTTGCCCTGTGCTTCCAATGCCAACAACAATTAGTTGCAACATTGCCACTTGAAGAAATTCATTTCTGGGAGGTCTATCACTCAGGACAGGGTCTTCCATTTAGCCAGCACAACATTATTCATGCATGGAACCATAGGGTACAGCAAATGGAGAAATTTTGAATATTATGTTCACTTAATTTTCAAGGATGTTCACATAGATGGTGAGACTGATGCACACATTGCCAGAGTTAGCTCTGGGAAGTTTGAGAAGTTCTGAAGGAAATTGTGGGAGAGAAGAGGTACTAGAGTGCCCACCAAACTGAAGGTCGACAGAGCTGTTGTGCTGACCTCATTGTTGTATGCTTGTCACACCTGGACAGTCTACCAGCACCCTGCCAGAAAACTTACTGGCCTCCATTTGAATTGTCTCAGGAAGATTCTGAAGATCACCTGGCAAGGTAAGGTACTGAACACTGAGCTGAACTGCCAAGCATTCAAACTCTATGGCAGAAAGTGCAACTCTGATTGGCTGACCACACTGCTCAAACACCAAAAGTATGTTTGCTTCAAAGACTGTTTTATGGAAAACTCACACAAAAAAAGCGTTCCTATGGAGGTCAGAAGAAGCAATGCAGAGATATTCTTAAGGTCTCTAAAGAACTTTTGAATCAATTGTCAAACATGTTAGACCATAGCAAAGTACGAACCAGCATGTCATGCCTAAAACAGACACTATATGAGCAAAGCAGAATTGAAATAGTTCAAAGAAAATAAGAGATTGCATAACAAGAGACATCTCCACTCCAAATGTTCACATATACTATTTGTTTGACTTCTCAAAACCTTGCAAGCTAATGTTGGTTCAATCAGTCACACACACTGTACTTTGACCCTAAAAAAGTGATGCTATTTTGGTGCTCTTTGGGAATGAAGGACAACCACTGACCATCCATCACTCAAGATAGGTGCCACTTTGACAATCCTAAATGTTCACATACTTAGCCCACAGCACAGCTGAAGTAGCTGGAAATCCTTCCCACTGTCCCATCAATAGACCATAATAGATATATTGAAAGGGAAACACAGTTTTCAGAACTATTTGATCACTAATCTATCTTGCAAAGGCAATCTATATGTCATGGTGTTTTGTTCCAGGTTCTTGTCTTCTAAACTATTTGGAAAGAAATAAGTAATTTTCATCTGTTACACAGAAGACAGTTGATGAAGACTTTCTGCCATTATCAGGCCTTCATTGGTTCTGGTGGTAAACAATTGCTATTATGTTAGTACCTTATGAAATTCTACACCTCGGCAATGAACAATGTATTAAAGCCACTTTAATAAATGCATGGCTTTCTCTTTAGGGAAATAAAAGGAAAATATGCATCTTGAAAGGTTACTTAAGGTATAATTTTCTTCCATTTCCCTCGATACTATATTCCACCTTCTAGCAGCCTAATGACTCTAAAAGAGTTTGGGAAAGCACCATAAAACAAAGGGAACAGGAAACATTTGCTTGAATTCTGTTCCATGAGTCAAGAGGTCTATAATGCATGCCAGACACAAAATAATTAGGCTTATGCTAGTTTATAATCTGGAGGATAATGCTACTATATTATTTAGCATAGAAGTAATGACAAAATGAAGCTTTTCAATTATATCCAGAAGGCTGATATACCAATTCACTCACCTCATACATAACACTGGCTAGATATGTGCTTGATAGGATAACATTGAGTCACATTCAAGCATCCTGCAAAATATACCTTCATTTAATGGGAGAACATTCCATCAGTGAAAGTGTATTTTTTTAAAATAACTAATCTTTCTTTTGTCTCTGCTATGTGACTGGAGATGGGTAATGATGCTATAAATGAGCTCAGAACCAAAGCCATTGGTAAGAGGAAGAAAATACAGATCTATTCCTTATTAGAAATCAGGCTATAAAAATTAAATGTCACTCTAATAATTTACTAGAATCAGCTAAATTTCATATAATGTTCTTCTCCCTGTCTAGGGACTATTGCTTGAAAGACTTTCAAATCAAGCAGAAGGGCTTCCCATGAGCATTCTAACTACTAAAGCTTCTTATTAGCAATTGGTTTCCTCCTATGCTCTGCCCTATGTCCAAGCAAAGTAGACAAGTTTCCCTTTTAGTTCTTTTTTTTCCTGTCTCATTTGTGTGAATTTCAAATCATTTGTTATTACTTTAGAACCAATCTCTAAACAGTAAAAGTTATTTCTCCTGTGTTTGAAACCAGGAGGGCAATTTAGAAGATCAAGAAAGACTTTTCTTTTTTATTAATGCCTTCGAATCATCAATAATCTCTGAGACAAACAAGGGAGGCATTGCTCTGGGTTAGAGAGAATATGATTGGCAGGAGAGGAAGACAGAAAACAGCAACCTATGAAGATACATCAAGGACTTTCCTTCCATTAGTAGCACTAATCTAGTATTGTGTCCATCATAAGAAACTCAGGGTCAGATAATGATGCAACTAATCAAAGTCCCAAATAAAAAACAATGTATTTCCTTTGAAATAATTGAAGTATTGGCATGCAGAGACTATAAAACAAGTTTAATATTGCTGGAATTACTGGACTTCCTGGGCAGTCACTTCAAATTACTTTGCTTTGAAATGCATGAATTTTTTTTCAAAGGATATGAAAATGATTAGCCTTTTGTTACAGTTGTTCTAATAGTTATCATGGTGCAGTAAAGAGAACTATCAGTTCTTAAATGTGTGTTCTGTCGGGTCAAAGGAAAATAAAGACAAACATTTACTCTCCTCCATAAAAATTCATAAATAGTAAATATTATCTATAACTTTAATCTTAGTGTTTTTGGATTAAATTATACTAAAGGATCTTTAAGTACAAAAGATGATGACAAGCTCTTCGTGCAAATTGTACTTTTGGATTGATTTCCCCCTGTTTCCAATAAGGATGGTTTCATTTTCATAGCAGGATTGCATAAAGTTTAAAAAAATTATAAATAGCGAAATTAATTAAGGTTGGATTTTATGAGTCTCCAAATATGACCAACTGTGAAACCATTCATTTATGAGTATATGTATGTGTGTATACATATATATACATATATGTGTATATGTGTGTGTATTCATACACACAAATATGCATTTGTCCATGTAGGTGTGTGTGTGTGTGTGTGTGTGTGTGTGTGTATACTCATATGTACTGTAGTTTGTATATATACTATTTCTTTCATCACCTCCTTTTGCCTTTCGTCATTAGAAAAGCTTTTGTAGAGTAGCCTTGATAGAGATATTCTGTTTTTCTATAGTTCCTGGATACAATTATCTGTAACAGAAGATGAAGTTCAGGTTTATAAAGAATGCATTTTGAGTAGCTAGTTAAAAATGTAACCTTGAGAAGAATAGGGAGAAAGGTGAAAAGGATTCCATTTGGGGCATTTCTCTCCCTGTCCTCACACTGACTACAAGATTCTTCAAGAAAATTTCAAGGAAATAATTTCATGCTGAACTTTTAAACTCATATCCTCAAAAGGAGAGACAACAGCACACAGTAGAAAGAATACTGATTTTTGGCATCAAGGAATATCGGATCAAATCTTGCTTCCATTACTAGCTCATTTTGTGACTGCTGTTTGCTCATCTACAAAATAATTGCATTGGATTGTATATGCTCTGAGATCCTTGCTTGCTCTAAATTTTATGATGTTAGGAAAGATCTTAGGAAAATTTTGTGTAAATACCTCAGGTTTGCTAATGTGTTAATATGAAAAGAAATCCTTCAAAGCTCATTAAAATCTGATATTTCAAAATATTCTTTCCTTTACTTTCATCACTTGCTACTATAGAGTCTATGACTTTTTAGTCAGTTAAAATGGAACCAGGAAGAATCTTCTTAATCATCTGTGGTTTGTATTCAGTTTCACATAGGATATGTGTATATATTTTATATGTGTGTATGTATATGTGTATATACATATATTCACATACATATGTATAAATATGTGTGTGTTGTGTACATGGATGTATGTATATATGTGTGTGTGTGTATATATATATACTTTTGTAGGAAAGGAAGTAGCCCTTATACATAGGATCATTTCTATCTTAATTTAATACCATTTCATTAATTGCAGCACACCTTTCAATATTATCTCAGCAAATGGCTTTTTTCCAAATGCTTTTGTAACTACATCTTCAGTTTGCTATCACTTATAGTTCAAATTTCTCACCGTTTACTGAGTTAAAAAAAAGCATTGTTTATCTGCAATGAATGAATCTGCAATGAAAATGAATAGTGTTTCATTTTCTCCCTCTCTCTATATATAGATAGATAGATAGGTAGATATGTAGATATCAGTTAAGGCATATATGCCTAAAGCAAAAATAATAATTAAATCAGATATATGATACATAAGAATAGGTATAATATAATATGAATACTTATATATAATATATTCTGCCCTAGATATCTATATCTAGCTATCTATATGTGTGTGTGTGTGTATATATATATATATATATATGTGTGTATGTTTGTGTGTGTGCATACATAAAATTCAGGTATATCGATATAGATATATAGGCACAGAATATATAATTCTAGAGGAGAGAAAGTATTTGACCCCATAGCACATCATCTTTTCATTTTTTTTAACTTGTATTTTGATTTATTTTTGTATGGAATCTCCAGGAAGAAAACTCTCTCCACCAATGTACATCATCACCTACCCTAATCACCTACAACGAATAACAATAGAGAGTTGTATGAGCTATTAATTGGCCCAGGGTTACACAATCAGTGTGTGTAGAAAGTAGAGAGTATATAAAGATCTTCTTACCTCCTAGGCTAGCACTATATTCATTCAGCCATCTCTATAAGCTAAGATAAAATTCATTATTTAATTGTTTATTAAAAATAAGGAGCAAGGTAGGATCTACTTGCAGTATTTTCTCCTTGACCTCAGAGCTTTGGAGTTTGCTTATAATATTCCTCAGAATTTTATTTAGGAATTTATTTTAGGAAAAGATCAGGGCATTCTCTCATTTTCTATTCTGCTCTATGATTCTAGAATATCAGGAGTTTTCTCTTATCATTTCCTGAAATATGCTATCTAAGACCTTTATTTGATCGTGGCTTCAGGTATTCCAATAATTCATAAATTCCTTTGTTGTTGCTATCATTTGCTCATTTTACAGTCTATTTTCTGACATAGAACTTTATGTTACACTTGTGCCCTGGTGCTGTGAGCTAGAACTTGAGAACTGGTAATGGCATTGCTAACCAGCATCCAGTTCTATGCCCATTAATAGCACAGTCCCCTATATTATTCTGCATAGCACTTCCTTGTTGTCTCTGGAGTGAGAGCTGCTGAATCTGCTGCTATTTTTACTGCCACACCAACCTCCAAGGTCCTCAGTCCCCTCTCCACTGTTACAGATTTCTTCTTCTGACTTGGCTTATCTTGGGGCTAGAAAAAAAAAAGTCTTATCTTGACCTTTGAGTGGCTAGCCACTCTGGAATTCAATGTGACATGTTATTTTGATGTTGTTTGGAGGGGAATGTTGGAAAAGATTGACTGGAATGCTCCTCTGTCAGCTATGGCATTGTTGATCGCTCTCAATATAGGATCAGAAACAGAAACTGCTCTCAGTAAATTTAGTAGTGTACTCTTTTTTTTTATTTCAATATAAATTTATTTATTTAACTTTTTACATTTATTTTCACAAAATTTTGGGTTCCAAATTTTCTCCCCATTTGTCCCTTACCCCCACCCCAGTACGCTGAGCATTCTAATTTCCCCTATCACCAATCTGCCCTCTCTTC
>CM053774.1:100142860-100181792 GCA_028658325.1 Potorous gilbertii | reverse complement strand
GATAGGATGGAGGAAAATATAGTTAGTCTTACACAACATGACTATTATGGAAGTCATTTGCAAAACTACACAGATATGGCCTATATTGAATTGCCTGCCTTCCCAAAGGGAATGGGTGGGGAGGGATGGATGGGGAGATTTTGGAACTTAAAGCTTTCGGACCAACTGTCGAGTATGGTTCCTGCTACTAGGAAATAAGAAATACAGATAATGGGGAATACAAAGTTATCTGGCCCTACAGGACAAAAGAGAAGATGGGGTAAGGGAAGGGAGGGATGATGGAAGAGAGGGCAGATTGGTGATATGGGTAATTAGAATGTCCAGTGTATTGGGGAGGGGGGAGGAGACAAATGGGGAGAAAATTTTGGAACCCAAAATCTTGTGAAAATGAATGTAAAAAGTTAAATAAATTTAATTAAAAAAAAAGGAAATGTAAACAGTTCAATTTAATAAATCCCTTATGATTTTTCTTTCCTGTTTACCTTTTCATGCTTCTCTTGGTTGTTGTGTTTGAAAGTCACATTTTCTTTCCAACTCTGGTCTTTTCATCAAGAGTGCTTGAAAGTCTTCTATTTCATTGAATAACCATTTTCCCCCCTGAAGTATTATACTTAGTTTTACTGGGTATGTGATTCTTGGTTTTAATCCTACTTCTTTTGACTTTTGGAATATCACATTCCAAGCCCTTCAGTTCCTTAATGTAAAAGCTGCTAGATCTTGTGTTATCCTGATTGTATTTCCACAATATTCGAATCATTTCTTTTTAGCTGCTTGCAGTATTTTCTCCTTGATCTGGAAACTCTTGAATATGGCTACAATATTCTTAGGAGTTTCTCTTTTTGGATCTCTTTCATAAGGTGATTGGTAGAATCTTTCAATACTTATTTTTCCCTCTCGTTCTACAATATCAGGGCAGTTTTCCTTGATAATTTCGTTACAGATGATGTCTAAGGTCTTTTTTTGATCATGGCTTTCAAGTAGTCCCATAATTTTTAAAATGTCTCTCCTGGATCTATTTTAATAGGTCAATTGCTTTTCAAGTGAGATATTTCACATTATCTTCCATTTTTTTCATTCTTTTGATTTTGTTTTGTAAATTCTTGGTTTCTCATGAAGTTATTAGCTTCCATCTGTTCCATTCTAATTTTAAAAAAAAACTATTTTCTTCAGTGAAGTTTTGAATATTCTTTTCCATTTGACCAATTCTGCTTTTTAAAACATTCTCCTCATTGGCCTTTTAGACCTCTTTTGCCAATTGAGTTAGTGTACTTTTAAAGGTGTTATTTTCTTCAGCATTTTTGGGGTCTCCTTTAGCAAGCTGTTGACCCACTTTTCATGATTTTCTTGCATCTCTCTCATTTCTCTTCTCAATTTTTCCTCCACCTTTCTTTCTTGCTTTTCAGAGTCCTTTTTGAACTCTTCTATGGCCTGGGATCATTGCATTTTGGAGATTTTGGATGCAGAAGCCTTGACGTTTATGTCTTGTCCTAATGGTAAACATTGTTCTTCCTCATCTGAAAGGATGGGAGAGAGTACCTGTTCACCAAGGAAGTAACTTTTTATAGTCTTATTTTTTTCCCTTTTTTTGGCATTTTCCCAACCACTTATTTGATTTTTGAGTCCTTTGTCAGGAGTAGGATATACTCTGGGGACCTGTAAGTTCTCAGTTCTTCTAATGTGGCACAATCAAGGGAGAGGAGTTACTCCCTTACCTTGCCCCTGGCTCAGATTCGTATCAGTTGCTCAATTCCCCCCAGGGTCTTTAGATGTGTGGGGCCACTACTCAGGTCTGAAGTTCAGATCAGCTTCTCAGTTTCCCCAGGGGATTTGGTGAGATCTCCAACAGTGGAACAATAAATGCTAGCTGCTGCCTGCTGGGGCCACAGCCAGCCACTGTTGCTGCTGTCTCGGGTCTGGGCTAAGGGAGCACCTGTTCCCTTGTCATGAAGGTGAATAAGCCCTCTCATTGGCTTTTGAAGCTGCCCTTGGTGCCTGTGAGCTTAGGGATCTACAAACCTTTGCTGCTGGGGATTCTGCACCCAAGGCTCCTCCTGGCACTCTGCTGCCTATCCTGGGCTGGGTTCCTCTCAGCATCCAGTGTGACAGACCCTTTCTCCCAGCCTTCCAGGTCACCCTGGGCTGGATATCTCCTCCACTCTGTGGTTCTGAGGCCTCTGCTGTTCCAGAATCCATTGAGAGTCTTTCTTCCCAGGTGTTTTATGAGTTGTGGGGGAAGAGCTAGACTATATGCCTCTTTCTACTCCACCATCTTGGGTCTGTCCTCCTCCCCCTTCAATATGACTATGAGGTTCTTATTCACTCCTTAAGATTTTTAAGACTTTTAATGAAAAAACCTTTCCTTAAACCTGATTATGAATAAAGCTACAAAGACAGTAGTACTTATATTTATATATTAGTTTAACTCAAATTTAAAAAAGAAACAAACAAACAAAAACCTCAGAACATATAATCTTCTATTCATAGTAATTTCCTCTTAATTCACCCTCCATAGAGGCACAGAAACTCAGGGAACTCAAGATTCATATAGTCCAAATAATAACTATACAAGAATTCCCTTTATAGCTTCTCTTACAAGTCTTAATCCACCTTTTGCTTGAAATGGGTGATGAGACAGCCATTAGTTTTATGATAGTCTGTTCTAGTTTTGGACACTTCTAAATGTTATTTCATTCATTCATTCACTCATTCCTTTTTAGTTTTCATCAAATTATTATCTATTTCTCCACAATTTTTACCCATTCCTACAATTTGTGTCTTCTGGTACAACCAAAGTTTAATCACTCTTCCATGTGATACCTTTGAAAACTGATAGTTCTCTTATCTCCATCTTTTTTTTTCTCCACACAATACATCCTGTATCCTTTGTGTTGTGGCATGTCTCTCAGGGCTGCCATCATCGGCACTGCCTTCCCTCAGATGTTCTCCTGTTTAGGTTGATAAATCTAGTGTCCAGATGTAAATAAAGTACTCTAGATACTCCAGACATCATCTCCTTTAATCCGGATATAATGTCTCTATTAAAACATAGCATCATATTGGCTTTTCTGGTTGCTATTTCACGCTATTGATTCACTTTTCATTGCAGTGTGCTGACATCTCTATATCACTGTTTTTTACATGAACTATTGTATCCCACATACTGTACTTGTCCTATTCATGTAAAATAAGTCATTGATACATTTTGTTTTACATTCCCTTCATTTTCCCTCCTACAGAACATTTCTATATGTATTTTAAATATAAAGAGGAAGAAAAAAATAGAAAAAAGTGATCAATGCAGTCATAATGTCTTACTTCATATATAGATTAAGAATAGGGAGTGGACCTGTGATTTCACTGCTCTTGGAAATTTTCTGTGAAAATTTGCCTTTACCAGTGCAGGTCAGCCCTTTGATTGCAACTTACAATCTAAAAGAATTGCTTAAAGAACTAAGTGCTGAAATATTTTGGTCAGCATCTCATAGCAAGTATGTATCAAAAACAGAATTTTAATCCAGGTATCCTAATTAAACATTATCTTGATTGATTCAATCCACTCTTATGGTCTAATGAAATATTCTTGGATCCTGACTCCAGCATTTGTGCTAATTTTTCATTCAAGATTTATGTCATTGGCAAATCTGAGAAACATATAATCTTTGATTTTGTCCAAGTCATTGATTTAAGAAAAGGCACAGAACCTAGAGCCAAGGCTTCATTCCAGGAGTGTTCCTCAAGAGAATTCCAGATAGGTTGTCATTAATCCACTAATAGCCAGTCTTTATATTTTGTCATTTGCTTGGGTCAATATCCATCTAACAGTATTATTAGCTAACCCTTATTTCTACATCTTGGCCACTCACTGTGTTGATTTATTATAATGTCATTACAGACTCCCTTTTTCCACTCAGCATTAATTCCTTCCCTCTTTCCACAAGCTTATTCAGTACTTCCTTTTCATTAACATTCTTTCCTTTGGCCTGGCTACTGCATTGAGCTTCTAGTCTATTATTTCTTTTCTTTCATTCTTCGTTTTTAAAAAAAAAGTCATACATGCTAAGTGGCCATACTTGATCAAATTATTCATTCATCAATGACTTTTCCACACAGTCTTCAAACTATTCCTTCAAAAGTGGCACTGAAAATTCAATGACTTTTCTCAGTCTTTACTTTTTTTGTTGGTATTTATCCCTGTTAACTCCCACTTCCTTTTCTAAATTCTTTCCTTCCTTGATTTACATACCTAATACCTATCTAGCTTCTCCACCTATTCATCTGATTCATCAATTTCTATTTCATTTTCTGACTCATCATCTTCAGCTTACATCCTATTCTTAAGCATTCTCCAAGTTTTTACCTTTGACCTACCTACCTTTACTCCCTGTGCTTTCTTTATTTTCTTGATATCATTCACATAATCAATTGCCTGCTAAACATTTCTACTCATAAGTACCACAGACACCTTACGGTCATCAAGTCCAAAGTGGAACTAATCTTACCTTTATTATGAGCTTCTCCTCCTGATTTTCCTATATCTGTTAATGACGGATTTATAAGATTAATTTAAATTTAAAAGTGTGAGCCAATTGTCTTTCTTTCTAATGCCTGATCCATGTAATTAAACCCACAGCCTTATTGATTCAACTCTTGCATGGTGCCTGGTCCTACAGTACCTTACCCAAATATTATTTTACCTTCACATATTCTATTCTATTTGCTGACATTC
The DNA here is from genome assembly GCA_028658325.1 of Potorous gilbertii. Lineage (NCBI taxonomy): Eukaryota > Metazoa > Chordata > Mammalia > Diprotodontia > Potoroidae > Potorous > Potorous gilbertii. The sequence continues at coordinate 100,177,066 of CM053774.1, read as the reverse complement.
ACTTTAAAAGGTCATGTACTCTTCTCCTTCTGTATTTGTACTTTGTATGGGAAGACCTTTGGCACAGGATAGTTACAACCTCCTCCTTCCTTCATTTACACTACTTGAAATCTTATTCATTCTTAGGACTAGGTGCAAAGGCTTTTCCTTCATAAAGCTTTCCTTGGTCTCCCAGTTGGAAGAGATATCCCATTTGTTCAGCCACAAGCATATAACATTTTAGGAACCAATTTGACAGTAGACAAAGAATGTTTTCATTACAAGAACAATAGACAATTCCACAAATATTTATAGAGTGATGTTCAATTGTCTTTCAGTCACGTCTGAATTTTTATAACCCTATTTGGGGCTTTCTTTGCAAAGATCCTGGTGAAGTTTGCAATTTCCTTCTCCAGTTCATTTTACAGATGAAGAAACTGAGGCAAACAGAATTGCTATTTGCCAAGAATCACACAGCTAGTAAGTGTTTGAAGCCAGATTAGAACTCAGGTAGATGAAACTTTCTGATTCCGGGTTCAATACTCTATCCATTGAACCACCTAAATGCCCTTGCAGAGTGGTGGGATGGGAGAACTCTACCCCATGAAAGCTAGAATAGATTTTTTCTTTTTTATTCAAATTAAATTATTTACTTGTTTTCCGGGTTCAATAATCACTTCCATATATCTTGATTTTTTTCCTTCCTTCCCTGTCATTCCAACTCAATCCATGAGACAGCATACCATCTTATATAGGTTCTACATGTACTTTCTTATTAAATACATGTTGCATAAAAGAATTAACATGAATGGGAGAAACCAAAAAAACCAAAGCATAATACAAAATAAAATTGTCTCTTTCCACCTGCGATCAAATTCCACAGTTCTTTCTCTGGATATGGAAGACATTTTGCCTTGAGTCCACTGGAATTTCTTTAAGTCCATGCATTACAATGAAGTACTAAGTCTGCCAGAAAATTTTCTTGCACACTGTGGTTGTTGCTATGTATGAAGTTCTCCTTGTTCTGCTCCTTTCACTCAGCATCCGTTCATATAAGTCTTTCCAGGCTTCCCTGAAGTCTTCCTGTTGATCATTTCTCATAACAAAATAGTATTCTCTTATATTCATGTACCACAACTTGTTCAGTCATTCCCCAATTGGTGGGCCTCCCCTTGATTTCCAGTTTATCCACCAAAAAGAGAGCTACTATAAATATTTTTACACATGTGGGACCCTTTCCCATTTCTATTATTTCTTTGGAATAGAGTCCCAGAAGAGGTAATGCTGGGTCAAAGCATATGCCTATTTTTGTTGCCCTTCGGGCATAGCTCCAAATTGCTCTCCAGAATGGTTATATAAGCTCAAAGCTCTACCAACAGTGAATTAGTGTTCCAAATCTCCCACATCTTCTCCAGAATTTGTCATCTTCCTGATTTGCCATGTTAGTCAATATGATATGTGTGACATGGTATCTCAGAGTTGTTTTGATTTGCATCTCTATAATCAATAGTGATTTAGAGAATTTTTTCATATGTTCAGAGATAACTTTAATTTCTTCCTCTGAAAACTCCCTGTTCATATCCTCTGACCATTTATCAATTGGGGAATGACATATATTCTTGTACATTTGATTCAGCTCTCTCTATATTTTAGAACTGAAGCTTTTATCACAGACACTAGTTGCAAAAATTCTTTCCCAGTTTTCTGCTTTCCTCCTAATTTTGGTTGCATTGGGTTTGTTTGTGCGAAAACTTTTCAATTTAATGTAAACAAAATTAACCGTTTTGTGCTTTATAATGTTCTCTACCTCTAGTTGGATCATACACTTCTCCATTCTTCATAAATCTGATAAATACACTATTCCTTGCTCCTATAATTTGTTTACAATATCAATGTTTAATACCTAGATCATGTATCCATTTGCACTTTATTCTTGCACTATATTAATGGTGTCAGGCATTATTCTATGCCCAGTTTCTGCCACATTGTTATCCAGTTTTCCCAGCAATTTTTGTCAAATAATGAGTTCTTATCCCAGAAGCTTGGGTCTTTGGGTTTACTAGAGAATAGATTGCTACATTCATTGACTACTGTGTCTTGAGCATCCAACCTATTCCCCTGGTCTACCCCTCTGTTTCTTAGGCAGTACCAAGTGGTTTTGATGATTGCTCCTTTATAATACAATTTGAGGTCTGGTAGGGCTAAGCCACCTTCCCTAGCATTTCTTTTCATTAGTTCCCTTGATATTCTGGATCTTTTGTTCTTCCAGATGAACTTTGATATTATTTTTTTCTAACTCTGAAACATAATTATGTGGTGATATGATTGGTATGACACTGAATAAGTAAATTAATTTAAGTAGAATTGTCATTTTTATAATACTAGCTTGGCCTGCCCAGGAGTAACTGGTATTTTTCTATGTAGTTAGATCTGACTTTTCAAGAAAAATGCTTTATAGCTGTGTTCATGTAGTATCTGGGTTTGTTTTGGCAGGTAGACTCTCAGATCTACTGAGTAAAGCTAGCTTTAAATGGGATTTCTTTTTATATCTCTTGCTGTTGGATTTGTTAGCAATATATAGAAATACAGATGATTTTTCTGGGTTCATTTTGTAACCTGAAACTTTGCCAAAGTTGTTTATTATTTCAAGTCATTTTTTTACTTGATTCTCTGGAATTCTGTAAGTATAATACCATATCATTTGCAAATAGTGATAACTTATTTTCTACTTTGCCTATTCTAATTCCTTCAATTTCCTTTTCTTCTTTTATTGCTACAGCTAGCATTTCTCATACCATATTGAGTAACAGTGGTGATAATGGATATCCTTGTTTCACCCCTGTTCTTATTGGAAATGCATCTAGCTTGTCCCCATTGCACATAATGTTTGCTGATGACTTTAGGTAGATACTGCTTATTATTTTATGGAAGGCTCCATTTATTCCTATGTTTTCCATTGTTTTCAATAGAAATAGGTGTTGTATTTTGTCAAAAGCTTTTTCTGTATCTGTTGAGACAATCATGTGGTTTCTGTTACTTTTGTTGTTGAGATGGTCAACAATGTTAGTAATTCTCCTAATATTGAATAAGCCCTGAATTCCTGGTATAAATCCTACCTGACCATAATGTTTTATTCTCATGATGAATTGCTGTATTCTTTTTTGCTAAATCTTATTTAAAATTTTTGCATCTGTATTCATTAGAGAAATTGGTATATAATTTTCTTTCTCTGTTTTCTATCCTCCTGGTTTAGGTATCAAAAGCCAAATTTGTATCATGAAAAAGAATTTGGGAGGACTCCTTCTTCCCCAATTTTCTCAAATAGTCAAGATAGTATTGGAATTAACTGTTCTTTAAATTTTTGATAGAATTCACTTGTGAATCCATCCAGCCTTGGAGGTTTTTTCCTAGGGAGTTCATTGAAGCCTTGTTCAATTTCTTTTTCTGAGATTTGGTTATTTAAGTATTCCACTTCCTCTTCTACTAATCTGTGTCATTTATATCTTTAAAATAATCATCTATCTTATTTAGATTGTCTATTTATAGGCATAAAGTTAGGCAAAGTAATTTCTAATTATTGTTTTAATTTCCTAGTCATTGGAGGTGAGTTCACCACTTTCATTTTTGATATTGGTAATCTGGTTTTCTTCTTTTTTTAATGAAATTGACCAAAAGTTTATCAATTTTATTGGATTTTTTCATAAATCCAACTCTTGATTTTATTTATTAGTTCAATAGTTTTCTTAATTTCAAGTTTATTAATCTTTCCTTTGGTTTTCAGTGCTTCTATTTTGGTGTTTCCTTGGGGATTTTCAATTTGTTCTTTTTCTAGCATTTTCAGCTGTGTGCCAATTTGTTGATCTCTTCTTTGTCTATTTTATTCATATAGGCATTCAAAGATATACAACTTCCCCTAAGAACTGCTTTTGCAGTACCCCATAAGATCTGGATTATTGTCATTCTCTTGAATGAAGTTGTTGATTGTTTCTATGATTTTTTATTTAACCCACTCATTCTTTAGGATTAGACTATTTAGTTTCCAATTAATTTTTGGTTCATCTTTCCATGGCTTTTTATTACATATAATTTTTTTTTGCATTGTGATCTGAGAAGGATGCATTTACTATCTCTGCTTTTCTGCACTGGATTATGAGGGTTTTATGCCCTACTAGAGGGTCAATTTTTGTACATGTGCCATGTACCACTGAGAAAAAGGTATATTTCTTTCTATCCCCACTCAATTTTCTCCAGAGATCTATCATACCTCCTTAACTTCTTTCTTGTTTAATTTTAAGTTAGATTTAACAAGCTCAGAGAGGAGGAAGTTGAGGTCCCCCACTAGTATAGTTTTGCTATCTGTTTCTTCCTGTAACTCCTTTAACTTGTCCTCTTTGGATTTGGATCCTAATTTGGATGCTATACCACTAGGAGCATATGTGTTTGGTAATTAAATTGCTTCGTTGTCTGTAGTGTCTTTTAGCAGGGTATAGTTTCTTTCCTTATCTGTGTTGATTAGATCCATGTCTTCTTTTGCTTTGTCTAAAATTAGGATTGCTTTTCCCCTGCTTTTTTTTTTTGCATCAGCTGAAGCACAATATATTCTTTTACATTTACTCCGTGTGTATGCCCCCATTTCAAATGTATTTCTTGTAAACATCATTTTGCTGGATTATGATTTTTAATTCATTCTGCAATCCATCTCTGTTTTAGGAGAGAGTTTACCCCATTCACATTCATAGTTATGTTTACTATATATGTCTTTCGTTCCATCTTCTTTCCTCATGTTTATACTTTTAGTTCTCCCTCCTACCTTCCCCTCCACAATAGAGTTTTAATTTTTAACCACTGCCTCCCTTAGTCTTCCCTCCCTTCTTTCCACTCCCTCTTTTTTAATCCTTTTCTTCCTTTACTACTTCTTCCCACCCTTTTAAGCCTACCCTCCCATGTCTTTCCCCCTTCCTCTCCTACTGCCTATAGAGCTAGTTGTATTTCTATACTTAACTGAATTTGTTGTTCCCTCCTTGAACCTAATAAGATGAGAGTAACTCTCAAACAATGTTCATCTCCCTCTCCTCTTTCCCTCTTCTGTAATATAACTTTGTGATGTAATTTAGGTGTGATGTAATTTATCTGTCTCTGACTCCTCCTTTTCTCAACTCCCCTTCACACTCTTAAATCACGTTTTTATCATGACATCATTTACCTTATACCACTCCCTCTAGCTATGTATATCCCTTTTATATATTATAATAAATATATAATTTTCAAGATTAATAAGTATCATTTTACCTTAAAGGAATGTTAACACTTTGACCATATTGTGTAACAAGTTTTATCGTTTGATTTTTTTTTTCAGTGTTTGCCTTTCTATGTCTCTCTTGAGACCTGTGTTTAAAGATCAAATTTTTCTATTGAGCTCTGGCCTTTTCATCAGGAAGGTCTGGAAATCCCTTATTCCATTGAGTATCCTCCTTGCCTGAAATATTATGCTCAACTTTGCCAGGTAATTAATCTTTAGTTGTAGTCCCATCTCCCTTAACATATGGAATATCGTATTCCAATTCCTTCAGTCTTTTAACGTAGAAACTGCAAGATCCTGTGTGATCCTGACTCGATATTTGATATTTGAATGTTCTGGCTGCCTGCAATATTTTCTCCTTCACTTGATATTTCTGGAATTTGACAAGAATATTCCTTGCTGTTTTTAGTTTAGAATTCCTTTTGGGAGGTGAACAGTGGATTCCTTTGGTACTGATTTTGCCCCCTGGATCTAGGACTTTTGGGCAATTTTCACAGATTTCTTGGAAGATGTTGTCCAGGTTATTTTTTTCATCATGACTTTCTGATAGACCAACAATCCTTAGACTTTTTTTTCTCCTGGATCTATCTTTCAGGTCAGTTGTTTTTGCAATTAGTTAATTTACATTTTATTCTATCTTTTCATTCTTTAGACTCTGATTGATTCTTGATGCCTCATAGAGTCATTAACTTCTGCCTGCCTAATTCTAATTTTTATCAAATTATTTTCTTCAATTAACTTTTGCATCTCCTTGTCTATCTCTCCACGTTCCTTTTATATGAATTATTTTCTCCAGTTAGGTTTTGTATTTCCTTTTTCATTTGTACAATTTTCCTTTTAAATTCTTCTGTGATTTCTTTTGCTCATAATTTTAAATCATTGGTCAGTTTTTCTTCTATTTCTCTAATTTAGCTTTTAAAATCCTTCCTGAGCTCTTCCAAGAATGCTCTTTGTGCTTCAGACCAGTTCATATTCCCTTCTGAAGTTTTAAATGGGAGTACAGTCTAAATGCTGACTTCTTTGGTATTTGTGTTTTGGTCCATGTGCCCATAGAAAGATTCTGTGGTCTTTTCCTTTCTGCTTTGCTTCTTATACTCATGATGATCACCCTTTTTCTGGTTTTTAAAGTCGATCTCTGAGTCTGGGGCACAGGGCGCTCTGTCCCACAATTCTTCTGCCTAAAATTTGAGACTTTGTGTGGTGTGGCCTCTGGTTCTTTCAGCTAGAAGCTACAATTTTGCAACTTCCCTGATGCTGAGCTGGCTGGTGTTGGAAAGCAGAGGCCAGATGAAGTCCTTTTGGGTTTCCTCAGAGTTACTCTGGAGCTAATTGCATTAAGTGTGGGGGAGGGGTGGTCTGCCCACAGGAGGTCTCGTTTACTGAGCTAGAGCATAGGCAACTCAGCAGTTGGTGATCCTATCTGTGCTAGTGTCGTTCCCATTTCCCTGGGGTGCTGAGGCATGCCTGGAGTCCTGATGTTGGTGGTTGTGGGCTTCACCCTCCTGTTGCTCGGGATCTTCTCCCTGTTTGCTGAGGTGGGGCTATCTGGGATAGCTCTGGTCCTGCACTGGTCCCCTTCATCGACAGCAACAGGGAACCTCCTTAACGATTTCCCTAGTCTCACAGGCTAAGAGACTGTGTTCCCCTTCTGCTGCTTCCACTCTTCCAGGATTGTTTTCTGAGAAGAAATTTTCGTGGCTCTTTAAGGTCAAGAAGGTGAGGGAGAGAGCAATTACTAATCACTCTGCCATCTTGGCTCCCAGAACAGGAAATCTAGGTATTTCTTTCTGAAAAGGTAAAGCTGTTCATGAGACTTAGTTCACTCAAGGAACTAAAGGCTTGGGCTGCTGGACTAGCTTTTTTGTTGTCTCAATACAAAAAAAAATTACCAAGAGTATAAGGAACTCTAGTTATCACTCCCTTGAGCTTCTGACTAGTGTCATGTCATGACCAAGTAAGAAGCAGGGAAGTTTCTCTCAACTGAGTAAATGTTGTGTCCTCCAAAAAAAAATCTCTATGTGTTCTGAATTTTCTTCCCCTGCTATAGTTAAATAGACTTCTTTTTTTACTGCTAAATATTACACATTCCAATATTGAGCCTTAAACAACAGACCAGACCATCTGGGTGTAGGTAGTTGTTATTGTTGTTCAGACATTTTGGTTTTCTTGGCCAAGATACTGGAATGGTCTCCCCCTTCCTTCTCCTGTTCACTTTACGGATGAGGTTACAGATGGAGACAAATGAGGTCAAGTGACTTGCCCAGGCTCACACAGCTCGTAAATATCTGAGACCAGACTGAAACTCAAAAAAATGAGTCTTCCTGACTCTATCCCTGATACTTTATCCACTGCGCTATCAAGTATCTATTATATAAAAAGCAGCGAATTTGGCAGTAGATAGATATCCAATGTAGTACAAATTTCTTAAATCTTAGTTTAAAATTTAACCAAAACTAAAGCATTTCAATCAAGTGTAATTTAGATAAGACATGATCCTTACACACAAAGATCAGTCTAGTAATTGGAAAATACATATGCATACACACACATATGTATATGAACATATATGAATATATGTGTATATGTATATATTATATATAATATTTTTGTATGCACACATACATACATACATGCATGCACATATTCTTTGAGTCCTTTTCAAATTTCTCATCATTTCAAATGTTCCTGGGTTCCATCTTTGAGAAAGAAAATATGGATTAGGTACTCTTCCAAGAGTTTCTTTTGGCAACCTAAAGTGGGGTTGATTTTGAAGAATGAAGAGAACTGAAAAGACTTAAAATCTTGCTCGCACTCTTGCCAATGCTACTCCAACCAATGTGCTTTGGAATGGGGGTTACATGACATTGATCATTTTTTTTTCGAGTACTTTATATTCATTCTTCTTCCAATGCTGAACATATCCTTCTTTGTATTCTGTTCATTTGCTTGTATGATAGTGAGCTCTTTGAGAAGAGGCTGTTTTTTATTAATTTTTATTTTCTGTATCTAATAGGCATTGAGCACACATTGAATTTAATGGACTTGAATGCCTAGTGTATCCATCTCATCCTATCCATGTGTAATGACACTACCCCAGTCTTTTATGGTAGCTACTACGTATTTTATTTTTTCCCTCTCTATTAATTGTGTTGTGACTTGTATGCATTAAGCCCTTTATAAATACACATTGGGAGGAGGGAGCAATTTGAAGTCAACACTCGGGGAGAGACAGGATCAAAAGAGAGAATAGCAACAATGGGAGGCAGGATAGGATGGAAGGAAATATAGTTAGTCTTACACAACATGACTATTATGGAAGTCACTTGCTAAGCTACACAGATATGCCCTATATTGAATTGCCTTCCTTCCCAAAGGGAATGGGTGGGGAGGAAGGGATGGAGATAAGTTGGAACTCAAAAGTTTTAGGAACAACTGTTGAGTATTGTTCTTGCTACTAGGAAATAAGAAATACAGGTAATGGGGAATAGAAAGTTATCTGGCCCTACAGGACAAAAGAGAAGATGTGGACAAGAGAAGGGAGGGATGATAGAAGAGACGGCAGATCGGTGATAGGGGAAAGTAGAATGCTCAGTGTACTGGGGTGGGAGAGGGGACAAATGGGGAGAAAATTTTGGAACCCAAAATCTTGTGAAAATGAATGTAAAAAGTTAAATAAATAAATTTATATTAAATAAATAAATACACATTGACTAAATTAATTTCTGACAATGGTATCACGATTCTCTCAATTGCTTTGATTTGTTTTGTCTGCTTCTTAATTTCTATCCGACCAACGATCATTTTTATTTAATTCTTCTATATAAATTTATGAATAGATCTTCTTAATATGTAAGCTGTCTTCTGAATAAGCCCCTTCTACATTTCCACTGTTAGTATTCCGAGGTTAGTGCTCATCACTTCAAGTCTGTTCAGTGTGTCACAAGTTAAGACTTATCATGCATGTACTAGATACAGAGGAAATAAAACAATCCCTACCCTCATCAGTCTTATAATCTAACAAATAGGTAAGATGCCAGAACAACGATATAATAACATATTATAAAAGTGTATTAGAACTTTAAATAATCAAGATATTTTAGGGCAAAGAAGAAAGATTATTACTGAACAGGAGGATCAGAGAATTTTTATTGACAAGGTGATGTTTGAATTGAGATTTATAATGTGGTTAATAATTAATTGAGGATGATAATTGGTTGTGGATTGTGGATTATGTTTATTGATTTTATGTGTTGGTAATAATTCAATGTGAGAAGAGGAAGGAGAGTGGGGCCTTGTAGAAATAGGGTACAATGTGAAAAAATAAGAATACTGTGAATATGGAGAGACTAAAAACAGTCCCATTTTCGTAGATCATTGTGTAGATCATAAACACACACACACACACAAATACACAAATTTATGAGTTATGTTATATAAGAGAGAATAACAGAATATTTTTAGAGTTCATCAAAAAAATGCCAGACTTATTTAAAGTCAGATTTTACTGGGGATAACACAATTTTGAGCTAAAAAGTAGCACAATCAGAAGAAATATTACTCTTACTCCCAGATAGGATTAGAGTTGTGATGAACTGGAGATGAGAAGACCTCCATGAAAGTGCAAGTCTAGGTAGATTTCATTAAGAATCTATGTTAAGATGGTGTTAATCACAACAGAGAGGAAGGATTGATTTGAGGGTTATTGCAGAGATAAGCAAGAAGCCTTAGCAACTGACTGGTGAACAGTAATGGTAAAGTCCAAAAAATTTCAGCATTCTGAACATGAAGAAGATGAGGAATACTACTTGCATGTAGAGATATTTAGAAGTCTGAGCCAGAAGCAACTTTAGGGAAAACACACACACACACACACACACACACACACACACACACACAACACACACACACACACACACACACACCCCAAAAAAACAGTCTTGGACAGGTTGATTTTGAGGTGTTAGTGTGGAAAAAGGTGGAGATGTTTGGTAGGCAGTTGGATATGTTTTTGTCTTCATATTCCTAGGGCATAATACTTCACACACAAAAGGTAACTGGTAATGCTTACTGAATTGAATTGAAGATGCAAATCTGGAGGTCATAAGACCCTGAGTCATTTGTGCAGTGGTCTCGGTTGGACCTATTTTTGTTGTTTTTCTGCCTCTTCAGTTGGGTTTGACTTTCGGTGATCCCATTTTTGGTTTTCTTAACAAAGATATTGAAGTGGTTTTCCATTTTCCTCTCCAGCTCATTTTATAAATGAGGAAACTGAGACAGGATTATATTATTTGCCCAGGGTCACACAGTTAGTGTCTGAGGTCATATTTGAACTCAGGTTGTCCTGACTCCAGGCCCAGCACTCTATCCACTGTACTACCTAAGACCCTAATTGGAGCTACAGGAGTGAAAAAAATAAACAAGAGGGAAGCAATAAAGAAAAATATAATAGGAGAAGACCAAAAATAAATCCTTGGAAAACATCCGTATTTAAGGGTTGTCAAGAAAGTAAAAATTATTAAAGAAGTCATAGAAAGGCTATTTAGAGAAATTTAAGGAGTAGGAAGATACTGTGTTTGTATAGCAAAAGTAAAAAAGTAAATATCTAGTAAAAGGATGGCAATTTCAGAAGTATAGAGATGGCAGTAAGAGTTAATGTTTTTATTTTTATTTTATTTATTTAAAAATTATTTTTATTTAGTAATTTAATATTTACATAAAATTTGCATACTTCAGAAAAATATATGATTCTCATAACTGTGCTAGGCAACAGGCACACTATGTTTGCCCCATAGTATGTTCTTAATACATGTTTATTGATTGAGTGGGTGTTTACTCTTATTATTGTAAATATTTTACAAATGAAAGAACTTGAGAAACATATTATGTATTAAGTAACTCAGATGAAGTAACTTTCTCATTATGACATAGTTGATAAGCATTAGAATTTGTTACCAATTCCATCCTCATCACAGCTAAAATGCTGTACCATTTTTTCTTTTGTACCATAGTCTCTCTGAGAAAGAGAACTCAAGTTATCAAGTCCAGATGGACTTGTAGCATGAAAACACAAAATACTACTGCACTGAAACCCTGCAAAATACATGTCCTGGACCATCATCCATGGTTCTAAAAGAGGTATCATGTAACAAAGAAAGACCAGTCTCATCAATTACAAACAAAAAGAGCATAGTCTCTGCCAGTCAAAGATTAATAAGTTTGACAACATGTTATCAAAGGATTGCCTTGTTACCACTTGGAAAGGGAAAGAGGGATCAGTAGAAATCAGCATGATTTTATCAAATACAAATCATTCCAGATTAGCTCAATTACTTTAAGAATAATTTATCATCACTTTTGGCTTTCAAACAAGATTCATTTCAAAATAAATCTCCCATTTCATAAAACTATCTTTTTCTTTAATAAAGTCATGCCATAACAGATTATAATTTAATAATGAGAAAGTGGTATCATAGCATTTGTCTAAAATTCATGCATTTCTCTGATGTTTTCATTTACATTAACTGTTGCATGCATTGTTCTTTTGTTTTTTTTTCTTTCTTTGCATTCTTTCTCTGCATTAAATTCGTATAAGTATCAACTGAATAATTCATATTTGATATTTCTTATGGTATAATAATAGCATTGCATTTTATCCACATAAATCAATTTCTTTGTAATTCCTCACTTGATGATGCAAACATTGAATTTCCTGCTTCTAGCTACTGTAAAATAGGTTGCTATAAATATTTTAGTCCATATGTTACTTTTTTTTAAACTGACCTCACATAATAAGTCTAGTAGTAAGGTGAGTACATAAACAAGGATAAATAATTTAGTAACTTTACTGGTAATTTTCAAATTGTTTTCCAGAAAAGTTGACTTAATAGATAGTTCCACTGATAATTCATTGAAGTTTCTGTCCTCCCACAAATGCTTCAACATCGAGCATTTTTAAACTTGCTTTTATCTTTACCCATTTGATGGGTATGAAATGACAACACAGTGTTTTGATTTGGATATTTTGTTAATCAGTTGGAGATTTAAAAAAATTAGCTTATAATTTGAAATCCTCTTTTTTTGGGCAAAATTGTTATATCATTAAAAAAATGACAAATAGTTTACGACATCCTTAACTGACCACTTAGTTACTGGGGAATGATCCTTAGTGTCATATTTTAGGATTTATGTTTTATACATTGTGGATATCAGACTTTTATTAGAAATGTTGAATGCCTGCATAGTTGACTGTTTCTGCATTTTATTCATAAAATAGTTGCATTGATTTTGTTTATGCAAAAACTTTTATATTTTTAAATAACTTAAATTATCTCTTATCAGTAATTTCTTCTATCATTGGATATGAATTCTCTCCTAACAATGGACACAAAAGTTAACATCATCCATTGTATACTTTTTCTTTATTAAAGATGTACCTTTTTCATGCACAGTGCTTATTCATCTTGAATTTATTGTGATATATTATATGAAATGTTGGTCTAACCCTATTCACCATTAAAGAAACTTCCAGTTTTCTCAGCAAATTTTATTGAATTAGGAGTCCTGTCCTCAGTTCCTGTGACTTCTGGGGTTTATCTAACACTAGGTGACTATTCATATGTGTTTTAGTTTTGATTACTCACGCTCTTTATCTGATCTACTTTTTTTTTTAAACCAGCACAAAATAATGTGGTCAATTACTTCCTTATTAAATATTGTGAGATATAGAAATAACCTTTCGTTTGATGATACTATTGTTTCTTTTGAAAGTACTGGTGTTTTTGTTCCTTCAAATTAATCTAATTATTAATGGCATTTGTCAATCAAAGTATAGAACTAGAAGGAAATAGTAACTAAATTAATAGAATTCTGCAAAGTCAGTTAAGTAATATTGTAATGTTCATTAGAGGAAGCTAGGTGGCTCAGTGGACAGAATGCTAGGCCTGGATTCAGGAAGACCTAAGTTGAAATTCAGCCTAAGACAGTTACTAGCTGTGCAAACTTGGGCAAATCATTTAACTTCTGTTTGCCTTAATCTGCCATAGCAAACCACCTTAGTATCTTCGCCAAGAAAACCTCATGGACAGTATGTCCACATGATTACCATGAGTCAGACTCAACTGAACACCTGAATAGTAAAAATATAATTTCCATTGTGTTGGCATGACCTAGTCATGAACATTAAATGATGCTCTATAGGTATTCATTTCTGGAAAAATAGTTTGGACTTATATATACACAAATCCTAGATATTTTTTCCTGTTAGAGAAATTCTAATTAAATATATTTAAAAACTATTAAATATCTATACACAAAACAAAATTGCTTAATAATCATTTATATGCAATACTTTTTAATGCACAGATACCATAAAATTTTATCCTTTTTGTATGTCATCTAATTGAGACTCTTAATTTGTTGTTGTCTTTTTTAATTGAGTTATTTAGGTCATGCCTGATTGTTGCTGGGTTTTGTTTTTTGTTTTGTTTTGTTTTTTTTAGCAAAGATACTGGAATAATTTGCCATTTCCTTCTTCAGCTCATTTTATAGATGCGGAAACTGGGGAAAATAGAGTTAAGTGACTTGTCCAGGATCATGTAGCTAGCAAGGAGCTGAGGCTGGATTTGAACTCAAGTCTTTCAGATTCTGGCTTGATGTTCTATCCACTGCACCATGTAGCTGCCCCTGAGGCTACTAATAATTTCACTTTAAAAATCGTTTATCTGATAGACTTTTTAAAGGAAACTCATGTATTTAAATGTCATTTTGCCTACTCACTGTCAATGATTGGTACATTAACTTTTCCCTTCATATTGTTTTTCCATTTAAGTATTTTTACTACTATGCCAAATGACAACTGATAATGGAGTAATATTCATTTTATCCCCAAACTTCTTTGGGAAGTCCTTATTGGTTCACCATTTAAAAAAAAACACCACTAGCTAATACATTTTTTCATCATATTCAAGATGAGTTTTTCTATAGCAATATTTTTTAATGTTTTTAACACAAATAAGAATTGCATTTTATGGAACCATTATTCTACCTCTATTAATGAAATTGCTTTATTTTACATTATTAACTATGCTAGAGATTTTCTAATATTGAGTCTTCTCTGCATAACTATGCATAATTCCAAGTCAAGTCAAGACAACAAATATTTATTAAGCACTGGCTATGTGCAGGTAATGTGCTAAATTCTGAGAATACACACATGCACACACACAACATTCAATTGAATTAACTTATTGGTGCACATGTCTTGAAACAGTATTTCAGCTACATGTTAGATTAGACACATTTTTTATGTGTTGTATTGGGAAGTTAACTATCATTGTTGTTCCTTTCTCTTAGAAAATACATTCAAATTCCAAACAAATGCTTTGGAAACACATATTTTGGACACAACATGTCTATACTTTGTGGACTTGGGTCAATTATTTCCTTTCTATTGTCTCATTTGTAGAATATGGTCATATTGATATTTATATTTGATGTTTGTGAGAAGACAGATAAAAATTCCTTTAGTTTTTACCATTTCCAACCAGTTAATTTGTTGAGTGATCCTTTAATCTTTAAAATATTAGACTATCCATACTAAGCATATCAGTTAATAAACTTCTACAAATTTCAACATCATATAATAATTTCCTATTTTTTAAATTGATTTCTAAAGCATTTCCTATAATTAAATCAAACATTCTTGATTTTTTCCTAGTCCTAAAGGAGAAAGCAAGCACTGAAATTCATAGACAAACCTAATTAATTAATTATTTTACTAAGAAGGAAAATTATGTTTTCTGAGTGAATCTATCTTAGTTATCATGGTATTTATAAAATCCTGGAAGTCCAAAGGTGTTGATACTCTATAAAGTTTCTGAGTACTTTCCATACAACTATGGATTGGGCTTTTTAGACATCATTCTTTTTATGAGGTTCAACCTAAAAATTCAGTTCTATGGGAGTCATGAAAATTTGGTAAAAGAGTGAGTACCCCAAGTGTAAAGCACACAAGAAGGGTATCTGGATTAGGTTATTATTAACATTAACTGCAAGAAGGACAGAACTATTTTGGTATATTTCTTAGTGAATTTCATCTTGTACTTCATAGATTTAATCTCTTTGGGTCTATTATACATGGACCTCTTGAGAATCTCAGTGACTAAGAAACTAACAGAGTAACAAAGCAGATTCCTTTTACATATTATGAGAAATGGATGATAAAATAAAAGGTTTAGTTTAGAAAATTAAGTAATTCTGTCTATCCTTTGTATATCACACTAAAATACTAATACAATAAGAATATGGCTATTAAAATGAAGCACATAAACCCTTTTTAGTTACCTACAAAAGATAAGGCACCATCCTAGATAATGTTTAAACAAAGGTAAATTGATTAAATAATCATGGCTAAACGGAATTGGGAAGACCAGAGAGAGTAATATACACACAGGCCTATCTGTTATCCTTCCCAGAAGTAGTTTCCTTTTAATAAGTAACTTGAAAGGACAGCATAAAGAACAAAAAGGCCTATTTTTCTCAAGAAGCAGTCCCACGCCTTGATTAGTGGCATTACACAGTATTGAATTTTAAGTATAACTGTAATTATGTAATAAAATGCTTTTATGTTTTTGCTTTTGTTTATTTCTTACTTAAATTTAGAAGATTAGAAGTATTATGATATAATTAAATAATGTAAGTTTTATTAATTTATTTTAATTATAAATTTGATATAATTATTACAAATTATATAAATGATATATGATATGCTATATGATTTGTAAGCTGATAGAAAATGTGAATTGTTATTTTTTTATCATAAATATTTAGGAAATAGCATGATATAAAGGTCTTAGAGCCAGGAAAATTTGGTTACAAGGCTTTCCTCTGGCACGTATGTCTTTTACTGAACTTCACAGAACTGCATAGTACTCTTTAAGGTCATGAGTTGCAGGGAAGTGCCAATCTGCATTGGTGTAGGGTTTCTCTTCAAAGAATTTCCCTATGCTAGTCAAATTCCTAGTCCCTATATCTATAATGAGATTTTAAGAGGATTCTAAATGGATGGTTATACTTTTGTTGAATATTTTTTGAATTACATGTAAAATGTTAACATTAATTTAAAAATGAATTCCAAATTCTCTCCCTCCCTTTCTCACATCCCTTTACCCTGAGATGGTAAATAATGAATAATATATTTTCATATCAGTCATGGTGTGAAAGGAAACACATCAAAAACACAAAAAAAATAAAGGGGAAAAATAGTGTCTTTGTGTGCATTTAGTCTCCAGTACTTTCTCTGGAAGTAGATAGCAGTTTTCATCATGAGTACTTTGGAATGGTCTCGGATCATTGTATTGCTGAAAATATTTGTCATTCACAGTTGTTCATTGAACAATATTGCTGTTACTGTGAATATAGTTGTTCTGGTTCTATTCACTTTAGTAACATCATTTCATGTAGGTCTGTCCATGATTGTCTGAATGCATCTTTCTCATCATTTTTGATAGTACAATGATATTTCATTACAACCATATACCACAACTTGTTTAGAAATTCTCCAAATAATGGATATCACCTCAGTTACTAAGTCTTTGCCAACAGTGGGGCGGAGGGGAGGGGGGCGGAATCTGCTATAAATATTTTTGTACAGTTGGATTCTTTTCTTTTTTTTTATTTCTTTGAGAAAGAGACCTAGTAGTGATAGGGGTAGTTCAAAATGCAAGTATGCATAAATTTATAGCTCTTTGGACATAGTTTCAAATTGCTATCCAGAATGGTTGGTTTAATTTACAATTCTACCAAGACTGCTTTAGTGTCCCAATTTTCCCACATCCCCTCCAAAATTTATTATTTTCCTTTTTGTCATATTAGTCAATATAATAGGTGTCAGGTGACACCACAAAGTTGTTTTCATTTGGATTTCTCTATTCAATAGACATTTAGAGCATTGTTTTTCTCATGATCATAGATACATTTGATTTCTTCATACACAAATTCCTCTTCATATCTTTTGATCATTTATGAATCAGGGAATGATTTGCATTCTTATAAATTTAACCCTATGTATATGGATGTATATGTGGGTATATATATACACATATATACCCACATATAAATCCATATACACCCACACATATATGTTGCATATATGTATGTGTGTCTATACATTTACTATACATATATATTTACATATATACATGTGTACATGCACACATATCTCATACATATATTTATAGTTTCTAATGAAGGGGGGAAGGGCTAAAAACATTCTAATTTGAAGATGACTGTAGGTTAAAAAAATCTCAAGGCTTCAGATACTGGTGAGAACAGCCTTCTTCCACCTTGGAAAAATCAACTCCTGCTGATTCAGTCTTTCCAAAGAAGAAACAGAGTTGAGCCAATGAAGGATTTGCATTAAGGGACCAGTTCGTATAGTTACACTTATCCTGAAGGAAAGAGAATTGAAATCCAGATTATGATAGTACCATTTCCATAGATTGCACAAGGTAGATATACAGGTCTGTGAATCATTTCTTCTCTAACTAAGGAAATTGAAGCAGCCTGGCAGGAATGACAAGGGAATGTGCCTACCTACAAAATGTAAAGAACCAGAAAGGGAATGGCAGGTGAATATTTTTTAAAATAAATTTAAAAAATTAAATAACAAAATTTCGAGAGGAATATCCTGAAAAAATCCAGAACTCAAGCATATAAATCATATAAGGAGAGACTAAAAGTAGAATGAATGATGAGTTTTGTAAAGGAATACATTGCTTTCTTAACAAATATGACAAGGTATAGAAAAGCGACTTAAATGCCTAATGAAAAACAGAATCCTGTAGAAACTCAAGTGAGTATGAAAAAATAAATTCCAGAATATTTCAAAAGAGATGCGTAATCTGTAAAATAAATTTAAAATGAACATAGGTTAAAACTATGAATGAGGAAATGAATGGAGAAATAAGTTTAAACAGTATAAAAGCAGTATAGAAGAAATTGCATTCACCCTGGAGAGTGTTTATCAATACATAGATGAGAGATTAACAAATTGAAGCACAAAAGATATTGAAGTGGAGAAAACAGTGGAAAAAAAGGAAGGAAAATGCAGCAATATTAATAGAACTCATGGACTCTATAAAAACCAAAACTTTTGACCTTCAGGACTGGAGGCTTATAGATAGTTTAATATTCATAGGATTCCTAGTAAAACAATATGAGGAATCAAAAAATCTGAATATCCTAGTACAGGTAATAATGACAGAAAACTGTATAGAACTTTTGAAATTTGAGAAAATAGTACCAATCCAGATGTTGCCTGTAGAATAACATAGTCCATAAAATATATATGAGTTAACTTAAGGAGTCACTAAAGAAATAGTTATATCTAGGAAATACTCTTTAAAGAAGTAAATAATTTGAGAGATATTGCTTATTCATGGCTAGTCACTGCAATGTAATAAAAGTATTGATAGTGCCTTCTAGTTTAGTGTTTTACCAAACACATTTTGACATAATAAGTTTTTGGAATGAGATAAAATAATAATAAATTTCATTAGGAGGAACAAGACATCTATAACTTCAAGGGAATTTCAAAAGTGTCTGCCATTTCACATCTCAAATTATATTCCGTTAAACTTATTTTAAAACATTGGACAACAAAGCTTTTGAGAGCTGGTTAAAAGATAAAGATTCTATCACAAGGGAAAGAAAAGATAGATCAACCTTGGGAGAGAGATTTATTAGCCACACAATGACTTATTGTGGTTTTCTGGTAATACAGAAAGAATGAGAACTTAAAACGTAATGGGACAAAGGACTCAAGAGTAGAGGTCAGCGTAAGATGAATGCTTTCTCCCCAATATCCATCAGATTTGTCCCCACACTCTGTTCTTCATGCCAAATGGCTTCATAACAAACCTTATAAATTACTGCAACTTGGACTATTCCATATGGGTCTTCCCAACTCAGTTCTTTGCCAACCAACCCCTGAGAGAATTATTTTTAGGGACATAAATAGTTGTTTATTCCATTACTCAAAAATCTTAGATTACTCCAAAGTTCAAATTCATTTTAACAGTATCCTCCCTTTCCAACCTGATGCCATATTTATTCTTTTTCTACTCCCTCCATTTTCTAATTAAACTAGGCTCCCATATCTATATTGTGATCTCACATCTCTGGACCTTTGTTCAGACTGCATTCTATGTGTAGGATACTCTCCTTTTCAACCTTTGATTTTTGAATTTCTACCTATCCTTGGGGCAGCTAGGTGGTGCAGTGGATAGAGCACCAGTACAGGAGTCAAGAGGACTAGAGTTCAAATCTCACCTCAGATACTTAACACTCACTAGCTGTGTTTCCTTGGGCAAGTCACTTAACCCCAATTACCTCATCCTGGGTCATCTCCAGTCATACTGTTGAATATCTGGTCATTGGATTCAGATGGCTGTGGAGAGGAAGTGAGACTGGTGACCTGCACAGCCTTCCCTCACTCAAAACAAAGTCAAATGCAAGTCATGTCATCATTTCTCCGATGGCATAGTCTTCTTCTGCAACAAAGGATGAACACACCTACCTATCCTTAGAAGCCCAAACCAAATGCTACTTCTCATAATGTCTATTACCATTGAAGCTTGACTTTATCATAGTGATGTCATTTTGATCCTCTTGGAGAATGAAGGAAAATAACCAACTAACCAACAAACCATGTCTATTCCCCCAATCTATCATAAAATTTATTAGACTTCACAACTCATATTGCATTTGTTTTGTAACTTACTAATGACTTACTGTTTATAATTATGTGTTGTAGTAATTTATTTTGGCTTGCTATGAGTACCCTGAGTACAGGGGCCATTTTTCTGCTAAATGTTATGTCTCCAGCATCTAGCACAGTTCTTTCATCACAACAGAGAATTAACTCTAGGAGTGACTTTTCTGTGTGTCTGTCTAGTATTCTTTTGGAAAATATTCATAAACACAGACTTAATCATGTGTCTTTCAGTATTGTTTTGTTATTGTATCATTATTTAACCTCGACAATTTGGTAAATTGTCTTTCAAGTTTGCTAAATTCCTGGAGGCAGGAATGGACTTCTTTGTTTGGCTTCCCCCCAGTACTCATTAGAGTGCTTTGTACAGATTAGTCACATATGCATATATGTGTATATATCTGTGTATATATACATATATGAATATGTTTTGTGTATGTATATATACACATGCATGCATGCATATACACAAACATATGTGTGCTTATATTTGATTTCACTGGAATTACTACACGTGATGGGCAGCTAAATGGATAGAGTTGTGGGCCTGGAGTCCGGAAGATACATCTTTTCAAATCTGCCCTCAGATAATTACTAGTTGTGTGACCCTGGGCAAGTTACTAAACCCAGTTGGCCTCATTTCCTTATGTGGAAAATGAGCTGGAGAAGGAAGTGACAAACCAATCTAGTGGTTCTACCAAGAAAACTCCAAATGAGGTCAGAAAGAGTCACAACTGAAACAATTAACCAACAACTACAAGCTCTACAATTGTATAGTTTTTTCTCATAGAGGGGCTTTTTAAAGTCTATGGTTTAGCATGAAAAGTGGAAATTGAGGCAAAAACCCAGATACTTAAATCAGAGAAGTGAGAAGGGGAAGTTAGGAAAGAAAAGATCCAAAATCTCAAGATAAAAGTATAAAAACAGAAAATGATAATGGCATTTTCCCATCTAGTGCCAGGGTATCTTGTCAATCACCAAAAAAGACAATTCTGGCTTTGAAAGGCAGTGAAGGATGATAGAAGAAGGTCAGAAATTCTGACCTGAACAGAGATAACAAACCAACAAAAATTTAGAGGTTTGGCCTGTACTTTTACAAGATTGACCCTTATTTTTAGTCATTAATGGAACAGTATAAAACTTGGACCAATTTCTGCGCTGAACTTGGTAGTTGAGGATGTCATCGATTTATCTTTCTGTTGTAGAAGCCATGGGATAAATTCAACAAAATGAGCCAAGCATGTGGCTCATGTGTGTATAGAGATCCTGATGTGTGTATAGAGAGGTAAAACCTAGGTCTCTTCAGAAGTTAGAGGCAAAAAAAAAATCCACATGCCTCTGAGTTATATCTGACATTATTGCCACTTCCTGGTAACATTTTTTTATTGCTCCTCTCAATTTCCTTAATTCTGAAACCAGCGAGAGGAATGCTGTTCAGTTCCTTTCAAGATTATTATATTTGACTCCATTATCAGGGAAATAAAATACAGTATTTTAAATGCAAGCTCTCTGATATCCTGCTGATCCAGAAGAAAGACTGATGCTAAGAATAGCTAGCACACATTTTACATTTAAAAAATAACATATACTATCAAAATAGCATGTTAATAGTGGCCAATATGACACAATTAAAACATTTTAATCCATTATCTGACATTTTCAACTGTGAAGTCCTTTTGCATTTGTGATAATTTGCTCTCTTTTCAAGTGAGGAGTTTTTTATTTATTGTGATTCACTTGGGCTGAATGAATTGTGACCGGTTTCAATTTGGAGTGCTGAATCCTTCATGCATATATTAGCATCTGATTAACAGCTGGAGATTGGTTCAGCAAAACCAGAAGTTCAAAGCTAGCAAAAGGGGAACTGTGATCATGCCACTTTTACTTGTTGATGATTGGTGTCTTTCATTCTCAGAGAGGACCAAAATCACATCACTATGCTAGAGTCAAGTTTCAGTGTATCCGACTATGGCTGGTGAGGTCAATATGAGCTCTGAATGTTCTTCCACAGGTCAGGCACAAATACTCCCTGTGAACATTTGGGGTAGATTCTCTAAATTTGCACATCCTGTATTTCTTTTGAACTATTTCAATTCTACTTTGCTCATAGAGCATAGCACCTTCTCTAAAATGCCATGCTAAGCAGTCATCTGTCAGTGTCTCCCATGTCATTCAATCAATTCCAAAGTTCTTTTTTTAATTAAATTATTTTATTTGTTTTCAGTGATTTGCAGTTACTTCCATATATATTAGATTTTTTTCCCTCCCGCTCCCTCTTTTGCCACTCCCTCCCTGAGACAGTGTACAATTTTATATAGGTTCTACACATACATTCCTATTAAATACATTTTTGCCTTAGTCATGTTGCATAGAAGAACTCAAATGAATGGGAAAAAATCATAAAACAAAACATAATACAAAAGAAAATAGTCTGCTTCATTTTGTGATCCAATTCCATAGTTCTTTCTCAGGATGGGGAAGACATTTTGTCTCAAGAGTCCATTGGGAATATTTTAAGTCCTTGCATTGCAATGAAGTATTAAGTCTACAAGAAAAATTCCTCACACACTGTGGTTGTTGCTGTGTACAAAGGTCTCCTGGTTATGCTCCTTTTACTCATCATCACTTCATATAAGTCTTTCCAGGTCTCTCTGAGGTGTTCCTGTTCATCATTTCTCATAGCACAATAGTATTCCATTACATTCATATACCACAACTTGCTCAGTCATTCCTCAATTGATGGATTTCCCTTTGATTTCCAGTTTCTGACCACTACAAAGAGAGTTGCTATCAATAGTTTTGTACCTGTGGGACCCTTTCCCATTTTTATGATCTCTTAGGGATACAGTCCTAGAAGCAGTACTACTGGGTCAAAGGGTATGTACATTTTTGTACCCTTTTGGGCATAGTTCCAAATTGCTCTCCAGAATGGTTGGATCAGCTCATAGTTCCACTGACAATGAATTAATGTTCCTGCTCTTCCACATCTTCTCCAACATTTATCATCATCCTGTTTTGTCATGTTAGCCAATCTGATAGGTGTGATGTGGTGCCTCAGAATTGTTTTGATTTGCATTTCTCTAATCAATAGTAATTTAGAGCATTTTATCATATGATTATAGATAGCTTTAATTTCTTCCTCTGAAAATTCCCTGTTTATATCCTTTGACCATTTATCAATTGAGGAATGACAATTCCAAAGTTCTTAAGAGAGATCTTGAAAGTCTCCTTGTTTTGTTTCTTCCCACAACCATGTGAGCACTTGCCCTGCATTTGTTCTCCATAAAATAGTCTTTTGGCAAGAGTACATTTTTCATTCAAACAATATGACCAACCAATCATGGTTGTTCTCTCTGATATAGAGTTTGAATGCTTAGAAGTTTGGTTTGAGAAAGGTCCTCAGTATTCGTACAATTCTACAATTCCATAGCATGGCTATATCTTTGTTAAGGTTACATAGGAGCTAAAAATTATTTTTGAAGAGCTAGCATATCAAAATTTAATTCAACATAGATTTTTTTTCCTCTTGGCAAAATGGTTAACAGCCCTCCATGTCACCCACTGTGTAAATATATACTGGAAAAGCCTCCTTTTGGTAGAAGGGTTAAAGGAATCAGAGGAGGAAATATTTTGTTCATATCTAGGAGACCATGATAATACATATAGCAATATATAATCATAATTTTACTTGAGTGCTTCTTTCTCATTCAAAATTCAGTTGTATTAAAAATAATTTTATTAATGTCCCTATACTATTTTCTAGTTATTTCTTTAGCAAGTGGAGAACAAAGAACCCAATATTCATAGTGATACAGGTCGTAGATAAAGCCTGAGGACAGAGGCATGAGTATCAGGAAGGCCACAGAATGGATTCTGGGGCTCTGTGGACCCTATCAGTGGTAAGGACAATTATATTGCCCCAAGGTTTCCCAGACTATTACCACTGAGTAAAGTACAAATCATAAAGTCTTATTGATGATCACATTGCTTTCTTGTGAGTCCTAATTATCTCCCATAAACTTGCTAACTTCCAACTCCCTAGAGAGCTTCTGGTGCCATTTCTTGGATTCTAAGGCTTTAATTGTTTGCTGTTTGAAGAAAAAACAAATACATCTTTTCTACGTTGGGTTTGTTTCTCAGTCAAGACATATGTCAAATTATACCTTTCATAATATCAAAATTCCTAATTGAGATGATAAATTCTTTGGCCTTTAATGGTGTCTGTTACCTTTTCCTGTCTGTGCATTTTAGCTCATGAAAAATGTATATGGTGGAGAAGAGTATGTAGCAATTATTTTGGAATGTACAGTGATAAACCTCTAGTTTGGACTACAGATTGAAACCCAAAGTAAAACATTTTCTTTCTCTGTTTATTTTATACATTTAGTTGATTCATCTACAGTCTCCTTCAAAATTTTGTCTATTTTTTACTGATTCTGGTTTGACAGAAATTATAAACTTGGTTCTGGAAGCTAGGTTAATCTTTACTATGTCAAAGAATTA
Source organism: Potorous gilbertii (assembly GCA_028658325.1). Classification (NCBI taxonomy): domain Eukaryota; kingdom Metazoa; phylum Chordata; class Mammalia; order Diprotodontia; family Potoroidae; genus Potorous; species Potorous gilbertii. The sequence goes on along the minus strand of CM053774.1, from coordinate 100,152,515 downwards.
GTCAGTGTTAAGTAAATTTATTGTTCTCTGTCTTTTGGGAATACTATTTGAATACACACACACACACATACACACATACACGCACATACACACATCCTCCACCCATAGAATTCAAGCTCTTTGAGGGCAAGAACCATTTCATTCTGTCTGTATTCCAAAGCCCTAGGACAGTGCCTGACACCAGTAGCTCCTTAATAAATGTTTCCTGATACATGGATGGAGATATATAGAAGAATTATGTTATTTAAAGGAAATGCTAACTGTTCTTGTTTTAGGAATTGACTCAGAGCAGTCACTGCTTCTGGTAGAATACATTCCTCTTGACTAGAGTAGACCAAAAATAGCATTGCTCTCAAAGAACTTCACATTTCATTACTCTAATCTACAGGATTCTGTGGCTAATGTATGTAGCAAGCACTGGCATCTTTGCCTTTCTCTCCCTTGCATCAAGAGCTTTGGAAGTTGAAATGTATTCACCGGAAGAAATGCAGTATGGATGATGGGCCTAGTAACTGGTTGAGACATCTGCAAGATATTTTCTTTAATTGGAAGCAGAGCTACCAGTAGCATCTGGGGAAGGATATGCATATACACATGTGTGTAATATGCATTCATATGTTTAACTTTCTATATATACATATATATTGTATACATATACAATATACATTGCACATATGTGAATATGTGTAAATAGGTAGGTAGGTAGGTAGATAGATAGATAAACAGATACATACATATATTCAAAGATGCATAGATGATAGATAGATAGAAAGATTTGAGAAAGCAAGTATACAGTAAAGGAAAAAATGATGGATGGCAGAGAAGGAAAGTCGTTGGCTCTACAGGTATCTGGAGATTAAGGACTGAGGTAAAATCTATGAAAAGGTCAGCTCCTTCCCAAATGTTACCTCCCCATGTTTGACTATACACAGATGCTATAACATAAACTAAAGTTTGAATACATCACAAAGAGATCAAGGCTTAACTAGAATTATCTACAAATATAAAATTATGTAGCAAGCCCACTCTCCCTCTAGATGTTAGGACTTTTCCAAAACTAGGGGCTCAGTGCAATTGTGACTACTCTCAGAACTTTTCAGTTAAAAAAGTCCCTAAATCTGAAAAGCAGGGGACCCCCTGGACTTTAGGATTTGGGGTTTTTTTGCCTCCATGCTTAACTTTACCTAATTATTGTAACTATTAAAATTGAGGAGCTTATCCAAAAGCAGACATTTTATGACTAATGACAGGACACATTGCAGTAAACACTGAAAAGTGTATACATGCATTAAATGTATATGTGTGTGCTTACATGTATTCATACATGCATGTGTATATTTAACAGGATTGGTATATGTACAATGTGCCACTGATGCAACACTCCTCTTGGAGGAATTTATAGTCTGTGCTTCTAGGAAAGTTGTTGTGACACGTAATGGAAGTGCATTGGGAGCATGCATACGCATTTTATAGTTGATTTTTAGTTTGCAAACATGATGACCAGGTGTTTACATTTTATCCTAAAGGCAAAAGGGACCTAGTGTAATTTATTTAATAGGCAAATGACATGGTCACACCAGTAGTTAAATGAAAATAAATTATCTTTGGATGATGGATTGGAGTGGAGAAAAATGAGTTATGAGGGTAGAAAGGGAGTGATCATGGCAGTGTAAGTAGAGAGAAGAAATGAGCGATATTGTAGAGGAAGAATCAACAGCATTGATAGAATTGAATGAGACATAAAGGATGACTTCCAGTACTCTTTGAACTTGGGTTTCATGAGAGTGCTCTTGAAAGAAATAATGGAGTTGGAAGAGTGATCATTGTGTGTGTAGAGAGGAGATGAAAAATTCTTCTTTGGACATTCTTCTTTGGTATGCCTAGGTGACAACCAAAAAGAAATGTTGAAGAGGCAGTTTGTAATGTGAGAATAGATGTCCTCTAAACTGCAAGTTAAATCTCATTAAGTAAATGATTTATATGTTGATAAGTGTATAATTAACTTGTGTAACCACTGTCAAGCTATTTACCAATCATTGTAAACAATGGCTAGCTTCAGAGAGGCATTGTGCAATTTTTGGCGAAGAAAAATTGGGAAAAATATTCCTCATCCAGATTTAGATGAGTCATGAATTCACTTAAATATATATAATAGTCTTGCAAGGTTTTCTGAAACCATAAGCATTCTTGAATGGTCTTTCGCTGTACATTGGCATTTCCTTGAGGGAAAGACCATATTTTTAAAGATAATTTCATTTAAGTACCATCTTCAGGATCCCTGATCCAGTGTTATGTGTAATGCTGTTACCTTTGATAACTAAACCACATAAGACAGTATCTAAAATACAGCTGGGTTATATCAAAATGTGATTACTTTGTATTACATTGGAGAGGCACTGTACATATACTTCTTTGATATCTTTCCATTAAATCTAGAATATACTCAGTTTCATCTGTTGATTGAATTCCTGAAACTAATTGCCATAAAAATTCCATTAACTCGTACAGTCCACTTCAAAAGAACAACTTGAAACTTTCTACTTTAGTACAGTGAAGTATATCTATGTATATCTATGTATAAATTTTGATGGCAATAGCCAGAAAGGACTTGATTTTTCTTGTCTTGAATTATTAATTAATGCCACGTCACTGCCATTTTCAAACAATAAGTTTATATAATTTAAATTATTTATATCAGCTCTCTTTGTGGTGGCAAAAAATTGGAAATTGTGGGGATGTCCATCAGTAGGGGAACGGATGGGGAAGTTGTATGATAGCAATGGAATAATACTGTGCTATAAGTAATGAAGAGCTTGATAATATTAGAAAAACATAAATAGACTTACACAAAAGAAGAGCAAAATGAGCAGAAATAAGAGTGTTATGTACGGTAACAGTAACACTGTTTTAAGAACAACTTTGAATGCCTAAGGCATTTTGACTATTATAAATGCTCAGATTAACTACAAAAGGATATATGAAGGAAGAAACTATCATCACCCAGAGAAAGAATTGATAAATAAAAATATGTATTTATTGATAAATAGAAGTATAGACAAAATGGTTTTAGACACACGCACATTTGTGTCTAATAACCATCTCTAGGGCAGGGAAGGAAGGAAAAAATAAAAGTATATGATTACTTTTATAAATTCAGAAAAAAAATAAATTTAATTTAAAAATTCCAAACCATGCACTTTTGCCACTCTTTCAATGGAACTCAGAATTCACCCTTAGAGGTTGTTGTTATTGTTGTTCATTCATTTTTCAGTTCTGTCTGACTCTTGATGACCCTACTTGAGATTTTCTTGGCAAAGATACTGGAGTGATTTGCTATTTCCTTCTCAGGGTATTTTTGTTACAAATAAGGAAACTGAGACAGACAATGTTAAGAAACTTCCCCAGGGTCACACAGCTAGTAAATATCTGAGACCAGATTTGCACTCAAGGAAGAAAGATGCCTCTTCCTGACTCCAGGCATGGTGCACTATGTACTGCATTGCTCAGCTGTTCCCGGGGACTCTGATAACAGTATTTTTTTTTTAACATATCTTGCCCAAAAGCAGATCATCAAACTATTTTCTGGACATTTCAAAATATTTATGCCTCATGTGTACCTGTCTCCTTGTAATGTTAATAGAATAGGAAGATCTTTCCCGCCCATTAATACTTCTAACACATAGAATCTGGGTCACATAGAGCTAAGACTGGGAGAAGCTTCCCCAAGGAGGAGAGAGAGAGAAAGAGCACAGAGAGTGAGAGCAGGCAGAGCAGAGAGAGAAAAGCAAGCTGTGAGAGGGAGCAGCTGGCCCAAGGAGCAGAGAAAGGGAAACAAGCTATGAGAGGTTGGAGGGGAGTTTGTTTTTGAGGGAAGGTCAGACAAAAAGAATGTTTGAGATGTCAGCGCTCCCTAGATTAGTGACAAATACCCTGTTAAACCTTACCTCCTGGTATTCTAATGTTCCCAATTAAATATTTTGGTTTTGCCTTTGAGGAAGAGAGTTATTTAGATTTTGTGAATTTACCCTTCAAATACACATGCATATTCATAACAACTGCTATGAATTTCACATTGGCATTACACTCCTTTCTAATTCTTATCCTATATGCATTATCACCTCTCTTCAGAATGTTACTGGCCAACTACTCTTTTGCTTGTTTCTTTTTATATTATATATTATATTTATATCCTCAGCACAGTGTCCGAAACATAACAAACAATTAACAAATGCTATTTTTGTTCATTTATTCATTTCTATTCTGCAAAGAATTTATTGTGAGCATCAGCAACTAGAGTTCAAGGCTCAGAATCATTAGCACAGCTATAAAGACTTTCTTGACTGGGGTTCATGATCTTTGTTTAATATTTTAATAACTGTATTTAGTGTAAGTTCTTTGCCTTCCTAGTAGGTATGTGATCAAAGGGTATGAGCAAACAGTTATTTAAAAAAGGATTATAAATTATTAACAACCATATGAACATTTTACACAGTAACAATATTATTGTTTTAATAACTTTGAGTGACTGTCATTTTGACTATTACAAATACCCAAATTAACAACAAAGAATATATGAAGGAAAGCATTATCTATATCCAATGAAACAACTGATGAATAGAAGTATGGATAGAATGGTTTTACATGTCACACACATACATACATAATACACATATGTGTGTATTTATGTTTAGTGATAGCCATCTCTAGGGCAGGGGGTGGTGAAGGAAGAAAAATAGGGGAAAAAAAGAAAGATACATAACTATTATTTAGAGTTTCTTAACAAACTACCAAACATTTATTTGCAATATTTTACTTAGGAATCTATTTTAAAACTCTTTGTATAGGGTTGAAAGAATTATGGCCTTTGTTTTGCAAACAGTACAGTTTCCTAATCTTCAAGGCCAGTATAAACTTACTGGCTCTGTTCTAAGCAATGTTTTGTTCTATTTGGTTTTTATTTTTCCATCCACACACATTTATAATACCAAAAATTACTTAAAGAGCACATTATTTTGGCTAAATTAGTGCTGGCTTCATGGAAATTAGTCACTCTTTAAAATGAATAATCAATAAGCAAGCATCAGGACTCTGTCATTTTTATTTTATTTTTTGAATAATTTTAATGCGTATTCACAAAGGCATATTGAATGCTTGCTCAACAAAAATGATAGGGATTCCCTAAATTTTTATATATTATTTATTTCTTTATTTTTAGCTTTTGACATCACCTCCATAAGGTTTTGAGTTTTGAATTTTCTCCTTCACCCTCTCCTGCCCCCACCCCATGACAGTGTCCAATCTGATAGAAGCTCTACTTACACATTCATATTAAACATTTTCACATTTAGTCATGATGTAATAGAATTAGAACTAAGGGGAGGAACCATGAGAAAGAAGAAAGCAACAAAAGAAAAGAAAAGCAAATATCATGTTTTCATCAGCATTCAGACTCTAAAGTTCTTTCTTTGGATACAGATAGAATTTTCAATTTGAAACTTTTGGAATTGTCTTAGATCTTTGCATTGCTGAGAAGAGGTAAGTCTGTGGGTGGTGTGGAGCCAAGATGGCAGAGTAGAAGGACAGACCAGCTCTAGCTCTCCACCCCTGTGGTGCTTAAAATACCTGTAATGACCATAAACGAATTCTAGAGCAATAGAGGCCACAAAACAACAGAGTAAAAGAGATTTTCAGACCAAGGTAGCCTGGAAGGCCAACAGGAAGGGTCTTTCACACTGGGCTCAGAGCTCAGCATAGCCCAGCCTGGGCCATATGGCATGGACAGGACTGGAGCAGGCTTCAGGGCACAGAATCACAGATAGCAACTGCAGCTCCCAGATATTTCAAACCACAAATGCTAAAGACAACTTGAAAGGTCAGTTACAAAGCTCTTTCACCTGGGTGAGTAAGGAGCAGGGTCTGGCCCTAGTCATGGGCCCAGGGCTGCGTGGACCTTGACCTAAAGACCTTGGGGGGAATCAAGTATCTGATCTGAATCTCAACTCTGAGTGGTGGCACTGGATTGAGGAAGAGCATAGGCATGATGGAGCTGATGGAGGTTCTAGAGAGGGAATTCTACTGGGCAGAAAAGCTTCTAATTGCTTCCAGACGAGAGCACAGACCAGGAAAGGAGTAAACTAATCTCCCCTGACTGTACCACCTTGGAGGAATTGAGAATTAACAGATCCATAGAGTATACCCTCCACTTCACAAATGACTCAAAAGTCAAGTAAAAGACTGGAAAAATACCCCAACCATGATAAAAATAAGACTATAGAAGGTTACTTTCTTTGTGAACAGGTATTCTCTTCCTTTCAGATGAAGAAGAACAAAGCATACCATCAGAGGAAGACATGAAAGTCAAAGTTTCTGAATTCAAATTCTTCAAAACAAAATATGCAATGGTCTAAGGCCTTGGAAGAGTTCAAAAAGGATTTGGAAAATCAGGTAAGATAGGTGGAGGAAAAATTGGGAAGAGAAGTGAGAGTGATGCAAGAATATCATGAAAAGGGAGTCAACAGCTTGCTAAAGGAGACCCCAAAAATGCTGAAGAAAATAACGCCTTAAAAATAGACTAACCCAAATGGCAAAAGAGTTCCAAAAAGCCAATGAGGAGAAAAATGCTTTAAAAAGCAAAATTAGCCAAACAGAAAAGGAGGTTCAAAAGCTCACTGAAGAAAATAGTTCTTTAAAAATTAGAATGGAACAGATGGAAGCTAATGACTTTGTGAGAAATCAAGAAATTACAAAACAAAGACAAAAGAATAAAAAAATAGAGACAATGTGAAATATCTCATTTGAAAAATGACTGACCTGGAAAATACATACAAGTGAGACAATTTAAAAATTATGGGACTAACTGAATGCCATGATCAAAAAAAGAGCCTAGACATAATCTTCCATGAAATTATCCAGGAAAACTGCCCTGATGTTCTAGAATCAGAGGGTAAAATAAATATTGAAAGATTAAATTGATCAACTCCTGAAAAAAGATCCAAAAATATAAATTCCTAGGAATATTGTAGCCAAGTCACAGAGAACATATTGCAAGCATCCAGAAGGAAACAGTTCAAGTATTGTGGAAATACAATCAGGAAAACACAAGATCTAGCATCTTCTACATTAAGGGATCAAAGGGCTTGGTATAGGATATTCATTTTTTCATTTGTCATTGCTAATTTAAACTTTATACAAAGCCTTGATAATAAAAATACCAATAATATAAATACTTTACATAGTATTGAAATATGTAAAGTTACAGATTTTGTAAAAAAAAAAAACAATTATTACTCTCATCCTAGAATTATTTTAATTTTTAAGAAACTTCAGAGTTGAGAGAGGTAGAGCAAGATGGTGGAGAAAGGGCAAGGACACATCTGAGCTCTCCCAAATTCGCCTCCAAACGATATTAAAAACATCTCAAAACAAATTCTGGGAACTACAAAAGTCACAAAAGAATGTAGTGTAACAATTTTCCAGCCAGAGATAACTTAGAAGGTGGGCAAGAAAGATCTGTCTGGGGTGAGAGTGAAGTCCAGCCAGCAGCAGGCCTTGGCAAAGACAAATATTTCTGTAGTTCTCAGCCCACAAATGATGAGGGGGTTGAATAACTGATGAGAAGGAGATTACAGGAGTCCCTTTGCTGGTATTGGGTGTAGAATTCTGAGTTACGGGGACACCCCGCTCCCTTCTTGGCCAGCTGAAAAGACCCTCTCACTGACCTTTGGTGCCTGTGGTTTGAGGGACCTGTGCTGCCCCTTGAGATTCTGTCCCTGAAGCCTGATAGAATCTGCTCCTTTCAGTGCTGCATATCCAAGGCAGGGCTGGGTTCTGCTCCATGTTCAGAGTGCACCAGACCTTTCCCATCTGTTTTTCAAGTCTCTCTGGAACAGAAATCTCCTTCACTCTATTGTGCTGTATCTTCTGCTGCTCTATAATTTGTTAAGAGTTCTTCTTTACAGGTATTTTATGGGCTGTGGGGTAAGAGCTAAACATATGTGCTTCTTTCCACTCCACCATCTTGACTTCTCCCCAAGAATTTTAAAAAATATTTTATGAGAAAATCAATTGACTGGAAAAATAGATGGGGGAGAGTTAATTTTAAAATCATTGGACTCACACCATGTCATGAAAAAAAGAAAAAGAGCCTAGAATAATTTTTCAAGAACTTATCTAGGGAAATTCTCCTGAGATTCTTGAACCAGAAGGTGAAACTGAAATTGAAAGAATCCATCAATGGGCTCCTGCAAGAGATGCCCCAAATTCCACAAATATCATAGCAAAATTTCAGAGTTTCCAAGTCAAGGAGAAAATATTGCCAACAGTCAGAAAGAAATAATTTGAATATCATGGTGCCACTGATAGAATAACACTAGATTTAGCACTTCTGTATTAAAGTACAGGAGGACTTGGAACATAGTGTTCCAGAGGACAAGGGAGCTAGGATTAAAACCAAAAATCATCCACTCAGCAAAACTGAGTATAATCTTTCAGGCAGGGAAATGGATACTCAATGAAACAGAATACTTTCAAACATTCCTAATGAAAAGACCAGAGCTGAATAGAAAACTTGACTTTCAAACAGAAGACTCAAGAGAAACTGAAAAAAAGGTAAAGAGGAAAGAGAAAACAAAAGGCATTCCACAATGTTAAATGGCTTACATTTCTACATGGAAACATTATAGTTATATCTTCTAAGAATTTTATTATCATAAGGACAATTAGGAGGTACAGACAGACAGAGGGCATAGGTGTGAATTTAACACAATGGGATGATACCTTAAAGAAAAAGAAGCAGAATTTAAGGTTGAGAAAAATGGAGTTCACAGAAGAAGGGAAAAGAGAGAGATAGAATGGAATAAATTTTTTCACATTAGAGACTCAGAGGAGCTTTTACCATGTGGGGAAATATGGGAATGTTGGGGAGGAGCACGTGACACATCCTGTCTTCTGAATTGGCTCAAAGAGGGAATCAGTTGGGAAGAGAAATCCCTATTACTCTATTGGAAAGGAGGAGGGCAAAGGGACAAGAGAAGGTGGGTGGGGAATTGATAGATGAGAGGGCTTTTTGGAACAGGAAATAGCACTTTGGAGGATGAGCAGGGCAAAAGTAGAGAGAAAATAGGTTAAAATGGAGAGAACAAGATAGAGTGAAATTAAACAGTAATCACAACTGTGAAAAAAAAATTTTACAGAAAGTTTCTCTGATGAGGGCCTTATTTCTCACATATATAGAAAATGGAATCAAATGTATAAAACATAAGAGTCATCCTGCAACTGACAAATGGTCAAAGGATATGAACAAGCAATTGTTAGATGATCCATAGTAATGTAAAGTTCTCTAATCACTGTTGACAAGAGAAATGCAAATTAGAATGATTCTGAAATACTACACCACACTCGGATTGGCTAATAATGACAGAAAATGACAAATGCTGAAAGAGATATAGGAACACTGATACATTAATGCATTGTTGCTGATGCTGTGAACTGATTCAACCAATCTGGAGAGCATTTTGGAATTACAGGCAGAGAGTTATAAAACCATGAATTCTCTTGAACCACCACATTTAGGGTTAGGGCTAGGGTTATACCACCACTGGGTCTAAATCTCAAAAAGATAAAAGAAAAAGAAACTAACAGACAAAAATTGAGAAAA
>CM053774.1:100126285-100142360 GCA_028658325.1 Potorous gilbertii | reverse complement strand
ATATATAAAACAGCTTATTTTATGGTGCCAAAAAATTAGAAATTGAGGATATGCCCACTAATTGGAGAATGACTGAACAATTTCTGGTGTATGATTTTGATGCAATACTATTGTACCATAAGAGATGATCAGCAGGATACTCTCAAAACATCCTTTACATGAAAATGTACTGAAAGTGAAATGAGCAGAACCAGCAGAATACTATTCACCTGAACAATGACATTATGTGATGATCACCTGTGAATAACAGGTATTATTAGAAATGCAATTATCCGATACAATTCAGAAAAAATTATAATAAAAAATGCTACCCATTGTCAGAGAAAGATCCGATGGAGTCTTAATACTAATTAAAGCATTCTTTTTTAATTTTATTTTTCTTGGGTCTTTTGGTCTATATTTTCATTCACAGCATGACTAATATGGAAATATGTTTTGGATGATTGTACATATATAACCTGTATCAAATTGTTTGCCTTCTTGAGTTGGGAGGAAAGGGAATGAAGGAGAGAATTTAGAACTCATAATTTAAAAATGTTAAAATCATTTTTTCATCTGCTTGGTGAAAATAAAATATTAACTCTAAGATGTAAAAAAATATCTTCAGAGTTTGGGAAATAAAATTTATTACATAACACAAAATGAACAACATTGAGAAAAATGTAATAGAGACTGATTAGGCAAAACCCTTTCAGTTTAATGATCCTCAAAATATCTGAATCTTTGTTATAATGTATCATCTTACAGGTAGAGAGAGAGAGAGAGATGAATGCTTATCCCCTTGAAAAGATGACAGGGAAATCATTTGATAAATCCTCATGTCTTGGATTGCCACTTGTTGATTGGTTGATGGAAACCCAGGAGAATTCAAGAGTGACAGTGGTGAATTGGAATGTGTTAGTGCTAGATTGAAACAATTAAGTAATCAAGCAAAGAGATACACAACTTTTAAAAGATCCACTTGATCTGAAAATGGATATTATGGATATTATTGAACGAATTTTAGTTACAGAGTTGGTCCAACACAGTCATTGGGTAATAAATATGTACCTAGAGTATGCACTCTTTGATTCTAATAAGTTCTTTTACTCTTGGGGTGGGGATGATGCAGGAGAGGAATATTTTGTAGATTGTTCTGACCTATTTAGATCTCTAGTCATGTTCATCAGGAACACCTGTAACCAAGCTATTTATTCTTAGAGACAAATATTATCCTTTAATAATAGACTATTTTAGGGGAATGAGACACAGCTTTTTATTTTTAATTCTATTGAGGTGTTCTCAAAGTATATACACACATATTCATATATTGTGTATGTATATGTGTATATATATATGTAATTGTGTATAGATGTATGTATATATACATACATGTACATATATGTATATATGTATGTACATAGATGTATGCGTGTATATATATATAAATATATACACACTTCATTAACACCTTAGAACAAAACAAACCACTCTATCATATCTATCTAATCAAAGGACAGTTGTTCGACAGTTTCTTTTGTGACTTTTCTCCTCTGCCCAAAGGCTGTGTTACTTTTGTTACATACTCAGTATTTTTGTCACTTACTCACCTTGAAGACACGGTCCAGTGGAGAGTCACATTAGTGTTCCAGTTCTCTAAACATACACAATTAAAAAGGACACACACAAGAAGGAGCTCAGTGGCAAAGAGAAGAGACTACGCCAAAGATGCCAAACCCTTAGGGGAAGAAGAATATTATCATTGAGCTGAGGAGATAATATTGGATGGTAATATGAATAGACAGATGGGTCTAAGTGAAATTGGTCAGAGAGCAAAATGTCCTAGAGTAGAAGGTCAAGGTTGCCTAGCATGATTATTGAGAAAGGCAAAAGGAGGCATAGGAACAGGCATTGTTTGGGCTTACCTTCTGTCTCCTGCTTAGGGCAGGAAGCATGGCATGAAATTGGAGGACAAAAAATATGAAATGGTTTGTGAGGGGAATGCAAATACAGTAAGTAATAGTGAAGATGATTCAAATTGAAGTTCAGATGAGTCAATCAGGATTACTTACAATAGAGAAGGGATATAGTTCTTTATCACTTTGTCATAGCTCAACTTTCACTTTGGTTCAGTAACAGGATCATATGAAAATAAAGATGCTGAAAAAAATGTGATAAAATAAAAGGGGGAAAATCATTAGTGGAGGTTGTTGTACATTTTTTTAAAGAATGACAGTGCTTGTGGCTACTATATCCATGACTATAGACATATAGATTAGACATTTATAGAGGTTTTCAAAAGTCAACGCATTTTTAAGGCAATGAAGCTTACAACCGTACTGACACTTTTGGAACTCCTTATATAACACTATAGCTTCAAAAGCCTTATAGGAAATGCCCAATTGTGGCTTGGCAACCTTTTTTTGTTTATTTGTTGTTGCCATAATGGATGTGATTTTCATATCCTTTTGCAGCATTCATGTTGGAAATATTTTTATGCTTCTCCTGAAGGACTAGCTTATCAAGAAAAGTAATGGTTTTATGTTTATAGATTATTTTATTGATGATGAGGAAGATGCAAAGATAATGTAATTTCATTTATATTTCATTTAATTGATATTTGAAATTCTTCAAAGAATTTAAATTCCTTGAATTGGGGTTCCATAGACTTACAATTTCTTTTTTACACTTTGAATACTCTTCTTTTTTTCACGTTGGTTGCTCAATAAATATTTATTACATTCCTACTATGTAACAGGCACTGTGTTATTTACCAAGGGATACAAAGGAAAGCAAAAGGTGTTACCTGCTCTCAAGGAGTTCACAGTGTAATGGGAAGACAACATGAAAACAGCTTCATATAAACAAGATACACATAGTATAAATTAGAGATAATCAACAGAGAGAAGGCATTAAGTGAAATTGCAAAAGACATCTCATAGAATATGGGGTTTTCACTGTGACTTGAAAGAAGCCAGGAGGAAGAGATGAGGAGGTAGAATATTCCAGGCATGGGAAATTATCTGGTTTGGATTTGGAGAAAAAGAGAATGTTTATTAAAGATCGCTGGTTGGGGAGTGAAACCAAGAAGTTCCTGAAGAGGGATCGCAGGGGCTAGAAAAGTGGATAAAGTTTTCCAGGTATGGGAAATAGTGAAAATGTCTATGGTCTACAGATGGAGTGTTTTATTCAAGAAAACCACAATGAGAACAACGTAACTGGATTATAGAATATATGGAGAGAAGTAAGATATAAAGAGATGAAAGGCAGGAGGGAGGTGATGAAGAGTTTTTAATTCCAAACAAACAATTTTTATTTTAGGGAGCCACTGGAGATAGTTGAATGGAGGAATGGGAAAGGTGGCATCATCAAGCTGTGTAATTTAGGAAGACTGATTTGACAGCTAAATTGAAGATGGATGAGTGTGGAAAGAAACTTGTGCCTGGGAGAAAAACATGCAGGCAATCATAATATTCCAGATTTGAGTTGAAGAGGATGTGCATAAAAATGGAGGCAACATCAGAGGAAGGAAAGGAACATTTGTAAATGATATCATGCTGATAATATTGACGAGACCTGAAAACAGATTGGATATGTGAAGTATGTGAAAATTGAGGAACCAATGATGAGGCCAAGGTTGTGAGCTTGGGTGATTTGTAGGAGGGAAATTAGGAACAGGAGAGTTGGGGGGAGAGATAATGAATTCAGTTTTGGACAAGTTGAGTTTAACATGTCTACAGGATAAATAATTCTTGATGTCTAACAGGCAGTTGGAGGTAGACCTGAAAATCATCAACATGAAGAGGATCCCTTATACCACATGTGCTGTTGAGATCATCAATTGAAATAATATAGAGAAAGAAGAGTGGACGGTCCCACATAGAATCCTATGAGGCACGCATGATTACCAGGCATTATGTGGATGAAATAAGCAAAGGAGACTGAGAAGAAATAGACAGGGAAAGATCCATGATGAAGTAATCTCATGCAAACCTAGAGCAGAGTAGATATCAGTAAGAAGAGGGCAATCAGCTATGTCAGTGGCTACAGAGATGGCAAGAAATATGAGGACTGAAAAAGGTCACTAGATTCTTCAAGTAAGAAATCTTTAGTAACTCAATATCAAATTTTATTAGTTGCCCAAATTAGAAGTATTATCACTTCAATTACACTTTTTCCTTCATTTCAATATTGTCTTTAATTTTGTTAAGTAAAATTTGATTTTGGAATATTTCTAATTTTCTCAAAATGATAAGCTTATTTATTTTAGATTGTTTTAGGTTAATAATATATTGTCATCTAACCTACTTCTTTGGTAAATTGCATCTGAAAACTTAACTTCTTTTCAAATTTTCTCATTTTTTCCCTTAACTTCAATCTACTTCCTTAATTGAAAAGTAAGTAAAATATTTAATATTTGAAGAAAATTTGATAATACTTATATGTATCCACCATCTTTTGATCTTTCTGACTACCCTATGAGATAGGCAAGATGGTTATTTGTCCTGATCTATTACTGGGATAAAGAAACTTGAAAGAAAAATTAATCAGGTCAGACAATGATGAAAGCAATATTCACTTTTCTTCAGTATATTTAAAGTAAGACCATAAGGCTTAACTGGAGATACTCCAGGAGCAGGGCGGGTACTAGGGAAACCCAAAGAGCTGTGCACACTCACATCTACAAACTGGGACAGCCAGATTTCATTACACTGGAATTGTGGATAATACCTGAGAAGTGAGATTAAGAAGGAGAAAGAAAAGGGTAGAGCCTCTGTATTTTACCAGGGAGAATTACACAGGACAATTTTCAGACTAAAACAAGAAGAGGGAACCCTCTATGGTCCAGGACTGCTAGGGCTGGATTGTGAGATACCATGTACTAGATATTACTACAAAGTATTACCTACTACTGTTGAGATACCATATTATATGGTATTTGGGGCAGTTCTAGGTTCAGGCAATCTCTTGTATCAGAACTGGTCAGATGTTTTGCAAGGAAGAGAGGGGTCCTGTTTAGGTGAATATGATTGGCTTCCCACCTCTGAGGTTAGGGTCAAGGAGCCACTAATAACTAGAAACTGGAATTTCCTAGGTAGAATATTGTAAGTATAGCAGTTTCTACATATTATGAAATCATGATAATATGTAGATTGGTATGAATAGCATTCCAAAGGAAAAAAAATAGACCAGAACTCTTTCTCCACACAAATACACACAAATATGTATGTGTATATATATATATATACATATACACATACGTGTGTGCGTGTCCATATATAGATATATAATAGATCAGTAAAATGGGATTCAGAGAAGCTAAATGAGAAATAAAAAAAATCAAGAAATTAGCATAAATAAAACCACCACGCATTGAAATTCTACTTCACTGTTCTTTGTACCACAACATGGTTCTTCCCAGCACTGGATTGAGTGCTATATGTTATGGAAACAATAAAAAAGAGCAAAAATATATTCCTTTTCTTCATTAGGCAAGAAGGAGAAAATGACATATCTGAAGAACAAATTAAAGAAAGATTAAGATCATCAGACTTATTGAAAATGATGAGGAAATGATTACAAAATAATTCCCCATTACTTGAAAATGAGGGAATGATGGAAACTATGTAGATCTCACAGCATTCAAATGAAGAGTGAAAAGGACAAAATTAATCTCATTCTTCATAATTGCCAAGCATCAAGACCACAGTGATGTGGGATCCTACAAGATAATAGGAAGAAAAATCCTGACTAGAAAAAAAGCTATAAAAATTTCACAAGATCTTTTTAGAAAGATGAAAAATAAAAGATGTCTTCCTGTTTTCAGAATATATTCTCTCCAATATATCTTAATATTCCTAAAATAGATCTATATTTAGCATTCTCTTATTCAAAAATTTCTAATGGCTCCTAACATCTTATAATTTGAAATTTAAAAAAAAAAATCACTTTAGCATTTATGTCCTCTACAGTTGTATTTTTACCTCCCTCTCCAGCATTATTTCATATTATTCTTCTTCATTCAATGTCAGTTGCAGTCCAATTAGTCTATGTGATAATTTCTGAACACAATATTGCATCTTTCATCACATTTGTGTAAACAAATAGTCCCCCATGCTTGTAATATACTCTCTCCTCATGTTCTTTTTGTACAATCCCTAGCTTCCTTCCAAAAAAAGTTTGCTGCCATCTTGACCAGATTTGTCTTGATCTTCTAACCCCCCATTGTTAGTTATCTTTCTATTTTGGTATTTTTTTATGTGTGTGCGTGTGTCCGTGTGTGTGTGTGTGTGTGTGTGTATGTGTATCAGTAAGTACCCCTAACATCCATGGAGAGGGGGCTGCTATCACAGGTTCTTTGATCTGCATTCATAAAAGGAAAGGCAACTTGTGAGGGGTTAAAAATGTCCTTTAACCAAGCACATATATCATTAGTTCAGGAAATCAACAGACAGGGCTTCCAAACTGTCTGACATAAGCAATACATATAAATCAACAGATAGGTCCAACTTGCTAACCATAGTTGCCAGAGAAGGAAGCACCAACATCTGGGTTTTCAAAGCCAGGGGGCTTCTTGGTTGCTTCCCAGTGTCTTGTCTGGCACACAAAACTTCTTCCAGAAACTAAGCCCCTAATACCCTCAGAGTATTTTTATCTTTTTTTTTAGAGTCAGAGGGCATCCCAGCCCTTGAGAACCAGTGCCTCATTAACAAAAGGTATGAGCCTTCCTACAAATCTTCCTTAATCACCCATTAATGGGTGGGAAAGGCCTTTAATCACATTAATGACACAAATTCATTTACAAATACAATATTGTTTGTAGTAAAGAAACTCTTGCTTTGGTACTTTACTCCTAGTAAGGACTTTTGGTTGATAAAGGCAAGATTCAATCAGAGTCAATATACTTCTTGATTATACTAAGACAAAAACAGCAAAAGATCCTACTTTGCTTATCCTTACAGTATACATACACATATGCTTTTATATGTATATACTACATATAGTATTACATACCACAGAATTATATATATATTATATTATATATATCCCATTATATTATTATATGATATAATATTATACCATATATATACTAGAGTTTATATATTGTAGTCTTGTATATATTTTATACTACAGTTTAGTACTGTTATAGTATTATATATACTATCATCTTATATATTATATATGTGTGCATATGCATATGTATACCCATGTATGTGTATATGTTCTGTACCCTTTTATCCAATCTCCTAATCCCCTAAGCAACCCAAACCCCATCTGAGCCAGGAGGATAAAGTGACAAAACTGCTCACAATCTTTGGATTATCTGGAAATCAACTATTGAAATCATTCTAGTGAGATGGAGGAGAACCAGACCTTACCATCTGCCCTCCCATTGATTCCTCTTGTTCTCTGGACTTTCTTGTCATCTGCTCTCCCTGCTCCCAGCCTCTGAACACCATCATCTGAGCTGCTACCTTGAGGGCCCCTTAGGCCTTACCATCTGCCCTGGTAATGAAACTTTCAGACTTCTTGACTTTTTCAGTTACTCTGCAGCTGAATACTCTCATGTGTTGCCTCCTGCATTAAGTCTGAGCTCTTTGAATTTGAGGATTGTCAGCTTTTTACGTTTCTATCTTCAGTATTTAGCATACATCTTGGCACACAGCACTTAATAAAGGTTCTCCCTTCCCTCCTTCCTTCCTTTCTTCTCTCCTTCTTTCCTTCTTTCTCTTTTCTCCTTTCCTTTCCCCCTCCTTTCCCTTCCCTTACTTTCTTTTTCTTTATCTTCTTCTTTCTTTCTCCCAATTTCAAAACAGAATGTATATTTCTTGAGAGCAAGAGCTGTGTCCTTTTTACTTGGTATCACTAGTATCTAGAACATTATCCAATAAAGATCAGGCAATTAATATACTTTAAACAGATAATTACTATGTAGTACGTTGTTCAGTCATTTCACTTGAGTCCAACTCTTTGTGACCACATTTGTACTTTTCTTGGTAAATATACTGGAGTGGTTTGTCAATTCCTTCTCAAATCCATTTTACAAATGAGGAAAATGAAGGAAACAGGGTTAAGTGACTTGCCCAGCTACTGTCTGAGGCTGGATTTGAACTCAGCAAGATGAGTCTTCCTGACTCCAGGTCTGGCACTATATCCATTTTGTTACCTACCTACCCCCACTTTTTAATATAGAATAGGAATATAAAAGTATGTCCATAATGGGAAAATCTATAAAAGTCAGAGATAGATAGGATTTTTCTATTGAAAGAGGGATATATATATATATATATATATAATATATATATATATATATATATATATATATATATATATATACATACATACATATATTGCTACAATGGTTATTTATGTGAAAAAATCCTAATGTATTCACAAATATAATGACAAAAATTATAAAGCAATTTCTCTTATTTTGTTGAAGTTAATATGTAGATTTGAAAAATAGGTAATAAATAGCTTTAGATTTTCAATTTCTACATGATCTATTTTAGCATTTTGTGTATTTGACTATTTGTTATTATTTAAAAGACAGAGTCAGTAAGAGAATAAAGAGTATGAGTTAATTGCTCTAAATTTAACTCATGGCTTGGCTAAACTAAAATCTAGCATACATTTAAATTGCATTCTGAGCATTTTCTAATTAACTGCTTTATTGTTTCTGATATTTTATAGAAGTTAATTTTTTAAGAATTGAACTTTCTTCATTTAAAATTTTGCCAGTGTAAAGGAAAACACTAAAAATGCAATATTCATATCAAATATTCACAGTTTAAAAAAAAAACAAAACTTCTTTCTCCTATACACTGCTAAAACTATGAGATAACATAAAAGAGTTCACTTTGCTACTTTGAACTATCAACAAAGGTTTCTCACTATTGCTGTATAGTTTCAATTTTATACCATCATAATTTCCACTTAAGTATCTTGTAATGTCTGCAGGGTGCTGAAATTATTGAGTTGCCTCAGCAGCTTTTGAAAAAGAAAATTAACCTAATAACTAAGAATTAGTGCAAGAGATATCAGGGTCCTTATAAGATTAACAAATTTTGTAAGCTAGGACTCAAGGCTCTACAAGCTGTTGCTCAGAGTATAGGGAACTACTCCCTTTTTTATTATCTCTTGCATGGATTACCTCTGGGGCTCTTAGCTTTCTGCCTGCCTTTTCCTCACTCCCTTGCGTGCCTGCTAATTTGTTGTGGATATTTTCAGCACAGTACACAATTGCTTCTGATGATAATGAGGCCTATACACCTAATTTCTCTGTGCCTTGCACTCTAAATTGAACTGTCTCCAGGCTAGTTCTTAAACAGAGAAACTTATGAGGAGGCTGCGGCAATGACATGTGGCTAAGATAGGGAAAAACAAAATGACTATTAGTTTGAATGACCAGACCACAGAAAAGATGACATTTATTTCTCCTGAACCTGCTGTCTAAGGATTGTATATGATCCAACTAGTTTATTCTCTTGTGATATATGAGCCACAGAGAATACCCTGCCTCTACAAAGCAAACTTTATCAATGAAGTAATAAAATAAATTAATATAAACAAATTCAAATTTCTTTGAATGACCTGGCAAGCTGGGTCATGTTTGGATTTTTCTATAACATCTGGAGTCAAAATGTATAGCTGAATGTGTCGGAAAGATTTCTTGGGTCCTTAGTGAAAACAGGGTGTGCCTTGAATTTAAATTCTATGAGTCAAGCAGATTTAAATTAAATTAATTAATAAAGTATGTTGCAGAAATATCAACATTCAAAGTGGATAAGATGATTTGAATCAGCCTTACTTAATAATTTCCCTTGAGTTTTTGATAAGAATGAAGATTTATCAGTTCCTAGGACAGTGCCTAGCATGTAGTAGGTACTTAAGAAATTCATGTTTATTGATTGATAGATTATAAAGGAAATAGGGAGGTGTAAGTAAGGTGGATTTTTGCTATTCTTTCTTATAGTTTTGTCCCAGGATCTATGACCACAACAATCTCTAGTTCCCAGGCTCATGACTTGTAAACATCTCCACCATGGTGCACAACATTATATTATGATAATACAAATATTTGTGCTTAAATTGTAAATATCCACCATGACTGTGCAGTGAAATATAATGGTAAGATAATGCAAACTTCTGAGGCCAATGCTGGCAATATGCATTCTTTATCTGCTGCCCTATAAAGCAGGTGGTCACTGGTCAGTGAGTGGGGAACCTATAGCGTTGAATGTACAAGTTGCTGTGTGTGCCTTGATTAGCCCCTATCAAGGCTTGTGGGGAAATCTGTGTTTGCCTCAACTGGCTCCCACTGAGGCCTGCAGGGATTTAGGGGAGCACACAAGCTATGCCTGGCTCAATTGTCCTCAACTGAGACATAAGGGTGGTTGCCCCCTTCTTGCCAGCGCCTGTGAGAAGAGTGGTTAGGAAATACTGTAGAAGTTGGGGCTCCCATTATTGGCAATCCTCTTGAGAAAAGTAAACTAGAATAAAATAAGATTATTAACCCCTCTGAAGCTGTCTTCCTGTCTGACCAAATCGAGAATGAACCTGTGCTAGCAGCCCTCCTGTGTGCTAGTGGTATCCTACAGGAGGTAGCAAAGTTGAGTAAGAAAAGAAAAGAATAAAGTTGTCAGAAAAATTGAGCTCTAGTCTGTGATACTGATCTTGAGCAAATCGTTTTACTTCCCTGTGCTTTTTTCCTTATCTGAAAGATGAGGGGTTTGGGCTCATTGACCTCTGAGGAAGCCCCTTTCATCAGTAATATGTTATGACACATGATCTTTGAATTCCATGAGTTTGTGATTCATGTCATATAGGACTTTCAACGTATTTCAAATACATTAAAATATTTTGAGGTTGTAAAGAAAACAATTTCATGATTGCTGCTATTCTGAGGTGGATATTACATCCTCCACAAAGGTATCTTTTACTAGATGTCCATGACTCCATGTGTCTGCTGTCATTATATCTGAGAAAGTCAAGCCTTGTAAATGATCCACTTTTAGATTTACTAAGCAAGAGAATTCATTTCTTCACCAAAAAGAAAACGAAGAAAAAATGAAACAAGAATAATAAGTACTACAGTTGATTTATATTTTCTGAAACTTATCCTGAAATAATCAAGTATTCATTTTGGAGAATGTTGAATGGAACTGGATTGAAGTTATTTTCTGGATACCATTTCTATGTCTGAAAGTCAGGAGGGTGGGGAATGATGACTCTATTTCTATTGGTACCAACCGCAAATGAACATTGAATTGCCCTAAAAAGACAGATTGTCAGTACACAGGCTTTTAATGACTTCTCTACTAGGGATGTTCAGGGAATCTGGTGGCACTAGAAAGGAAATGAAAATTTATTAAGTGCATACTATGTGTCAGAAGCTGTGATAAGTGCTTTAGAAATATTATTTCTTTTAATACTGTGATGACAAGCAAAGTGAGATTTTTTGCTGTTTTTGTTTTAGTATAATCAAATGCTTCTGATTGAATCTTACCTTTATCAACCAGGAGTATTTTACTAGGAATAAAGTACAGAAAGAAGAGTTACTGTACTACAAACAATATCTGTATTTGTATTGCTAATGTGATAAAAGATCTTCCCCACCCATTAATGGGTCTGCACATTAAGGGGAATTTGATCAGGGAAGATATGTAGGAAGATCCACACCTATTGTTAATGAGGCACTGGTTCTTAAGGGTTGGGATGCCCTCTGGCTCTAAAAAAGGTATAAATACTTTGAGGGTAAGGCTTTACTTTGGGGTTTACTGGATGTGTTTATTTGACCAGACTAGGACTCTGGGAAGTCACTAAGGACCATCCTGACTCTGAAAACCCAGATGTTTGTGCTTCCTTCTCTAGTAACTATGGTCAGACAGTTGGACTTTTCTGTTTATGGTCAGGCAGAGGAAGCCATGTCTGTCAATCCTTGATTTCTCTGTATTTTTTTGAAGATCAGGGTGCAGACTCCCCTGAACCAGGTTAATGATATATGTGCTTGGTTTAAGTGATTACTAGACCCTCAAAAGTTGCCTTTCCATTTATGAATGCATATCTAAGAACCTGTGGTAGCAGGCCCCTCTGTGTTTATTGAGGTACTTACTGTTACAAATACTTATAACCTGTTATAACTCCCATTTTTTATTTGAGAATCTTGAGGTAAACATAGGTTAACTAACTTGCCTACAGTCTCACCCAGTAAATGTCCAAGACTGAATGTGCCCTTGTCTTCCTGACTCCAGGTCTCTCTCTATGCCTTTATTATTATTATTTTTAAATTTACTTATTTTTAGTTTTCAACATTCATTTCCACAAAATTTTGAATCTCAAATTTTCTCCCCATTTCCCCCTCCCCAGGACAGCATGCATTCTGATTAACCTTTCCTCCAATCTGCCCTCCCTTCTATTAACCTCCCCTTCTTATACTCTTCCCTTATATTTTCCTGTAGGGTAAGATAGATTTCTATACCCCATTGCCTACGTGCATGTGCGTGTGTTTGTGTCTGTGTGTGTGTGTAAAAATAAACAATTTTTAACATTCATTTTTAAAGCTTTCTTTCTCTTCCACTTTCTCTCTCTTTCACCTTCTCCATCCCCACTTGTTGAGAAGGCAAAGAATTCTATATAGGTTATACATATGTAGTCATACAAAACGCTTCCATAACAGTCATATTGTGAAAGATTATATTTCCCTGTATCATGTCTTGCCCTCCATTTATTCTATTCTCTTCTTTGCCCTGTCCCTCTACCAAACTGTTTGCTTCTGACTACCTCTTTCTCTAATCTGCTGTCCCCTTCCATTATCCCCCCTCTCCTTTTCTGTAGGGTATGATAAACTTCCATACCCAATTGAGTATGTTTATTATTCCCTCCTTGATGCCAAATCCAGTGGAAGGAAGGCTCACTTATTAACTCTTACTTTCCCCCTCCATAGTAAAAGCTCTTTCTTTGTTCTTTTATGTGAGATGACTTACTACAATCTACCTTTCCCTTTCTCTTTCTCCTACTACATTCCTCTCAGCACTTAATTTTCTTTTATAGATATCATCTGATTTTTTTCAACAAGAATGCTTTGAAGTGCTCTATTTCATTGAACTTCAATTTTTCCCCTGACTTATTATACTCAGTTTTGCTGAATAGGTGATTCTTTGTTTTAATCCTATCTCCTTTGACCTCTGGAATATCATATTCCAAGTCCTTTGGTCCCTTAGTGTAGAAGTTGCTAAATCCTGTGTTTTCCTGATTGTGCTTCCAAAACCCTAGAATTGTTTTTTTCTCACTGCTTATAATATTTTCTCCTTGACTCTGGATTTGGCTACAACATTCCTAGGAATTTTCCTTTTGAACTTTATTTTATGAGGTGATTGGTGGATATTTTCCATTTCTATTTTAATCTCTGGTTCTAGAATATGAGGGAAGTTTCCTTGATAATTTCTTAAAACATAATATATAGGCTCTTTTTTTTTATCATGGTTTTCAAGTAGTCCAATAATGTATAAATTATCTCTCCTGGATCCATTTTCCAGGTCAGTTGTTTTTCCAATGAGATAATTCAAATTGTCTTCCATTGTTTCATTTTTTGGTTTTGTTTTACACTTTCTTGATTTTTCTTCCACTTGCCCCATCTAATTTTTTAAGGCATCATTTTCATCAATGAGTTTTGGACCTCTTTTTCCATTTGACCCATTCTGCTTTTTAAGGCATTCTTCCCCTTATTGGTATTTTAACCTCTTTTGCCATTTGGGTTAGTCTAATTTTAAAGGTGTTATTTTCATCTGCATTTCTTGGGATTTCCTTTAGCAAGCTGTTGACTCATTTTTCATGATTTCCTTGCACTCTCATTTCCCTTCCTAATTTTTCCTCTACTTCTCTTACTTGATTATCAAAATTCTTTTTGAGCTCTTCTGTTGCCTGAGATCAATTCATATTTTCCTTGGAGGCTTTGGATGTATGAGCTTTGACTTTGTTGTTTTCTGGTTCTATATTTTGATCTTCCTCATCACTAATGATATTAAGAAAATACTTCTTCACCAACAAAGTAAGAATCTATAGTCTGTTTCTTTTTCCTCTGTTTGCTCATTTTCCCAGTCAAGTATTTGACTTTTGAGCTCTTTGTTAAAAGTAGGGCTTCAGAAGCAACCTCTACTTCAGCAGTAGTTGTGGCAGCCCTGGGGCTGGGGCCTGGGCTGGGGTTGTGTCCAGAGCCAGAGCTGGGTCTGGGGTTAGACCACACTTTTCTCTCAGCCAGGTGAGAGACACTTCCCTCTTGCCTTCTGAAACTATCTTTGGTGTTTGTGGGTTGAAAAGTCTGGAAACATCACAGATGGCAGTGATTTGTTCCCCTAAGGCCTGCTGCAACTCTATCCACACTAGCAGGGCCCATTCTGAACTGCTTCCTGCTCCCAGTCAAGTTCAACTGACCCTTCCTGTGAGTCTTCCAGATTGTCTTGGGCTAGAAATTTGCTTAAGTCTGTCATTTTGTAGCTTTCAATGCTCTAGAATTTGTTTAGAGTAATTTTTTAGAGTTTTTTGAGGGGTTTGGGAGGAAAGCTCTAAGAGGTCTCTGCTTTTGCTTGGCCATCTTGGCACCCCATCACCCCTCCTACTCACCCTGCTTTGACTATTCTAAAACAAATTGTGTGTGTGTGTGTGTGTGTGTGTGTGTGTGTGTGTTTTAAAACTTCATTATGGTTGAGATGACATGACTAACTAGATGCAGGTAACTGTAGGCTCCACAGAATGATTTTTTTTGGCATTAATCATATCTCATAGAAAAATACTGCCATCATGAATATATTCTCTCTCTCTCTCTCTCTCTCTCTCTCTCTCACACACACACACACACACACACACACACACACACACGAAACAAGTGAGAAAGGATATATTCAGAAGAGACTAAATAAAAATGCTGAATGCTGCAGAGAGGACAAGAGGGGTGAGGACTAAGGGAAGGTCATCAATTTTTCAATTAAGAGTACACTAGGGGGGAGGAGACAAGATGGCAGAGTAGAAAGATTCACATATTCTAGCTCCGAACCCACAGCCCATGGATCGCCTGTAAAAAGAATTCCCAACAAATTCTGGAACAGTGAAAGTCACGCAGCAACAGAGTGAAGGAGATTTCCATTCCAGAGAGCCCTGAAAAACTGATCCCAAAGGTCCATCACACACAGGACAGGAGAGGAGGCAAGCCCTTCTCTGGCTGCGCTGCATGGATAGGAACAGATGGAAGCAGGCTTCAGGAATGGAATCTCCAGCGGCCATGAAGGTCCCTCCACCCACAGATGCACAGGTCAGTGAGAGAGACTTCTGGGCTGGCCGGGAGGGGAGCGGGGTGTCTCCATAACTCAGGCCAACTCAGGAGGCAGCAGCAGAGGCAGAAGGTGGTCAGAGTCTCCTGGAGCAGGCAGGAGCTCAGCAGGAGCCCCATTACTGAACATCTCCACATAAATCCCCTGAAGGAACTAAGCCTGGGTGGTGACCCTGCCCCCACCTGAGAACCTGATTTAATCTTACCCTGAATATCAGACAGGCCCGCCACTTAAAGCCCTGAGGCTGAGGAGAAGCATTTGAATCTCAGACCCCAAGCACTAACTGTGCAGATCTGGGCAGGGGTGGAGAGGAATCTCAGAAGTCAATAACTGGATGGGAAAATGCCCAGAAAAGGGAAAAAAAATAAGACCATAGAAGGTTACTTTCTTGGTAAACAGATGATTCCCACCTTCCTTTCTGATGAGGAAGAACAACGCTTATCATCAGGGAAAGAAATAGGAGTCAAGGCCTCTGTATCCCAAATATCTGAAATAGATATCCAATGGGCTCAGGCCATGGAAGAGCTCAAAAAGGATTTTGAAAATCAAGTTAGACAGGTGGAGGAAAAACTGGGAAGAGAAATGAGAGAGATATAAGAAAAGCATGAAAAACAAGTCAATACCTTGTGAAAGGAGACCCAAAAAAATGCTGAAGAAAATAACACCTTGAAAAATAGGCTAACTCAATTGGCAAAAGAGATTCAAAAAGCCAATGAGGAGAAGAATGCTTTCAAAAGCAGAATTAGCCAAGTGGAAAAAGAGGTTCAAAA
>CM053774.1:100110642-100125785 GCA_028658325.1 Potorous gilbertii | reverse complement strand
CTCTTCGTCGTCAGAGAGGAATGGCGGAATCATCTTCTCAAGAAAATAACCTTCTATGGTCTTAGTTTTTTTCCATTTTCTGGGCATTTTCCCAGTCAGTTACTTGACTTCTGAGAGTCCTCTCCACACCCTGGCCTAGATCTGCCCAGCTAGTGCTTGGGGTCTGAGATTCAAATGCTGCTCCCCAGCCTCAGGGCTTTTGGTGGCTAGCCTGGCTGCTATTCAATGGGAGCTTATCTGCTGGTTCTCAGGTGGGGGCAGGGCCGCCTCTCAGGCTCAGTTCCCTCAGGGGGTTTATGCAGAGATCTTTTTTAATGGAGCTGCTGTCTAGCTCCTGCCTGCTCTGGGAGCCTCTGGC
Organism: Potorous gilbertii; assembly: GCA_028658325.1. NCBI lineage: Eukaryota > Metazoa > Chordata > Mammalia > Diprotodontia > Potoroidae > Potorous > Potorous gilbertii. Next base: position 100,125,427 of record CM053774.1, on the reverse strand, counting down.
CACAGCTGCCTCTGCCTCTGCCACAGTGGCTGCCTACCAAGGGGTCCGAGACCTGGAGATACCACGCTCCCCTCTCAGTCCATCTCTCTCACTGACCTGTGCATCTGTGGGTGGAGGGACCTTCCCGGCCGCTGGAGATTCTGGTCCCTGAAACCTGTTGGGGTCTGCTTGCTCCTCTCAGTGCACCGCTGCCAGGGCAGGGGGAGGGGAGGGCTCCTCTCCCATCCGGGGCATGATGGACCCCTGGGGTCGGTTTTTCAGGGCTCTCTGCAACGGAATTCTCCTTCACTGTGTTTCTGCGTGGCTTCCACTGTTCCAGAATTTGTCAGGAGTTCTTTTTACAGGAAATCCATGGGCTATGGGTTCGGAGCTAGCAAATGTGAGTCTTTCTACTCCACCATCTTGGCTCCGCCCCCCAACTGTTTACATTTCTACATGGAAAGATAATATTCGTTAACTCTTGAAACTTTTCTCAGTATCTGAGTAATTGGAGGGATTATTCACAGTCGCACACACACACAAACGCATGCAGGCATGCACACACACACAGAGGGAGAGATACAGAGACAGACAGACAGAGAGATATAGTGCACAGGGTGAGTTGAATAGGAAGGGATCATATCTAAAAAACATAAAATTAAGGGGTAAGAGAAGAATACATTGGGAGGACAAAGGGAGAAATGGAATGGGACAAATCATCTCTCACGGAAGAGGTAAGAAAATCTTTTCCAGTGGAGGAGAAAACAGGGGAAGTGAGAGAAAAAAAGTGAAGTTTACTCTCATTAAATTTGGCTCAATGAAGGAATAACATACACACTCAATTTGGTATGAAAACGTATCTTACACTACAGGAAAGTTGGGGAGAAGGGGATAAGCAGGGTGGGGGCATGATGGGAAGGAGAGTAAATGGGAAGAGGAAGCAATTAGAAGTCAACACTCTTGGGGAGGGACAAGGTCAAAAGAGAGAATAGAAGAAATGGTCGCAGGATAGGATGGAGGGAAATATAGTTAGTCTTACACAACATGACTAATATGGAAATCATTTGCAAAACTACACATATATAGCCTATATTGAATTACTTGCCTTCTCAGTAGGGATGGGTGGGGAGGGAGGAAGGAAGAGAAACTGGAACTCAAGTTTTAGGAACACATATTGAGAAATGTTTTTGCCTACAAGTGGGAAATAAGAAACACATGTAATGGGGTATAGAAACTTATTTTGACCTACAGGACAAGAGAGAAGATGGGGATAAGTGAAGGGAAGGAAGGTAGTACGGCATATTGGTGGAACGGGCAATCAGAATGCAAGGTGTTTGGGGTGGGGGGAGGAGAGAGATGAGGAGAAAATTTGGAACTCAGGATTTTGTGGAAATGAATATTGAAAAGTTAAAATAAATAAGTAAATAAAAAGCAAAAAAATAAACCTCATGGTCAGTTTTATAAGAGGAAAATAGGAAATTAGATATTGTTTTTTGAAGACTTACAAATCATTTCTGTTAATATTATGTATGATTAACTAATCTTGTGTCCTGATATATATTCTTTTAATTATTTGCTTTTTTAATGCATAAAAATCCATTTCCCCTGGAATTTAGGGTACAGTGCCTTTCTGAGGGGCATAGTCCTAATTTTTTTTAATCAATTGGCATTCATGGACTAATGAATCAATATGCTCAGAAAAATATTACATGTATATAAACATATTAAGATTTATATATATATTTACATACACACATATATTTATGTATGTATATATGTGTATATATTATATATGTATAATACATATAATACATAATATATAATTTCATTGCAAGAATGATCCTAAGAAAGAATAAGCATCTAAGAAAAATTATTTTCATCACATTCCTCATTTCTTCCCTTGCCATTCACAGGTTAAATTCATAACATCATAACATCCCTATCTTAAAATACTGTGCATCAGACTGAGGTTGATCAGACCAATAAAAGTTCAGAATGTCCACCACAGGTCAGGCACAAATAGTACATTGTTTACTCTACACTGGGGTAGGGATTTCTCTCGATTTGCACTTCTCACTTTTTTTTGATCCAGTGTAGTTCTGCTTTCCTCACAGTGCACAGTGCTTTCTTTGATGTGGGCATGCCATGCTGGGTGGTCCTTTGTCAGCATTAAGCATGCCACACAATCAATTCCAAAGTTCATCAGAGATACCTTGAGAGTGTCCTTATGTTACTTCTTCTGACCACCATGTGAGTGCCTTCCCTGCATGAATTCTCCATAAGACAGTCTTTTAGGCAAGCTTACGTTTGGCATTTGAACAGTGCGGCCAGGGAATCAGAGTAGTGCTCTCTGTAGTAGAGTCTGAATGCCTGATGATCTTCAGAATTTTCCAAAGACAAGTCAAATGGAAGCCATTCACTTACCTGACATGGTACTGGTAGATTGTCTGGGTTTCACAGGCAAACAATAATGAGGTCAGTACAAAGGCTAGGTAGACCCTCAGTTTGGTAGTCAGTTTAATACCTTTTCTCTCCCACACTTTCTTTTGGAACCTCTAAAACACTGAGCTAGCTCTGGCAATGTGTGCCAACCTCGATATCAATGCCTGGAAAGTATATTGCCAAGTTAACTTATCCACAGTATTCAAAACTTCTCTATTTGCTCTAACTGGTAATTTCACATATGGACGGTGTGCTGCTAGCTGGTAGAGAACATATCTGATGGCAGCTAGGTGGGGTAGTGTATAGACAATGTCCTTAGAGTCAGGAAGACTCATCCTCATGAGTTCAAACCCAGCCTCAGATACTTAGCTGTGTGACCTGGGGTAAGTTACTTAACCCCATTTGCCTTAGTTTACTCATCTGAACTGGAAAAAGAAATGGCAAAACACTCCTAGTTCAACAGAACTCAACAATAACAATTAAAAAATAAAATAAAAACCCAAACATACTGTGATTCTAATGTCATTTTTAATGTGAGATTAGGAACAAAGAAAATTCTTGTTTATTTTCATTTTATGGTTATTTTCTCATTTTGCTTTTCTTTCTCTTTCTCATCTGCCTTTTCCTCCTCCATCACTATTAGAAATTCCAAGGGAGAATTGTCTAGGTTACTGAGAGTTCATATGAAATCTCATGGTCAATTATTGGGAAAGTCTTTCAGAGAGTATAACAATATCATATGAATTATTTTTAGTTTACTGTCTAGGATAACATCTGTAAAGAGTAAATATTCATACATCCTTGTGTAGCTAGAATATGGGCTTGTCAAAGTGACATGTTCTGTTACTGCATTTCCTTTTTTGCCCTCCTTACTATTATTGCAGCAAGAAAATTCCCAATGTTAATTTAACACATCCACAAAAGCATACACATCTCTCTCTGTAGCACTTAAAAATTACATTTTTCCCCCTGCAGTGACACATTATAATGATGTCAAGGTCTTGAAAAAAGAGCATGACATTAACAAGATGGAAGACTTACTTAATGGAAGTTCCATTGATAAAATGCCATCTTCCCAAAGCAAGTAATTGTTCTTTGGCTATTTTATTCTTACCAAAGAAGTCATATATCAGATGACTGCTCATCTAGGCACAACTCTAAAAGAGTCTGAAAAGCTTAAAGTTGTATATCACTAAACTGTGCAGCATTAAAAGCAACTAACATTCATTAATTATTGTATCTCACTGACGTGTCAAGAATTATGACAAGCACTTTAATCTTAAAATGCATGGGTCATGTGAATGTGTTTTTAGCTTATAAAATGAAAGATTTTCCAAAATAAAAATTTCAGTCTGTTTCCATATACAAATTTAATAAAACCTAAATGAAAATGTGGGGCACAATGATACCTGACCTGGGACAGTAGAATAAGCAAATATATACAAGAACTTATTTTGAATTCTTGCTTGTCTTCTCCCCTTTTCAAATCTTAGATTCCTGATTTTGGAGTTAATATAAATGCAGAATATCACTAAGTATTTAAATGATGTACATATTATCCACATGAGTGATTCTGTCTTTTTTTAAGTGTGGTATACCATCTCTGAAGCTAGACTTTATTTTTTTCCACGCTATTAGAGAGACTGAAGATGAGTTGGAAACACAGTCCAAGGAACTATGACTATTGCTGGAAGACCAGAGGCTCTGAAGATTGGTATAGGCAACCACATCAGGCATTAGATACTAACACTGTGTATGTCAAGGGTGTCTGCAAAAATAATGGAAAAGGGGTAGATCCAAGATGGCAGAGAAAAAGCAGGGAACTGCCTGAGCTCTCACCACAAGCAGGTCAAAATACTCTTAACAATGACTCTAAACAAATTCAAGAGCAGTAGAAGCCACAGAATGAAACAAATTTCCAGCCCAAGACAATCTAGAAGGCCAACAGGAAGCATTGGTTTCACCAACCTCAGGGTGGAGCGAAGCATAGAATGTGTTGCTGCCAGTACAGACAGGATCTGTAGTATGCCTAAGTGCACTCAGTCACTGGAAGCTGGAGCTGATTCCATACTTCCCAAATGCCAAACACAGCTTCAAAGGTCAGTGGTAAACCTCTCTCATTTGGGGGAGAGAAGAAAGTGCTCCACCCAGGGTAGCAGCAGCCACTGCCACAGAGGTGGGGTTGCTTCTGGAGCTCTCAAAAAGCAGATGATGGGGGAATCGAGTAACTGATCTGAATTGCAGTACTGGGTGGCAGTCCTGGGGCAAGGAGGAACACTGGCATGACAGAGGTGATGGCAGCTGTGGAGAGGAAATCCTACTCACAGTTCCAGGGTAACAAAGACTGCTTGTTCACAGACGAGAGTGCAGGCCAGGAGAGGAGTAAACACCTCTCCTTTGATCGTGCCACTTTAGAGGAACTGAGAATTTACAGGCCCCTAGAAGATATCTCTGCAAACAGCTACAACAAAACCCCTAAAACTTAGGTCACTACCCCCTTCACTTAACAAACAGCTCAAAAGTCAAGGAATTGGATGGGAAAATGAGCAAACAGGAGAAAAATAAGAAAAAAGAAGGTTACTTTCCTGGTGAAAAGGTATTTCCATATGTCCTTGGGGACCAGGAAGATCAAAGCATAAAACCATAGGAAGACAGGAAAGTTGAGGCTTGTACATCTAAAGCCTCCAAGAAAAATATGAAATGATTTCAGGCAATAGAAGAGCTCAAAATGCATTTTGAAAATCAAATAAAAGAAATGGAGAAAAATGGGAAGAGAAATGGGAGTTATTCAAGAAAGTCATGAAAAACTAGTCAACAACTTGCTAAAGCAGACCCCAAAATGCTGAAGAAAATAACACCTTTAAAAATAAACTAACCCAAATGGCAAAAGATATCCAGAAAGGAAAGCCAATGAGGAGAAGAATGTCTTAAAAAGCAGAATTGGTCAAATAGAAAAAGAGGTCCAAAAGTTCCAGAGGTCCAAAAGTTCACTGAGAAAAATAATTCCTTAAAAATTAAAATGGAACAAATGGAAGTTAATGACTTTATGAGAAATCAAGCAATTATAAAACAAAGCAAAGGAAGGAAAAAAACAGAAAATGCAAAATATCTCATTGGAAAAAACAACTTACATGGAAAGTAGATCCAGGAGAGAGAATTTAAAAAATATTGGTCTACCTGAAAAACATGATCATAAAAAGAGCGTAGACATCATCTACCAAAAAATTATTAAGGAAAACTGCTCTGATATTGTAGAACCAAGGAGTAAAATAGAAATGGAAATCCACTGATGCCCTCCTGAATGAGATCCCCAAAGGAAAACTCTTAGGAATATTGAAGACAAATTCCAGAGTTCCCAGGTCAAGGAGCAAATATTGCAAGGAGGTATAAAGAAGCAATTCAAGTACTGTGGAAACACAATCAGGATAACACAGGATTTAGCAACTTCTCCACTGAGGGACTGAAGAGCTTTGAATATGATATTCCAGAAGTCAGAGTAGGTAGGGATAAAACCAAGAATCACTTGCCCAGCAAACCCAATTATAATACTTCAGGGAAAAAATGGAATTTCAATGAAATAGAGGATTTTAAGCATTGTTGTGGAAAAGACCAGAGCTGAAAAGAAAATTTGATTTTCAAATACAAGAATCAAGAGAAACATGAAAGGGTTCACAGGAAAAAGAAGCCATAATGGACTATTTGAAGTTGAACTGTTTCCATTCCTACATGGAAAGATGATATTTGTAAATGAGGAGACCTTTCTCAGTATTATAGTCATTAGAGGGTTTATACACACTCACACACATACATACACACACATACATGTGTATACATATATATGTATGTATATGCATGCATATGTATGTGTGTGCATATATATGCATTATATATATAATTTTATTAACGTATTTTATTATATAGGGATTATATATATATATATGCATGTGTATGAATGTGTAAATGATATGTGTGTAAACATAGACAGAGGGCACAGGGTGATCTGAATATGAAGGGTATGAAGGGAGGGTCCTTAAAAGATGAAATTAAGTGTTTAGAAGAATGTGTTGTGGGGGGGAAATAGAGAAGAATGATGGAGTAAATCATCTCACATCAAAGAGATAAAAAAGAGCTTTTAAAATGGAGAGGAAGAAGGGGGAGGTGAGAGGGGAAAAGTGAGCCTTACTCTTATCAGATTTAGCTTCAAGAAGGAATAACAGACACTCAACTGGGTATGGAAATCTATATTATCCTGCAGGAAGGCACAGAGGAGAGGAGAGGAGAGGGAGGACAACAGAAGGGATGAAAGACTGAGGGAAGGGGGTAATCAGAAGCAAATACTATTGTGGGTTGATGAGTCAAGGGAGAGAATGGAATAAATGGAGGGCAGGAGAGGATAGAGGGAAATATGGTTAGTCTTTTGCAACATGACTGCTTTGGAAGTGTTTTGCATGATTACACATGTAATTGCTTGCTTTCTCAATTAGGGTGGGTGGGAGAGGAGGAAGGGAGAGAATGTGGAACTCAAAACTTTAAAAATGAATACTAAAAATTGTTTTTCATGCAACTTTGAAATAATATGTACCTGGAAGTAGGGTATAGAAATCTATTTTGCCCTACAGGAAAATACAGGGGAGGAGGATGTGAGAGGGGCAGTTGATAGAAAGGAGGGTAGATTGGGGGAAGGAGTAGATGGATGCATGCTGTTCTGGGGTGCGGGGTAGAGGAGATATGGGGAGAATATTTGGAATTCCAAATCTTATGGAAGTGAATGTTGAAAACTGAAAATAAATTTTTTTTTTGTATATATATATATATATATATATATATATATATGTAGAATGGAAGAGAAGGAGCACAAAGAGGTGTTGGTGTCTACTAGGGAACAGACCATGACCTAAACATAAGTGGTATACATTCTATGCTACATAAAAAATATATAGCATCATTAGAAATAGTTACCAAATGGATTGAGCAAGTAAAGACCCAAATAAAGACAGGCTTACTGTGTACACAAATAATCAACATATCACCAAATTATCATATGAATGAATGAATTGGCAAGTGGAAATAAAATGGCTGGAAAACAAGTAAAAATAAAGATGCTGTCCAAAAAGACCAATTCACTAAACTGGATAATATGACCCTGGACATGAATGCTGAGTGGAAGAAAATACCTCCTCATTCAAAAATTGAAGATTAGCCAAAGATGCAAATAGAAACTGAGACAAATCGATCAATACTTTATAGATGGTGAAATTTAAAGTGTCACTCTCTTTAACCCTGCACTATACTCTCAAAAATGAATCTCTTTGCCCTTCCCTGTCCCCCTTGTGTTATAGGAGTCTTCCACAATTATCTTTGTTTTCCTGTGTGTTATTTTAATTTTTCTTCAATAATAGAAACAAAGTACTATATCTTATACTATAAACATACTATAAATAACTGTAGAAATTATTCACAAGTACTACTAATAAAACAAAGGCAGATATCCTTTGCTATTGTCAGATCCAACTGAATTCTAATTTGCTCAACCCTTGCCCTAAAACTACCTCAAAATTCCCTTTGAGCTCTTCCATGACCTGAGACCAATACATATTTATTTCAGAGGTTTTGAATGCAGAAGCATTGACTTTTAGGTCTTCCTCTGATGTTATGCACTGTTTTGTTCCTCCTCAAAAAAGATGGAAAAAATATGTATTTACCAAGAAAATAACCTTCTATAGTCTTATTTTTCCCCTTTATTTTGTATTTTTTCAGCCAGTTACGTGGCTTTTGAGTCCTTTATCAAGAGGAGCACATACTCTGGGGCTTATAAGTTCTCCGTTCCTCCAAGGTGGCACAATCATGGGAGAGTTTACTTCTCTACTAGACTGCACTCTGGTCTTGGTTGAGCAAATTACAATTCAGTTGGATCTGACAAGAAAATAACATCTTTAAAAATAGGCTAACTCAATTGCCAAAGAGGTTCAAAAAACCAATGAGGAGAATTCTTTAAAAAGTAAAATTAGTCAAATGGAAAATTAGGTTGAAAAGCTGACTGAAGAAAATAGTTCTTTAAAAATTAGAATTGAACAAATGGAAACTAATGACTTTATGAGAAACCAAGAAATTAAAAACAAAACCAAAAGAATGAAAAGATAGAAGACAATGTGAAATATCTCATTGTAAAAACAACTAGAAAATATATTCAAGAGGGTATGATAAATACTTAAAGAATCCACGGATCACCTCCTGAAAGAGATATGAATAGAGAAACTCATTGGAATATTGTAGCCAAAATACAGAGCTCCCAGGTCAAGGAGAAAAAATTGCAAGCAACTACAAAGAAGCAATTTGAATATTGTGGAAATGTAATCAGGATAACACAAGACCTAGCAACCTCTACATTGAGGGATCAAAGGGCTTGGGATATGATATTCCAGAAGTCAAATGAACTCGAATTAAAACCAGGAATCACCTACCCAGCAAAACTGAGTATAATATTTCAGGGGAAAAAATGGTCATTCAATGAAATAGAGGACGTTCAAGCATTCTTGATGAAAAGAGCAGAGCTCAGTAGAATATTTGTCTTTCAAACACAAGAATCAACAGAAGTATGAAAAGGTAAGCAAGAAAGAGAAACTATAAGGGACTTACTAAAGTTGAACTGTTTATAGTTCTACATGGAAAGATAATATTTGTAACTCTTGAAGCTTTTCTCAGTATTTGCATAGTTGGAAGCATTACACACATACAGAGAGCACAAGTTGAGTTGAATAGGAAATGATGAAATTTAAAAATAAAATTAAGGGGTGATAGAGAAATAAATCAGAAGGAAAAAGGGAGAAAGGGAATGGGGCAAATTATCTCTCATAAAAGAAGCAAGAAAAAGCTTTTCCAGTGCAGGGGAAAAGGAGGGAGGTGAGAGGGAAAAAGTGACTCTCATCACATTTGGCTTAAGGAGCAAATAACATGCACTATCAATTTGGTATGAAAATCTATTTTCCAATACATGAAAGTAGGGGAGAAGGGATAAGTGGGGTGGGGGTGATGATAGAAGGGAGGGCAAATGAGATGAGGGAATAATTAGAAGTAAACACTTTTTGGGATGGACAAGGACAAAAGCCAGGATAGAAGAAATGGGGGGCAGGATAGGATTGAGGGAAATACAGCTACTCTTATACAACATGACTATTATGGAAGTCTTTTGCAAAACTTCATATATACATATATATAACCTGTGTTTAATTGCTTGTCTTCTCAGTGGGGATGTGTGTGGAGAGAGAAAGGGAGAGAAGTTGGAACTCAAAGTTTTAGGAACAAATGTTGAGAATTATTTTTGCATGCAACTGGGAAATAAGAAATACAGGTAATGGGGTATAGAAATCTATCTTACCCTACAAGAAAAGAGAAAAGATGGGAATAAGGTAAGGGAAGGGTGTGAGAGAAGGGAGATCATATAGAAAGAAAATTGGGAACTCGGGGCCAGGAACTAAGATGGCAGAGAAGAAAGACCCATATACTCTAGCACTTTCCCCATAGTCCAAAAAATACCTGTAAAAAATGAGCCTCAACAAATTCTAGAGCAACAGAAGATACAGATCAATAGAGTGAAAGAGGTTTCCAGCCAAAGGTAACCTGGAAGGCCACCAGCAAAGGTCTATCTCATGTGATTTTGAGTAGAGGGAAGCCCAGATCTGGCCATGCAGCACTGGGAACAATAAGTTCTGAACAGACATCCAGGAAGAAATCCCAGCAGGGAGGATCCCAGATCCCTCAACTCACAAGACACAAAGAAATCTTCGAAGGTCAGTGTGGGAGGGCTTTCCCAGCTGGGAGAAAGGGGAAGGTGGTTTCCCCAGCACTGGTCCCAGGTGGCAGCAGCAGCAGGTGGTGGACAGCTACATGGAAGCGATCTGGGTCCATTGTCCAGGCAGCTCAGCTTAAAGCCTCCGAGAGAATTGAGCAGCTGATCTGAACCTCAGCCTTCGGCATGGTACTGGGGAGAGGAGGAGCACTAAGACCCTCATCTTGACAAGGGATTCAGAAGTCAAGTAACTGGCTGGGAAAATGCCTCAAAAACAGAAAAAAAAATAAGACCAAAGAAGATTACTTTCTTGGTGATTAGGTGTCTCCTTCCATCCTTTCAGATGAGGAAGAACAAGGCATACTGTCAGAGGAAGTCAAAGACTCTTCCTCCATATGAATATGAAATGGGCTCAGGTCCTAGAACAGCTTGAAAAGCTATCAGCAGCCCACTAAAGGAGAACCAAAAAAAAATGCTGAGGAAAATAACACCTTTAAAAAGAGGCTAACTCAATTAGAAAAAGAGATTCAAAAAGTCAATAAGGACATAGAGGCTTTAAAAAGCAGAATTAGCCAAATGGAAAAGAAGGTTCAAAAGATCACTGAACAAAATAGTTCTTTAAAAGAGTAGCTCAGGGAAGCTACTGGCTATGAGATAAACCAAGAAGTTAGAAAACAAAACCAAAAGTTTGAAAAAATAGAAGATAATGTGAAACATCTGATTGGAAAAACAACTGATCTGGAAAATAGATCCAGGAGAGACAATTTAAAAATTATAGGACTACGTGAAAGCTATGATCAAAAAAAAGAGCCTAGACATTATCTTTCATGAAATTATCAAGGAAAACTACCCTGATATTCTAGAACCAGAGGGCAAAATAAATATTCAATGAATCCACCGATCACCTCCTGAAAGAGACTCGAAAAGAGAAACTCCTAGGAATATTGTGGTCAAATTTCAGAGTTTCCAGGTCAAGGAGAAAATATTGCAAGCAGCTAGAAATAAACTATCTGAGTATTGTGGAACTACGATCAGGATAACACAAAATCTAGCAGCTTCTACATTAAGGGATTGAAGGGTTTAGAACAAGATATTACAGGAACTGAGATTAAAACCCAGAAAAACTGAGCATAATACTTCAAGGAAATTAATGGTCATTCAATGATATAGAGGATCTTCAAGCATTCATGATGAAAAGACCAGAACTGTATAGAAAATTTAACTTTCAAACACAAGAATCAAGAGAAGCCTGAAAAAGGTAAACAGGAAGGAGAAATCATAAAAGACTTTCTAAAGCTGAACTGTTTACAATCCTACATGGAAAGATATTTGTAACTCTTGAAACTTTTCATGGTATTTGGGTAGGTGGAGGGGTTACACACACACACACACACACACACACACACACACACACATACAGTACAGGTTGAGTTGAATCAGAAGAAATGATATCCATAAAAAAAATTAAGGGGTGAGGGAAGAAAATACTGGGAGAAGAAAGGGAGAAATGGAATGGGGCAGGCTATATGTCATAAAGGAGGTAAGAAATATCTTGTTCAATGGAGGAGAAAAGGGAGAAGGTGAGAGGGGAAAAGTGAAGCTTACCATCTTCACATATGGCTTAAGGGGGAATAACATACTCACTAAATTTACAGTATAGGAAAGTAGGGGAGGGTGAGGGAGATGATAGAAGTGAGGGCAAATGGTAGAAGGGAGTAACTAGAAGTAAACACTTTTGGGAAGGGACAAGATCAAACAATAGAACAAAAAAAGGCGGGCAGGGTAGGAGAGAGGGCAGTATAGTTAGTATTACACAACATTATTGTTATGGAAGTCTTTTGCAAAACGACACATATATAACCTGCATTGAATGTCTTGTCTTCTCAGTGGGGATGAGGCGGGATGGAGGGAGGGAGGGAGGGAGAGAATGTGGAATTCAAAGTATTACAAATGAATGTTGAACATTATGATGACATACAACTGGGAAATCAGAAACACAGGTAATGGGGCATAGAAATTTATCTTGCCCTACAAGAAAAGAGGGAAGATGGTGCTGAGGGTAGACTGGGGTGTGATAGAGGGGAGGGTACTTTGAGGGAAAGGGTAATCAGAATGCAAGGTATTATGGGGTGGGGGAGAGGAGAGATGAGGAAAAAACTGAAACTCAAAATTTTGTGGAAATGAATATTGAAAAGTAAAAATAAATAAACATTAAAAAAAATACATCAGGCCACGGTTAGGCATGGGGGTATTCTGTTAAAAAAAGAGGACCAGGACTTAGCCTGACAAAGTCTCCCCCAAAAGCACATAGCCTTTGTGAAGTGACTGTTGACATGCACAGTTTTCCAAGTGACCAGTAGTTGTTTACAACATCAGCAAAATGCCTATTTATTCTGAATATTTACCTAAATGTCTATGGACAAAAGCCATTCTGGAACTGAACAAGTCAAATCCATATGGCCAAATGCTGTTAAATGTCTGAAAGGTTCTCCTGAGAAGTTATGCAGTTGAGTTTTATATTCACTGCAGCAAATACTGTTTTCTCAATAGTAAAATTAAAGAAGAGTAAATGGAAACAGATTAAAAGGTTTTATAACTGTCCCTTAATTAGTACACTTTATATTAATTTGGATCTTGGCAATTAAGATAGAGTAATTTCAGTTATATCATGGGAAATAGATGGGTAAAAAGATAAAAATGGATAAAACCTTCAGCCACTTTTTCAAAGACTGTCCAAGTATAACTCTTGTCCAAGTGACTAAGCACCCGTCTGCTGGACAGATAATTCTGATTATGTGCAAAGACAGCAGATATCCAGGGCAAGACACTAACTTATTTATTAGCCTATATTTTTTGGCTTCAGTCCTGATTACATTAAAAAAATTATTGCAAAGTAAGAGAAGCACTTTGCTAAATGTTCAAGATCTGTGCTCTTGCCAAACCATTTCTTAGGAGGAACAGGAAGTTTTTTTGAAGAAATAACCTACAGAAACTGTGAAAATAAACATGACCCCACTTTTTGTAGAGTTAAACAAAACGGTAAAGGTGATATTTGTAACAGACAAGGATATAATCTTACTAAAGAACAATAAAGCACTGAATTACATGGAGAGATAGGCTTACTCGATTTGCTTGCATATGAACATTTATCATATAAGACTTTCATAAACTATATATGTGGACATATGTTTATACATGTTTTATACATATGCTTATATATGTTTTTGCACACATATGCATACACACATATACTTGCATGTATGTATGTACCTGTCTATCTATTGTTCTAACAGGAAGGTAAGGGCAATAAGGAACTTCTTGAATCTAAACTTAATCAAAGATTCAGGGCAGATAGGTGGTGCAGTGAATAGAGCACCAGTGCAGGAGTCAGGAGGACCTGAGTTCAAATCTCACCTCAGACACTTGACACTCACTATCTACATGACTTTGGGCAAGTCACTTAACCCCAATTGCCTCATACTGGGTCATCTCCAGTCATCCTAATGAATATCAAGTCACTGGATTCAGATGGCTCTGAAGGAGAACCGAGGCTGGTGACCTGCACAACCCTCCCTCACTCAAAACAAAGTCAAGTGCTAGTCATGTCATCGATTCTCTCATGGCATGGTCAATGAAGGACAAACACACACAATCAAAGATTTATAGAGTTTTTGAATTGAGAGGAACCCTCTAGGGTCCCCTTGTCTTACTCATACCTGAAAGGAATCCTCACTATAATATCCTAGACAGCTGACCATTTGTCTTCAGCTTTAGGACCTCCAAGGAAGAGGAACCACTATCTCCTAAGAAAAGTCATGTGCTTTTAGATAGCTCTAATTGTTTAATGTCTTTCCTTATATCAGGTTCAGACAATTCTGCAACTTCCCTCTAGGGATTTAAGCCTAAACAAAAATTTAATTCCTATTCCATATGACTGCTTTCACATATCTGAAGAAAATAATCTTTTCTGTTATGACTTGAATCTTCTCTTCTCCAATGTAAACACTCTCATTCCTTTCATTGGATCCTCATATGACATAAACCCAACATATTTCACCATCCCAGTCCTCCTCCTTTGGATGGAGCTTTTCCCATGAGATATTTCACATTCTCTTCCATTTTGTCATTCTTTTGGTTTTGTTTTTTGATTTCTTGGTTTCTCAGAAAGTCATTAGCCTCCATCTGTTCCTTCTAATTTTGAGAGAATTATTTTCTTCAGTGAGCTTTTGCACCTCTTTTTCCACTTGGCTAATTTTGCTTTTGAAAGCATTCTACTCCATTGGCTTTTTGAACCTCTTTTGCCAATTGAGTTAGCCTATTTTTCAAGGTGTTATTTTCTTCAGCATTTTTTGGGGTCTCCTTTATCAAGGTATTGAGCCGTTTTTCATGCTTTTCTTGCATCTCTCTCATTTCTCTTCCCAGTTTTTCCTCCACCTGTCTAACTTGATTTTCAAAATCCTTTTTGAGCTCTTCCATGGCCTGAGCCCATTGAATATCTATGTCAGATATTTGGGATACAGAGACCTTGACTCTTATGTCTTTACCTGATGGTAAGCATTGTTCTTCCTCGTCAGAAAG
>CM053774.1:100030368-100110142 GCA_028658325.1 Potorous gilbertii | reverse complement strand
GTTCTTCCTCGTCAGAAAGGAAGGGGGGAATCATCTGTTCACCAAGAAAGTAACCTTCTATGGTATTATTTTTTTTTCCGTTTTCTGGGCATTTTCCCAGCCAGTTACTTGACTTCTGAGATTCCTCTCCACCCCTGTCCTAGGTCTGCCCAGCTAGTGCTTGGGGTGTGAGAGTCAAATGCTGCTCCCCAGCCTCAGGGCTTTCCACAGCAGGTGGGGCTGCTATTCAGGGTAAGATTAAATCAGGTTCTCTGGTGGGGGCAGGGCCGCCACCCAGGTTCAGTTCCCTCAGGGGGTTTATGCAGAAACCTTCAGTAATGGAGATCCTGCAGAGCTCCTGCCTGCTCTGGAAGCCTCTGGCCACCCGCTGCCTCTGCTGCTGCCTCCCGAGGGGGCCTGAGTTATGGAGACACCCTGCTCCCCTCTCAGCCAGCCCAGAAATCTCTCTCACTGACCTGTGTGTATGTGGGTGGAGGCACCTTTGTGGCCGCTGGAGATTCTGTCCCTGAAGCCTGCTCGGATCTGCTCCTCTCTTTGCTGCGCAGCCAGGGCAGAACTGGGCTCCACTCCCGTTCGGTGCATGATGGACCCCTGGGGTTGTTCTTTCAGGGCTCTCTGGAACGGAAATCTCCCTCACTCCATTTCTGTGAGACTTCCACTTCTCCAGAATTTTTGGGAGTTCTTTTTACAGGATATCCATGGGCTGTGGGTTCGGAGCTAGCATATGTGAATCTTTCTACTCCGTCATCTTGGCTCCTCCCCCTGGATGGAGTTTTACAATATCCATTTTGAATTGGACAATACAATGCAGTTCAATGTGGTCTGTTCAGCAGAGAAGGAAGGGGGACAGTCACCTCCTTATACCTCTTTAGTGCATCCCAAGATCCCACTTGCTTCCTTTGTTGGCACACTACAGTGTGTAAGTCCAGATTTAAAATGTTTATGGCTAGTAGAAATGATAAGTTGAATATCCAGCTGGTCCCAGGGTTAATTACATCTTCTGTGTCTCTTCTAAAGGTGAATTACATTTATCTCTGTGAAAAAAAAAATGATTATAATATATCCATGGGACAGTGTTGGGAGGGCACCCTATAGTTGAATTATACTGTTTCCTGGCAACCCGATTTCCCTGTTTCTGCTCAACTGGTCAGTAGGTTAGAAAGGATAGCATTTTAAGGAGGGATTCTTACCCATTAACTAAAGTTAAAGAAAAATAAATTGTATTGTTCGGGCCCCACACCCCACTCAAATTATTTAACTGTGAGAAAGTAGTATGGTTCATAAAAAAAAAAAATTAAGATTAGACACCCAACCTGAGCATTGCCATTAAGCTGATTACAGCTGAGATGTTTTACCATGTCTCTCATTTGCATAAAAAGAGGCTTAAAAGCAACATTACCAAACAGTAATGACGATTGCCTTCAAATGATCATGCAAGAAAGCAATACAAGCTTTGCAGCTTATTAGAAGCTAGCAGAAAGCCAACAACCTAGACCTCCAGGCCCTACTACTACAAAATAAGCAGGTATCATAGTCCATTGAACTCCCAAGCTTAGCCAGCAGCCAGTGAAGCAAGTCTCTTTATGCAATACATGCTTGACTTTCACAGTATTTTCCTCTAAATACCCTACACAAAGTACTACAGCAGGTAAGCTCTTGAGCTACAAATGTTTTCTTTTTTTTTTCTCATTTGAAGAAGTTTAATTTTTAGGTTGCACAAAAGTGATCAAAACAACCTTTCCTTATGTTTATCGCTTTTATTTCCCTCAAGACAATTGTTCTGTGCCAATAGTCACAGGTGATTATCGCTCCATGGTCAACTATATATCTAGTACTGAAGGCTGGAAAATGTCTGATAAACAGAACTCCAGCTAAAGATTATAAAGTGACAATATCATCGCGATAGCATTATCCAATTAAGGTCATGCTAGCTCTAGAACTGGAAGGGACTTTAGAAATCTTCTACTCTAACTCCCTCATTTTATAAATGAGGAAACTCAGACACGGAGTGGAAAAACGACTTCCCTGAGAATAAACAAGTTGTTATTAAACTAAAGAAGCATTAGAATTCCATTCTGGGACTCTAAGTTGATCACTCCTTTCCCTGCTCATGTGATTGCTACAGAAGACTTCTTTTAACATGTATTTTCATTTACTTTATTTGAAAATTATTTTAAAAAGCATATAATATACTTATAGTTTCCATAGTCTAAATAAGTAGGTAGGGCAGGAATCTAGATTCAGATAGAAATTAAATTGTTTAGAGTAAAAGTTGATCTGATGCTGACAAAGAGGGCATCAATTCAGGGAGCAGAATCAGGACTTTTTTAAACATGGTGAAATCTGTTGGGTTTGATTATGCACACATGCCCACACATACATGCGTGCACACACACACATATGTATATATATATATATATATATATATATATATATATATACACACACACACACATACACATATATAATTATGTGTATATATAGACACATAATTATATATGTGTACATATCTATATATTTATAAATATATATATATATATATATATATATATATATATATATACAGACACACACATATTTACATGGAGAGAGAGAGAAGGGGAGAGACAGAGAGACAGACAGAAAGAGAGATATTGATATATATGGATATATGCAAATATATGTTACTTTTTGAAGCTTTCTTAAAAAACTAAGATTTGAAAAGTACTTTACCCACTTTGTCTTATTTGGACTTCACAATAACCATGTTAGGTAGCTACTACAATTATTTTGCCCATTGTACAGATCAAAATAACTGACTCAGATTAAGTGACTTGCCCATGCTCACATACCTAGTATGTGTCAAAAAAGAATTCTAAACTCAGAATTCCAAACTAGGTATCCTTACTTCAAGTTGACTGCTCTCTTTATAAAACTTCCCAAAACCAATTTTCTTGGAGATTTGCAACTGGAGCTTGAGAGAAAGGTAATAGATATTGAGAAATAATTAAGAAGTCACCACAGGGGAAAAAATCACATTTATAGTTTGAGAAGAAAGTGCATGAGTTCCCTGTGTGGTCAGGGGAAGAATAAGAATGAACTTTGAGTCATTAATCCAGAATGGGGTGATAATGACAAATGGAAATGAAAAATTTCAACAAGAAGGAAGTGATTAATAATGTTAAGTGCATCATAGAGGTCAAGGAGAATGGGAGCTCAGAACAGAAGACCAATGGATTAGGCAATTAGGAGGTGATTGGTGACCTTTGAGAAGACATTTTCAGTAAAATGGCAAGGGCAGGAGCTAGGTTAGAGGATACTAAAGAATGTTTACCGTTTTATTGTTTTGTATTTCTTTGCTTTGATGATTTAAGAAAACCTCCTTTTAGATATATAAACTATTATCTGGAATTCTGCATTCAGTTGGGTATATCTTTCCATTTCTCTTTTATCCATTTTATTCTTTCCCAAGTTCTTTGTTGTTGTGTTTGTCCTTCATTCTCAAAGAGGACCATGGCATAAAGATGATGACATGACTTGCAGTTGACTTTGATTTGGGTGAGGGAAGGCAGTGCAAGGTCCCTAGCCTCACTTTCTTCTCCTGAGCCATCAGGGTTCAGTGGTGTGATATTCTTCAGGACATCAGGATGCAATGCAGGAGCTTGGCCATTTTTAGATTCTTATTTTGAGTGATATACACCCCTTCAAAGAATGTGTCCCTCTAAGTCGTTACTCAAGGGATGACCCCTTTTAATAAAATTTTAAAAAATCAAACTGGGAGGGGAAGACCCTCAGAGTTCCTGGGTAAAAGAGAAATAGTAACTACTTAGTACTTAAATACTAACAATAGTCAGCTCTTTATAAATTCTGATCAAAGGCCATTTTTCTTTCTTGCTCTTCTTTTAATTTGAAATATTTTGTGGCTGTTGCTGCCTTCTGTGCAATATTGTGAACCTCTCTCCATAGTTCATCAGTCACTCCATCCACCATCCCCAACATTCATCATTTCTACTTTTATTCGGAATGGATTTTATTGAGGTTATACCCATAGGGTCTGATGATTTTACACATTTTCCTTTGTAATAAGAGACTCATATCAACTCCAAGTATTGTTTTAACTGACTCCCTAGAGTTTTGGCTACAAAGCATATAATCAGAGTTCGATATTGACCATCTTGAGATGTCCATGCAGAGAGTAGCCTTTTGAGTTGCTGAAAAAAAATATTTGTTATGACTCATGAGTTTTCTTGACAAAACTCTTATTCTCTGCTCTGTTTCATTTTGTACTCCAAACTTTACCACTATTCCAATTATCATTTAATTGCATGCTTTAGCATTCCAATCCCCTATGTTGAATGTCATATATGTTGTTATTTCTAGAAATGTTTTAGGTCTTCATAAAACTGATCAACTTTGGCCTCTTAAGCATAAATGTTTGGAGTGTAGACTTGCATTCAGGGATATTAAATGATATGCCTTGGGTCTGAACAAATATCATTCTTCCGTTTTTATATTATACCCCAGTACCTCAGTTTTTATTGACAACGAGGACTACTCCAGTTCTTCTGACGGATTCTTGCCCACAATACTATATGTAATGACGATTTGAATTAAATTTACCTATTCCCATCCATTTTAATTCACTGAAATCCAAGTTATAAGTGTTTAATTTTTTCTACTTCTGTTTGACCACATCCAACTTAGCTTGGTTCATAGATCTTACACTAGCAAGTTGCAGCTGTAATTGAGGGCACCACAGTGACACCATCTTGTGACACAATTTTGGAGCTAACCCAGTTCCCATTTGTATTCAATTATGGGTCTAGTCCAAATTCTCTGTGAGAAAACTTAATTCAGCCATGGGAATTGAGAAAAAAACACATTATTGCACTGTATGAACATAGCCATGCATTTCTGAGTTGTTAAGAAAACTTTAACCAAGGACCTGGGTTATGCTGAAAAGAAACTCATGATATCCAAAAGTTGATGAAAATGGCTTTCTTTCATTTTATTTATTCATTTTTAGTTTTCAACATTCATTTCCATAAGATTTTGAGTTCCAAATTTTCTCCCCATCTCTCCCATACCCTGCCATACCTCTCCCTTTCCTTATCCCCATCTTCTCACTTTTTTTATAGGGCAAGATAGATTTCTATACCCCATTAACTGTATTTTTTATTTTTCATTTCCATGAGAAAACAATTCTCAACATTCATTCCTTAAACTTTGAGTTCCAATTTCTCTCCCTTCCTCCCTCTCCAATCATCATCACTGAGAAGGCAAGTAATTCAATGCAGGCTATCTATCTATCTATCTATCTTTCTATCTATCTATCTATCTATATCTATATCTATATATATATGTGTGTGTGTGTGTGTGTGTGTGTGTGTGTGTGTGTAGTTTGCTAAAGAATTCCATAATAATCATGTTGTGAAAGACTAAATATATTTTGCTCCAGCCTATGCTGCCACATATTTATTCTATTCTCTCTTTAGACTTTGTCCCTCTCCTCAAGTGATTACTTCTTATTACCCTCTACTCCCATTTACCCTCTCTTCTATCTTCTGCCAACCATACTTACCCCCTTCTCCCCTACTTTCCTGTAGTATAAAATAGATTTTCATACCAAATTGAGTGTGCAAGTTACTCCCTCCTTAAGCCAAATGTGATAAGAGTAAGATTCACTTTTTCCTTCTCACCTGCCCCTTTTATTCTTCCTTGAGAAAGCATTTTTCTTGACTCTTTTGAGAGATAATTTGCCCAATTCCATTTCTCCCTTTCTCCTTCCAATATATTCCTCTCTCACAACTTAATTTTAAAGTATCATCACTTCCTATTAAACTCACCTTGTACCTTTTGTATACATACATACAAACACACAGACACACACACACACACACACACACACACACATATATATATATATATATATGCATAATCCCTCCAACTACTCAAATACTGAGAAAAGTTTCAAGAGTTACAGATATTTTCTTTCCATGTAGGAATGTAAACAGCTCAACTTTATTAAGTCACTTATCATTTCTCTTTCCTGTTTACCTTTCCATGCTTTTCTTTGTTCTTGTGTTTGAAAGTCAAATTTTCTTTTCAAATCTTGTCTTTTCATCAAGAATGCTGAGAAGTCCTATATTTCATTGAAATTACATTTTTTCTCTAGAAGTATTATACTCAGTTTTACTGGGTAAGTGATTCTTGGTTTTAATCCTAGAGCCTTTGATTTCTGGAATATCATATTCCAAGCTCTTCAGTCCCTTCATGTAGAAGATGCTAGATCTTGTGTTATCCTGATTGTATTTCCACAATACTCAAATTGCTTCTTTGTGGCTGCTTGCAATATTTTCTCCTTGACCTGGGAACTCTGTCATTTGGCTATAATTTTCCTAAGAGTTTTTCTTTTCAGATTTCTTTCAGGAGGTGTCCAAGGGATTCTTTCAATGTTTATTTTACCCTCTGGTTCTAGAATATCAGGGCAGTTTTCTTTGATAATTTCATGAAACATGATGTCTAGGCTCTTTTTTTGATCGTGGCTTTTAGGTAGTCTCATAATTTTTAGATTTCTCCCCTGGATCTATTCTCTAGGTCAGGTATTTTTCCAATGACATATTTTGCATTGTCTTCTATTTTTACATTCTTTTGGTTTTGCTTTATAATTTCTTGGTTTCATATAAAGTCATTAGCTTTCTTCTTCTCTATTCTAATTTTTAAAGAACTATTTTCTTCAGTCAGCTTTTGAACCTCCTTTTCCACTTGACTAATTTTGCTTTTTAAAGTATTCTTCTCCTCATTGTATTCTTGGATTTCTTATGCCAACTGAGTTAGCCTACTTTTAAAAGTGTTATTTTCTTCAGCATTTTTTGTGTCTCCTTTAGCAAGCTATTGACTCTCTTTTCATGATTTTCTTGCATCTCTTATTTCTCTTCCCAATTTTTCCTTCACCTTGCTTACTTGATTTTCAAAATCTTTTTCGAGCTCTTCCATGGCCTAAGACCATTGCATATTTATTTTGGATAATTTTGACTTCTGGCTGGAAACTTCTTTTGCTCTGTTGTTCTGTTGCTTCTACTGCTCTTGAATTTGTTGAGAGTCTTTTTTCTGGGCTGTGATGGAAGACCTCATGTATGTTTGCCTTTCTACTTTGCCATCTTGGCTCTTACCCCTGCTAATTCGGCTTCTTAAAGCATTCTTCTCCTCATTGGCTTTTTGAACCTCTTTTGCCAATTGAGTTAGCCTATTTTTAAAGGTGTTATTTTCTTCGGCATTTTTTGGGGGTCTCCTTTAGCAAATTGTTGACTCGCTTTCCATGATTTTATTGCATCTCTCTCATTTCTCTTCCTAATTTTTCCTCCACCTCTCTTATCTGATTTTAAAAATCCTTTTTGAGCTGCTTCATGGCCTGAAAACATTGGATATTTATTTTGGATGTTTGGGATACAGAATTCTTGAGTTTTATATCTTTCCCTGATGAAAAGCATTGTTCTTCCTCTTCTGAAAGTATGGGAGAAGATATCTGTTCACCAAGAGAGTAATCTTCTATACTCATTTGTCCCCTTTTTTAGGCATTTACTTGACTTTTGGGTCCTTTGTCAAGAGTAGGGTATACTCTGGGGATCTGTATTATCTCAGTTCCTCCAAGGTGGCACAATCAAGTGTGTACACTGGGCTGGGAGCAACCAGAAACTTTTGTGCCCAGAATCTGTGAGTAGTAGAATTTCTTCTCCACAACCACCTGGCCTCCAGTTCCACCAAGTCAGCACTGGGGGCTGAGATTCAGATCAATTGCTCAATTCTCCCAGAAGTATTAGATGCGGGCAGGGACACCACACAGGGCTGAATTATGCATCAGCTGGTCAATTCTACCAGGGGTTTTACAATCCAGCAATGGATGTGGGCTGCTGTGGGCGCTGCTGCTGCTTGATGCAGCCTCTGACACCACTGCCTGAGGCCAGAGGTATGGGAAGACCCTGCTCCCCTGCTGGCCAGCTGAAAAAAAATCCTCTCACTGATCTTTGGAGCCTGCGGGCAGATGGATATGGAAACCACTGCTACTGCTGCTGGGGATTTTGCCCCCGAGGCCTACTTTGGATCCTCCTCCCAGTGCCACACATGTGGCCAAGGCTGGGCTGGGCTCTGTTCAGGGTCTGCTGCAACAGATCTTTCCCATGGGCCTTTCAGTTCACCTGGTCTAGAAATGTCCTTCACTCCATTTTTCTGTGACTTCTGCTGTTCTAGAATTTGTTGAGAGTCTTTCTTTACATTTATTTTATGGGTTGTGGGGGAAAAGCTAGTGTATGTGCATCTTTTTATTCTGCTATCTTGGCTCTGCCTGGCAAAAAACACACTTGAGAAAGAGATACACACAGAATCAAAATAAAGGCCTGAAGCAGCATCTATTATGCTTCAGTTCACTTGAAAAAAGATAGAGGTAGCAGTCATGACTCCACACAAAGTAAAATCAAAAGTATAATTAAATAAGGAGAAAAGAAGGGAAATTATATCTTTCTAAAAAGCATCATAGACAATTATGTAATATTGATACTAAATATGCATACACCAAATGGCATAACATTTATATTATTAAAAGAAAAGTTAAATAAATTGGAGGAATTAGAGGAAGAAAGAGACAGTGAAACTCCTGGTAGGGGACCTCACATTTCCACCTTCAGAACAAGGTAAATCTAGCAACAAAATATATAAGAAACAAGATAAAGAGAAGAATAGAATCTTAGATAAGTTAGATTTGATAGAACTCTGGAGAAAATTAAGTGAGAATAGGAAGGAATATATGATTATTTTTCTCAGTTGTGCATGGCAATACCTTCACAAAAACTAACCATGTATAAGGGCATAACAACATCTCCACAAAATGCAGGAAACTACAAATATTAATTTACCCTTTTCAGAACTTAATGTAACAAAGAATAGAGTAAATAAAGGGCAATTGAAGCATATCTTAAAAGCTAATTGAAAATAAATAATCTTATTCTAAAGAATAAGTGTGTCCAACAACAAATCATATGGAAAAAACGCCTCAGAAAAGAACAAATTAAAAATCCTCAATTAAACACTAAACTGGAAATCTTAAAAAAAACAAAGTTGAAATTAATAAAATTGAAAGTAAAAAAATCTTGAAGTAAATAATATCAATAACTTTTTTGTATAAAAATGACTAATGTAATTTTAAAAATGCAATGAAGGAAACAAAATTAATGAAAATGGTGAATGCAAAGAAGGTGAAATTAAAGCAATTATTATAAGTTATTTTCCAGAATTACGTGCCAGTAAAACTGACACTCTAAGAGAAATGGATGAATATTTACAAAAATATTAACTGCCCAGATTGACAGAATGGAAGATAGAGTACTTAAATAAGTGTGTCTTAGAAAAAGAAATTGAACAAATCATCAATGAACTTTCCAAGAAAAAATCCCCAGGACTACATGATTCACAAGTGAATTCCACCTTTAAGTGAAATTTATTTTGAATACTTTATAAACTTTTTGAAAAAGTAGGTAAATAAATCCTATCAAATTCATAACACAAATACTGCTTTGATACCTAAAACAGGGAGAGCAAAAATGGAAAAAGAAAAGTATAGACTGATGGCTCAATATTAGAAAAACTATCAACATAATTAATCATACTAATAATATTAACAAAAAATTATATAATTATATTAATAGTTGTTGATAAAAGTCTTTGATGTAATACAATGTTCATTCATTCCTATTAAAAACTAAGGAATCAATGGAGCCGTTCTTAAAATGATAAACCGTATTTATCTAAACCTAAAAGCAAGTATTATCTGTAAAGCAGATAAGCTAGCAGTTTTCCCAATGAACTCAGGGGTGAAGCAAAGATGCCCATTATCACTCTTGTTATTCAAGAAAGGATAGCTCCGACAATAAGAGAAGAAAAAGAAATCAAAAGAAAATATTAGCAATGAGGAAACAAAACGATGTCTCTTTGCAGAAGACATGATGGTATACTTAGAGAACTTTAGAGAATCAATTAAAAAGCCATTTGAAAAAAAATTAAAAACTTTAGCAAAGATGTTTCTCATATATATATATATATATATATATATATATATATATATATATATATATATATGTATATATGTATGTATGTATGTATGTATGTTCTGGCCAGTTCCGGTTAGGGCATCTTCCCTTCCCTCCTCTTAACTCCTTTCTCCTTTCCTCTCCACTGACTAACAACAGGTCTCTGTCCAAACACTACTTAATGGCTATTTTTAGGGCCCTGATGACTCATAGTCATAGAGTGAACATAAATAGTAATTGTTTCTCTTTTTTCCAGAAACCCTGAGGGTCTCTTCCCTGTTGTAGTTTGTTCATATGTTTCAGCCTAAAGAGGCTATTCCTTGACTCACTTAACCAACCTCAATCAACATGAGAACTTTGAAAGAACTTGGCTTAAAAAAGGCCAAGGTCTCCCACTGCATCCTGGACCATCTCCAGTTGTCCTGATCTATATCTGGCCACTAGACTAAGATGGCTATGGAAGAGAAAGTGAGGCTGGTGACTTTTCACATCCCCCCCTCACTAAAATTCAATTCTCTTGCAAATCATGGCATCTTCTTCTTGATGTCATAGTCCTCTTCAAGAAGAAAGAAAACAACAACAAAACAATATATAAAAGAAACCCACATAAGTCATCAGTATTTCTATATATGACCAACAAAACTCAACAGCAAGAGAAAGACAAAGTCCATTTAACATAATGGTAGACAATATAAAAACCCAGGAGGTCTACCTGTCAAGAAAAGCCCAGATTATATGAACAAATTACAAAATACTTTTCACACAAAGATAAAACCTAAGCAAGAGGAGAAAGAGTAATTGTTCATGGCTAGGAAGGATCATAATAGAAATGATGACTCTACGTGGGTAAATTTACTTACTCACTACCATTCTAATCTAAATACCAAAGAATTATTTTACAGATACATAAACAAGATATAATAATATAAATCATCTGAGAGAACAAAAGGTTAAGAATATCAAGGGAAAGGGGAACCAAAGATGGTAGATTACAGGCAGCAACCTAGCTGAACTCTTTCTGTATACTCCTCCAAACAACATTTGGAAAATGTCTTAAGTCAAATTTTGGAGCAGCAAAGTCAATAAAAGGTCACAGAAAGATATTTTTCCCACCTAAAAAGATCTTAGGAGTTTGGCCCAAGAGTTTTGTGACAGCAAGGAGGGAGGCAACTTGGAGCACAGCAGCACCAGCAAGGGGCTTGCGGGCATTTAAAACAGTGACAGCAATGGCAGCAGCTTCTAGAGCTCTTACCCCAGAGACAGTAAGGGGTTCAGACAACTGGTAAGAAAGAGGTTACATGGGACTCATGCTGTTACTGGATGCAGCTAGTGTTGATTGGTTCATGACCAGTTCTTAGTTATAATTCCAGGGCAAGGAGGTAAACTTGAAAATTGGTCACAAGGAAGCAGGACTTTTGATGACCCTGGCTGATATTAATTGCTAACTCTATTACCATGAACAGTTCCAGGTTGCAGTTCTAAGGCAGAGGGGAGCCCTTGTGGTGGGTCACAAGGGACCAAGGCTCCTGGACATAGTTCAATTGTAGAGAAGAGCACTAGTGTTTATGTCTGAATGGGAGCAGGGGCCCTTGCTGAGTTAAGATCAGAGCACCTACTAGGATCACAGTAACTCTACCTCTCCCTGCATCACAATGAGTTGAAAGCAAAGAAAATTTACAGTCTCAGAACTAGCTCTGAAGAAAGCAGTATTGGAAAGCCTGAAGCTTGGGACATTTTCCACAGCCAAGTGAGAAGAACCCAACTTTATCATTAAGATAAACAAAATAAATTAGGATGAAAAAAGAAGCAAACTACCACAAAGGGACTTGATCCTAAAAAGCTAATATGGTGTCAGGGAAAACCAAGACATAAACTGAGATGAGTACAGCAATGTGAAAACAGCTATCATAAAAGCCTCAAATAAAATAAAATTCTAATTGGGTCCAAACACAACAAAAATTCTTGGAAGAAATAAAGAGATAAAAGTGATATAGAAAAATTGGGAAAATAAATGATAGTGATGTAAGAAAATTGTAAGAGAATCAACAGCTTAGTAAAAGGCAAAAATAATACTGAAGAAAATACCTTAAAAAATAGAACTGAACCAATGGGAAAAGAAGTACAAAAACTTGCTGAAAAACAAAACTCTTTAGAAAGTAGAATTAAATGAAAAGGAACTAAATAAAAAAGAAGGTACAAAAATTCACTGGAGAAAATAGTTCCTTAAAAATTATCATTTGGAAAGTGGAAGTTAAAGATACCATGAGATACCAAAACAAAATAAAAGATACTTTCAAAATGGCAAAAAATAAAAACATGAAATACATAATTGGGAAAACAAATGACCTGAAAAATACATTGAAGAGAGATAATTTAAGAACTTGGGATCTACCTGAAAGGCCTGGTCCAAGAGAGTCTAGGCATCGTATCTCAAGAAATTATAATGAAAAATGGCTCTGATTTTCTGTATCCAGAAAATTTAAAGAATACACTGATCCCCTTCTGAAAGATATTCCAAAATGAAAACTCCTAGGAATATTATATACATATGTCAGATATCCAAGTTCAAGGAAAAAATATTGCTAGTAATCAGAAAGTAACAATACAAAAACTGATGGCATGAGTGTAAGGTGATTATGTTTGGATGATCTCAAAAAAATGGAGTGAGAAAAATGGATACACTGAGAGAAGGTAAGGGGGAGAAATAGAATGGGAAAAATTCTGTCACATGAAAGTGAGGGGTAAGGAAGAACTTTTATACTGTAAGTGGAAATGAGGTTATTTTTGTTTAGAGAGAAAAACAAATAATTCTGCATGCCACATGGAATAAAATCATCTCACGTGATTTACATTTATATACATATTATTTATATGTATTATATGTATAATATACATATATGTTTTTTGCCTTTTTAGCAATAAAACTAATATGAATGTTTTGCAGGACTACGTACATATAATTAATTAATGTCATTTTGCTTGTCTTCTCAGTTGTTGGTTGGAGTGGTGGTGACAGAAAGGTAGAGAATTTGGAAATAAAAAAAATTAAAGTATGTTAAAATAAATAAATGAATTTCATTTTTTAAATATCAAAGGAACCAATTAAAAATATGAAGGAAGGAAGCATAGTAGTAGCAGATTTAAGTCATATTTCAAAATAGTAACCATAAAAACAGTCTGGGACTTGCTAAGAAATAGAGTAGACTAGATTAGGGGAATAATCCAGATAATAAATAAATATGAATAAATAAATAAAAATAAAAGTAATCTAATGTTGGATACACCCAAAGTTCCAAGCTTTTAGGGGCAAGAACTCGCCATTTGACAACAAAAAAATTTTTTAAAAAAACCTACTGGGCAATGCCACACTGCAGACCCAGAGAAGGTCAAAATGGAAAATGATTTAGACATGAAGGGTGACCTTATAAGTAACTTAGGGAAATGTGGTAAAATATACCTGTTAGATCTAATGATAAGGGAAGATTTTATGACCAAACAAGAGATAGAAAAGATCATGGGAAGTAAAATGCATAATTTTTATTGAAAGGAAATTAAAAGAGTTTAAATTTTAAAAGACTAATGCGGTCAAAATTAGAAAGAAGCCAAGAAATTGGGGAAATATTTTTCATCAGGTTACTCTTTATCAGACCAAGGTTCTTAAATATATAGGGAACTGAGACAAATTAATAAAAAAAAAAGAACCATTTACCAGTTGATAAATGGTCAAAGAATATAAACAGTTTCCACCGAAAAAAACAAAGGTAATAATAGTCATATAAAAAAAGCTTTTAATCAGTACTGATTAGAGAAATATAAATTAAAACAACTTCGAGATACCACCTCACATCTATCAGATTGAAAAACACAACAGAAAAGTTAAATGGCAAATGTTTTAGTGGATGTAGAAAAATTGGGACATAATTTTTGGGACACTAGTGTTGGTGGAGTTGTGAGCTAGTCCAATATGACCCTTTGTGCATTCTCTTTGATCTAGCAATGCCACTGATAGATTTGTATCCCAACGAGAGCTTTAGAAAAGGGAAAGGGATCTATTTGTGCAAAAGTACCTATAGAACTTGGGCAGTAGGTGGTGCAGTGGATAGAGCACCAGTGCAGGAGTCAGGAGGACCTGAGTTCAAATCTCACCTCAGACACTTGACATTCACTAGCTGTGTTACCTTGAGCAAGTCACTTAACCCCAGTTGCCTCATCCTCGGTCATCTCCAGACATTCTGATAAATATCTGATCACTGGATTCAGATGGCTCTGGAGGAGAAGTGAGGCTGGTGACCTGCATAGTCCTCCCCACTCAAAACAAAGTCAAGTGCAAGTCATGTCATCATTTCTATGATGGCATGGTCTTCTTCAGCAACGAAGGATGTTCAAAACACATACACATACACACACACATACTTATAGAGCGTATTAAAATGGTAAAGAATTGAAAATTAAGGGAAAGCCCATCAATTGGGGAATGGTTGAACAAGTTGTATTATATGACTGTGATGGAACACTATTGTGCTATAAGAAACAATGAGCACGGTTGTTTCAGAAAATCCTGGGAATAATGTGATATTATGTAAAATGAAATGAGCATAATGAGGAAAATATTTTACAAAATACTATGCATGATCCCAGGCAATTATGTATATCCAATGATGCAAGACAATTCCAAAGGACCCATAATGTTATCTACTTCCAAAGAGATAAAACTGATGAACTGTGAATGTAGATTGAAGAATATTTATTTTAAATCTTTTTTCTTGTTTTATTTTTCTGTTGTCTTCTGTTAACTATAGTAAATATAGTCATATTCACATGTATAAATGACATAAAATTGCTAGCCTTCTCAAGGATGGGGCAAAAGAAGAAGGGAAGGAGATAATTCAGAATTCAAAGTTTAAAAAATCTTTTTTTTGTAATTCATAAATAATTAATGACATAAAATATATTAATAAAGAATTGATAAATCACCTTCTGAAAAGAAAAGCTCCAAGTATGTCACAACCAAAAACAAGTTCTTCAATATCAAAGAAAATAAAGCAAGCATCTAGAAAGAAGTTTAAATATAATGGAAATAGAATCAGGATCTCATCTTGGAATACAATATTCCAAAAAGCAAAAGCTATGGGTTTATGACATATACTCCTCAAAGCTGAATATAATCTTATAAAGAAAAATAAATGACTGCAAATCATTCATAATGTAAGATCCTAACAAAATTGCTCTATTTCTGTTCCATTGCCAACATTATGATTTATTTGGCTTGAAAATAAATATTTGTTGTAGTAAGGGCTTCTGTGGCAGTGGAAAGAGGTAGTGAATAGTGATCAGGGAAGAAAAAGCATAGGTGAAATTTTTCAAATGTATAAATTTTCAATCATTAACAAGAATTTATTAAACAGTTATTTTCAATGATTTCATGTGGATAATCTATGTTATGAAAAATCTCTGTTCTCAAGGAATTTACATTGCATAAACATTCTTGTAATGACCCGCCCTTTCATGAATTCCAACTGTCTTGCTTTTTAATCATCATCAAGCTAATTAAGCATCTCCTTAATATAATATTTTGTGCCGTATTTTTCTAGTTAATTATTCAAAGACATGTGTATTAGAAAATGTGAAGAGATGTATGTATATGTATTTGTGCATGTGCATGTGTGTGTTTCAATGATGTGTGATTTTATTTTTATGGACCTCATAACTTCATTTGTAGCTCCTGTATGAAGAGATCTTTGCACACTCTGCATTCTAGCCAGGTAGATGACCTGACTTCTCTTCAGTGTACATGGAATTATATATTTTTTGCCTCAATACTTTTATTGAGGCTGTCACCCATGCATGGAATGCTGTCCCTTTTTTTCCCATCCACCTCTTGCAATCACCTCCTTGAAGAATCCTTTCATGACCCTCCCGGTATAGAGAGGCAGGATATAATATTATTTATTTATCTCTAAGTATATCATCTCTCCTTAGGAAAACACAAACTTATTGAAGAAAGAATGTACTTTATGCGTTCTCAGTGTCTAACAGAATTTCTGGCACACAGTAGGACCTTAGTGAATGTATATCTTGATAGTTTCATTCAATACTTTCTAAAAATACAAAAGAAAATGTGTGGTATATTAACTTTTCCTTTTCATTGGAAGCCAGGAGGAAAGTACACTCACAATTATAAAAGAAAATAAGATGAAATAAGATGAAAATAAGATATGGTTACATTTTTCAGATTTACTTTTGGTTAATAAATTTGCATTTCTCAGTATTTTGCTTAGCATTAGTTTAGTGGGACGTATGATACACTATCAAATTTAAGAAGTCTTTGAAACTATTGTTTCCATCTACAATTATCACCTTCCTCAAAAAAATTTCACTTTTCTGATATCCAAATGATCTCCTTAAGCCAACCTAAAAGGAAAATAAATCTTTTCTTATAAGCTTTCATTTGCTGAAGTACTGGTGTTTATTTAAGAAATGAGTCGGTTCTGCCTACTGTGTATCAAATGCTTCAGTCAGCACTTCAATAAAAATCTACAAATTTTTCTGTCCTTTGGGCAAGTGTATGTGTGTGTGTGTGTGTGTGTGTGTATGTGTGTGTGCACATGTGTGTCTTGGTAGTTGAGAAGAGTGGAAAGTAGGGAGATAGAAGTCTCTTTAATCTCCAGAGAAACATTTTGTCATCCAGCACCTCTTGATGGAGAGAGTTATGGGATGATGTTAGTGGAATAATACCCTGGTTCAGCCAGGTCTCCTAATATTGCCTCGAAGGAATTTTGATTTGAAAGCATTAGTCATTTACTTTCATTTAAAGTTGCCAGGATCAAAGTTACTAAATCAGCAGAATCTTTTGGACAGTAAAATATCCATTTTTCTTTGCATGCAGCATTTTATATCGTCTATTAAACAGAAGCTGTTACCCTGAATGGAGGGAGGGTGGGGAGATGTGAAGGATCAACCATATTAAGACTAATTACAATTACTTTGCGTCTCTTCACAAAAGGTTTTACACCTTAGCAAAGCAGCAGGGAATGGTGCTGTGTGCACAAGGTGACGCACATATAGAGAAAAATGAGTTTCAAGGCAAGTTGGGTGGCTGTGAGCTAGCATTGAATCAATGCATAATAGGCAGGTCATTGTAATATATGGGATCAAACATCCATATTTCCAAAGCACAGCTGTCCCTATTTTGAATACTGGACTAGGTGCCTTCTGTGTTTTGAGTTTCTTTGTTCCTTACACAGTAGCTTGATTTCTTTTCCTTCCTTTGCTAAATAGGGTCTGCAAAAAATCACATTCAAAAGAGGGACATTTCTGTGGTCCACATCTGTCTTCTCCAGTGTCATGGTATCCCCTTGTCTTTAAATTTTCTCCTTCTCAAGGAGATGCTATTGTTGGATTTTCAAGGGAATAAAAAGCCAACAGAGTTGAAAAAAATGGTTGCCCGTGAAATTGTATAAAAAATTAAAAGGCACTTTAACAGATTTACCTTGAAAAATCTCATAGTCTTTCATAGTCCAATGTTCCTGCCATATGTTTCTTCATCATCTGTATGTTCTCAACTTTTTATTAGATCCATCAGAGTTCACAACACTTGTTTTGTTTTTAAAGAAGGTGATTATCTTGACCATAGTCACAACCCACAGCATTGCCTTTCATCTACGTTAAAAAAGAAAGATCTCCTTTATCCAATTTGAATTGTGGGAGGTAGAACAGAATTATTCTTCAGGGAAAAAATATTGCAATACTCTATGAAAACTGAATATTCTCACAGTGTGTACAAATTATCTATTTTTTCATGGATCATGGGTAGACCAACTTATACCCCCAAATAAAGAAACTGAAAATACTGCACTCAAGCACAGTTCAGCAACACCTGAAGAATTTAAATATAACAACCTCCTCCTCTTAATTATGTTTATTAAGAACCAGGACAGGAAAGTAGACTTTAAATGAAATGAATTAAGATTATTTAACATTTTGAAACCAAAAGCAACATAATGTCTACCATTGGGGAAATTCTTTTCAGATTATGATTTTTTTTAGGTGGGGGTAATATCACCGTAATAGTTTTTCTTGTATTTTTTCATTTCAAGTTATTGTTTTGAAAGGATTTAAATTATGCTAGCACAGGATTTTGGAGTCGGAAGATATTGCTTTGAATCCTGATTGTGACACCAATGTGACCTTGGTCAAATTACTTTGAGAGGATCTCAAAGTTTATTTTATTTACAAAGTAATAAGATCTCACATTTATTATGGAGTAGAAAATTTGCATTAGATTAAATAAGTTTTCTCCTAAAAAGTTATCAAGAGAAACTGTTCAGTTGGTCACAGAATCCATCCAGCATGTACTGAAGCTAGCAAATAGGGATGTATAACGAAAAAAAACCAATAAGGAGCACAAAAATGAGGTCATTTCCTAAATAAAATGCAAGATAACTTAGTTACTTGTCCTCCTAACTTAGAATTCTAACTATATGATGACCCAGCCAACTTTGGTAAGGTGCAGTATTATCTCTGCTAAAGTATACCAACCAATATTCATTTTGGTTAGCCTGAAATTTGTCTATAAATGACTCCCAGAATTGTGATTACACAAACATTTACATTTAATGGAATCTCACCTTTAAAATTTGTATACGCACATATACATATATATATATATATGTGTGTGCTTATACATACACAAAGGCATGTACATGTCTGTAATGAATATATGTGTAGGTATATGCTTGTGTTTATATATGCATGTACACATTTGCAGTAGGAAATTCCAGTACATTTGTTTTGAAGTTTTTACTTATTGAGGCAATATGTCATAGGAGAAAGAGAGGAAAAGATAGAGGGAGAAGGAGAGAGACAGAGACAGAGACAGAGACAGAGAGAGAGAGAGAGAGAGAGAGAGAGAGATGCATCCAAATCTCAGCTCTGAGACATAGAGATAGATAGATAGACAGGCAGACAGACAGACAGACAGACAGATAGATAGATAGATAGATAGATATATTAAAGATACATAGAGTGTAAACCTTTGGAGTAGAGGGAGGAACATTTTTTCTTTTACTCTTCTTTCATCCTCCTCTCTTAGCATAGTCTCTGGCCTATAGTTGGTCTTTAATAAATGTGTATTGATTGACTGATTGATCTTGACAACTCTAAAACTACATAGTTGCAAAGAAGTTTCTTCTCTGCCTTAGAGGGGGAAGTTGCCTGTGTCAATAAAATCATAGGTTCAGTCCCTGTCCTGTCCCTCTTCTATTCTGGAGCTCTCCCCTCACACACACGTGTTTGAAGGCATCTAGATGACACAATGGATAGAGTGTTGAGTCTGGAGTCAGGAAGATCTGAGTTTAAATCCAGTCTCAGATCTTATAGTTGTATGACTGCACAAACCATATATGTGTGTGTGTGTGTGTGTGTATGTGTATATATATATATATATATATATATATGTATACACACATACAACAATATATATTAGATATATGTACATATACATGTGTGTGTATTTACACTATAAACATTATATATACATATACATGCATGTACATCCACATACATGCACACATATATACATTTTGATTTATATAAAATCATGTTATATTAAATTATATAATTATATTTCATTACATAAATATATTTCAATATGTTGTTTCCCTTAAATTATATATTTTACTTTGTATATATAAAATATTATTGTAAGAAGAGGTTCAGAAGTTTCATCAGAATACTAGAAAGATCCATGCCACAGAAAAGTTTAACGACCCCTACCTTAAAGCACCATTCGCATATAATTGATCCAGTAAACACTCTAGCTCTTGCCAAGGCATGCCATCTCCTCATCTCCCTCCCACTGGACCTAGAATTCTGTCCCTGGAACCCTAGGTTGTGAGAGGTGAACTTTATTTCCCCTGAAATTAGTCCATCGTGTGCCTTTCTGGCCATACCATTAGAACACAAGTTCCTTGAGGATAAACCTTATTTCTCACTTTTATTTGTATCACTAGTGCTTAGCAGAGTGTCAGGCACTTAGAAAGCAGTTAATAAATGCATTTTTTCATTCATTTTCTCTAATTTCTTGAGTATATTCAATTACAAGTAACACATTATTGTAGAACTAAACACATTTAATTATTGTTAATTCTTAAAGAAAGTTTTACGAATGAAGACTATTAAAACTGAAAAATAGCTCATATTAATGTAGGATTTTCAGTTTGTAAAGCACTTTCTTTACAACACTATAGGCACAATTTCCTTTAAGAGGGTGGGGTATAGGATTTTATTTCATTGAGATAGGATTCCATTCCTTGTGAAGAATATTCTTCTATGAACTTAAAAACGTAGTGGGTTGTCTGATGTTCTGTGAATAACATTAAGTGTCTTATCTTGGGTCACACAGGTCTTCCAGAAACAAATTTGAAAGCTTGCCTTCCTGATATTGAGTTTCACACTCTGACCATTATACTATACATTACACACATACATACATATATATACACATGTGTATGTGTATATTATATATACACATGCATGTATGTGTGTAAATATGTACATATATGTATATACACACACACACGTGTGTGTGTGTGTGTGTGTGTGTGTGTGTAAGAAAGGATAAACAATGTGCCCAGAATCTCACGGCCATGATATGTCAAACTTGGAATTTAACCATTGACTCTAAGGGCAGTGCTTTTTCCATTGTACTCTAAGCAGTTATTATTGCCCGTACTTTACAGATAAAGAAACTACTATTCTGAGTTGTTAAATAATGAAGTTACAGGTACTAAATATGTGAGCTGAGATGAAAAATTCAGTTTTTCTGACTGAATCTAATTCTCTTTTCCCTTTGTCCCACTATCTCTTGCTTGAACATTTGAATCATGTCAGTAAAAAGGAAGGTTTCCCTGTTTTGAGCCCTGGCTGGAAACATTCCTCAAGTTGTCACTTTTTCTTTTCACCATAAGCTACATGGTATGTAAAAAAGTTAGACAAATCACAAGTCACAAAGTCAGAGACTGATATAGCTATAGCAGGGAACTCAAGTTTTTCCTTCCAATTCCACATTATTTTTTTTAGTAGACAATTTATAAAATTGGAATGTTGTGAATAGATTCCTTATTTACATTTAAGAAATAAAACTTTTCTAACAGTCAGTAATTTTATTTCTATATACATGAGAGGCTTTGTTTTTGTTTTTTTAGCAGATTGATAATATTGCTTTTCATATAAAAGAAAGGTTTTGAATGGACTTTGTTCCAGTTTCCTCTAAAGTTTCCAGAGAAAGGTTTGGGTATATGTGTGTAAATAGATATAGGGCTACAGATATAGATATATTTCTAGACAGCAAGACAATATCATCTGGGTAGATGTTTCTCCATTTGTCAATAAATGTCACCAGGATTTCTCAGCAAGCTGCTCATGTTTCTGATGCTCTGAAATAGTCACATTGTTCTGGATTTTGAAATTTGCAAAAAAGCACTTAATGAGTCTGATCTGAATCAGACTCCAGTTTACATCACGATAATGTTATCTCTCAATCCTCACTAACCCACCCTTACCATATGGCATGAAAAAAATGACTGTGGAGAGAATATATCATGCCAACTCAATTTTAATTTCAATATAATGATAGTACTCCAGGACCAACTGTGGGGAGGTATAAAATGATCCATCATATCACTTTATTAGCTTCTCTCAGATCATTCATTTATAA
The DNA here is from genome assembly GCA_028658325.1 of Potorous gilbertii. Lineage (NCBI taxonomy): Eukaryota > Metazoa > Chordata > Mammalia > Diprotodontia > Potoroidae > Potorous > Potorous gilbertii. The sequence goes on along the minus strand of CM053774.1, from coordinate 100,088,368 downwards.
TCATTCCTATCCATTCTGGATAGTCTCCACAGAATTTTCTCCTCTGGGTAATGCTTGTAACTGGGTGTCTAATGGGGATGTTAATGATTGACTGATACAACGCAATCCTGGGAAGGACTTACCCAGCGCAGTCTCATTAACCAGATGACCTGCAGACATTGTCAGCACAACCTAGCCAAGATGATTGATCACCAGAGAACAGAGGTTAGTAACTGTCCCTCAGGTATTAATGTATAGCATCTTCACTTACGCCCCTCTCAGGCTTTTCCAGTAAAAGATTGATTTATTATGCTGCTTCAATGGGGATTTGTCAAACTCTTAATCAAGGGCCCCTACATTACCACAAGTAAATCAATGACACTTTCTGGTAAAAACCACTTTTATGGCACATGAAAACATAGTTGTGTGGTGATTTCTTTTCTATAACAGCAAAATGCTTTCTTTGTAATAGTAAAACAATTTTAACTATATAACATATAATTCTATGTGGGTTACACACAGTAGAAGATTACCATATTGCACTTATCCTAGAAATCTGAACCTACCCCACCCTCCAGTGCAGAACAAGTTAATTTAATGGAGAGTAAGCTGCTAGCTTAATCAAAATAGCCCACTGTGTGATTGATTCAGGCCACAAATAGTTGGCACAAACAAGGGAAAGTAAATAGAAAGGCTCATAGATTGAATCCTAGGCAGGACCTTAAAGGTGATCTATTCCAACTCCTTTATTTTGTTTTCTTACAGAGGATGAAGCCAAGGCTCAGAAAATGACTTTTCAAGTTCACAGAGGTAGCAAGTAGCAGACTTTGAATTAGAATCCAGGTTTCTTCTTCCTCTCTGTCTCTCTATCTTTTTTTCTGTCTCTCTTTCCCCCTCTCCCTCTCCCTCCCTCTCTCTCTCTCTCTCTCTCTCTCTCTCTCTCTCTCTCTCTCTCTCTCTCTCATTCGTTGTGATGGATTAAATTATCATGTCCATTATCTATGATTTCCATGTCTATAATCCCAACTTTAGTCTTTCTCCTCACATCCAGTCTCATGTCACTAATTACCTATTGTATTTTTCAGACTGGAGTCCCATAGGAATATCAAACTCAAAACGTCCAAAATAAAACCCATTATCTATTTGCCAATACATTCCTAGTTTCCTTGTTCCTGTACCCATCACTGCCATTCTTATAGGCAGCTGGGTTCACCATTCCAGAGTCATCCTTTTCTCCTCAGTCTTCCTTACTACCATTTTTCCCAACTGTCCCTTTTCCATTCACAAAGACACTACTCTATTTCAAATCTTAATCACTTCTTACCTGGACAATTTCAGTAGATCCCTATTTGTTCTCCTAACACCAATTATCTCAGAGAAATGACATGACTTGCATTTGATGTTGTTTTTGGGTGAGGGAGGACTGTACAAGGTCATCAGTCTCAGTTTCTGCTCCTGAGCCATCTGGATCCAGTGACCAGATATTCAACAGGATGATAGGAGAAGGCAATGCTTGGCACAAAAGAAGTCCTTAATACATGTTTATGTATTGGTTGGTTGACTCTACAGGCAGCATCATTTTTGCTAGGGTAGCTACATATGTTAACAAGTCAAGAAGCATGTATAAAGCACACACTATATCCCAGACACTGTGTTGCTAAGTACTAGGAATATAAAAGAAAGGTTAAAAACAATCTTCCCTTGCTCTCCAGGAGTATATGATCTAATGGAAGAGACAGTATGCAAATAATCATGGAAAAAGTAAAATATAAACAGGATAAAATGGAGAAAATCTCAGAGGAAAGGCTCTAGGTTTAAGAAGATTGGGAAAGGCTTCTTGCCAAAGGTGATATTTTAGCTGAGACTCTAAGGAAGCCAGGAATGTCCAAAGGCAGAGATGAGGAGAGAAAGAATGATAAACATAGTGGACTGCTAGTAAAATTTCCCATAGCTGGGGAACAGTCATATTTGAGGAATGGCATGGTGATCCTTAAGTGTAAGAAGCCTGGAAAGGTAGGAATAAGCCAGGTAATGAATGACTTAAGAAACCTAACAAGATTTTTATATTTGATTTTGGAGATAATAGGTTAGCACATGATTTAATCTCAAAAGGGTTGGAGTTGAAGGAGCATTATGGAATATAGTTAGACCTATGCTTTAGGATGATCAGTTTGGCAGCCAAAGTATAGAGTGAAAAGATGAATTTTAAAAAAACACCCATTAGGCTATTTAAATAGTCCAGGTTCAAGGTGATTAGGGTCTGAATCATAAGAATGTAAACATCAAATAAAAGGAAGGGTCGTACATGAAAGACGTTATGAAGGTAGAGTTGGTAGGACTTGGCAACTGACTAAACATGGAAATTGAGGACTCTATATGTGTTGTAAGACTGTAGGAAGATAATGGTGCCCTCAAAAGTAATAGAGAAGTTAGGAAGAGAAGTTTTCTTTTTCTGGGGGGAGGGTAAGACAGTGAGGTCAACTTTTGACATACTTAGTTGAAGGTATCTATAAAATATCCAGTTTAACATGTGCAATAGACAGTTGAAATGCAAGATGACAGGACATAAAAAAGAGATCAAAGCTGAACAAATGCATCTGAGATCCATCTTCATTGAAATGATAAATGAATCTATACAAGTTAATGAAATTACCAAGTGACATAGCACAGTTAGACTAAGACAGAGTCCTGGAGGACATCAATGATTAGCAGGCTTAATTTGAATAAAAGAAGACTGAGTAGGATTAGTCAGACAGGTAGGAAAATCAGGAAAGAATGATGTCATAAACACCTAAAGGGAAGAGAGTGTCCAGGAGAAGAAAATGATCAACAGTATCAAAGGTTTGTGGAGAGGTCAAGAAGAAAACGGGTGGAGAAAAAGTCTCTTAGACTTGGCAATTAGATCATCCATCACTTAGGAGATGTAAAAAGGAAAGTTATCTGGATATTTTTAATGTAGTTTAAATAAATTGGAAAGGGTGTTAGTAAAGAAAATGATGTATGAGTGAAAATATGAGAAAAAAAGAAAATAGAGAAAGAACCATTTCTGAAAAAAATTCCAATACATCTACTGCTCAAATATCTGTTTGAAATTTTACTCTTAGTAGAGAAAGTTTTTATAACAGGTAAAAGAATAGCAAAGGCACTCAGCAAACTAAGGGAATTAGCAACATCAATTGCCTATGAGACAGGAAACAAGGATAATCTAGTGCCAGCTTTGCCAGTGCATGAACTGAAACAAGTCATTAAACTTTACCATTTTCCTTGGCAACAATTTAATGCTTCAAGTTGAAGAATAGTTGTTCTGCATTGGTAGATGGAGTTTCCACTAAAGAAAATGGATATAGTTTTCCATAGCCATCAAATCAAAACTCAGGATGTTTTCTATGTGTATATGTGTGTGTGTGTGTGTGTGTGTGTGTGTGTGTGTGTGTGTGTGTGTGTAATGCATTCTATTCAATATATTTCTGCTATTATCTTTGATGTTTCTGTCAAGGACATAAACATCTTTCAAATTCCCCAAAAAATCTACTCCATTTCCAAAAATCCCTATTTCTATTCTGGGCATTCTGCTAGTCATCCAAAATCACAACTTTAGAACCATTCCCACCCCACCACTTGCAATCACTCCCCTATGCAATCAGTTGTGAAGACTTGTTTACTCTATCATCACAATATAGTTTGTGTATGTCCTCATTTTTTTCACTCATCCAACTATCACACTATTGAATTCTTCATCACTTGTTCTGTAGATATTCTAATAAATAGTCTCCTTTCTCCTTCAAATCTCTCCCCCTCTTCTGACCAATTCTTCACATAGCCACCAAATAATTTTCCTAATGCACACATCAGAACATGAAAGCATCTTGTTCACTCTGGTAACTCTAATGGACTTTTGGATGAAACAAAAATTCCCATTTGGAATTTAAAACCCTTAGCAACCTGTCTCCAAGCTAGCTTTCCAGTCTTATTACACACTAATGTACTCTATAATCTAGCCATGTTGACTATGCTGTCCTCACATAAAACATTTCTTCTCTCATCTCTGTGCCTTTTTCATGCATAACCCATGGCTAAAATCAACACCCATTTCCTAGAATCTTTAGCTTCCTTTATATTTTTCTTCAGCTTGACCTCCTATATAAGCCCTCCATTGAAATTTCATATTTATTTTCTTTATATTATATATACCTGCAAGTATATGTATTGTTTTCTCCAATATAATACAAGGTCCTTGAGCATAAAGACTTCTCATTTTTGTCTTTGCATTCCTAGTGCCCAAATAGGCACTTAATAAACTCTTTTTGGACCTATTTCCTCAGTTTCCTTTTTAGGGAAAAAAGAAATCAAACCAAATGATGGCTAAAATCCCTTCCAGTACTGGAATTCTATTCTGGTTGCTTTGTTGATTTTATATTGCACATTAACCCACAGCTTAAGGTAATTGGAACACTATAAATAGGATTGTATTTTATGAGGAGGAGGTAGCATTTCTCTCACTTGGGCAAACAAACAGTACAAAATAGAACAAGCAATATGTGCTCCATTGTTTTAGAAGAATTTAAATGATACAGAGGAATTAGTAACTTAAAATACAGAAAATCTGATGTGTGCACTTTGATCTTGCAAAATATGCCTTTCTTCCTGTCTTTCTTTGCTGTGACCTGAATCACGGTTACAAGCATTAGTGTGATGAAGAACCTCTCTGATTCTCCATTGAGAGAACTGTCCAACTGAAGCTAGATAAGACCATAGAGTATAACTCCAGCAGGGGTGATGTTCTACCATCTTAATCTTATTTAGGTGTAAGTAATTTAGTTGTTCAGTTGCTTCAGTCATGTCTCCCTCACTTGTGACCCCATTTGGACCTTTCTGGGTAAGGAAATATATGGGTGCTATAGTTATCTTTATATGGGCTCATTTCTACATTACTATTAGAACGATATTTTTTAAATTTTTATTTATTTGGCACTTAAGTCTCTTATCTTTAGCCTGTGATCCCCCATTGTAGCTTAATCATTTATAACCTCTTCAGTGCCTTGGCAATTTCGAGCAATATCTGACTCGGTGGGAAGTGACCATATACAAGAATCAGTGGTGTTGATCCTGAAGACCCATTAGCAGCTTCATCAATGGTTCACAAATCTAGAATTAAAAACAACTCAAAAGCCATCCACTCTAATCATATCTTATTTTACAAATAAGGAAATTTCAAAAGCCATCCACTCTAATCATATCTTATTTTACAAATAAGGAAATTGAGGCCTCAGGAAGGAAAGTGATTTGCCCTAAGTTATAGTCATCAGAGATGAAATTTGAATCCAGTTCCTCACACTCCAGAGCAAGCATTTCTTCCATTATTTCTTCTTGCATTCCTTTTAGAATAATATGGTCTTTTTTCTTTCTTTTTGTCTTGGGGAATTTAAGGATATTTTTGTGGGTGTGTGTGTGTGTGTGTGTGTGTATGAATGAGAACCTATTGTATAGATCAAAGACCTGAAACATCAGTTTCATTAAAAGGGAGAAAAATGACCTTTGGAGATATAAGCACTTGTGAATGTTAAATTGTTAACTGTCACAATCCCCTTCCAGGTGAAGGGAGAATCATTCTCACTCCATTTAAATATCATGACATCCTAGGAATGCAATCAAACTAAGATTAATAGAGTTTTCCCCTCTTTTTGATAGAAATAATGTATTCCATACCTTGTTCTATAAAGGGAACTCTTTTAGACACTGTAATACACATCATACAAAACAAAACCAGTGAGGCAGCAATCAAATTCTTTGCTCAAAATATGAGATTCTGCAATCAGCAGGTGCTGTTCCAATTTCCAAGTATTAGGGAGGAAATTATTATACATGCCTATCAATGATGCATTTGTTTTAATAAATTGTTTATGACAGACAGGTAACTAGAAAAACAAAGCAATTGCATAGTTAGCAAGGATCCAGCCCCAGCAAAATACATGGTTTTTCAAAAGTCAAGACCCAGTCCCCAAGGGCACAGTGCTAAGTTGCTCAAGCAGAATGGGGCACTTTTATTATAAGGAAAATCTCATGGTAAAGATAGCCTTTAAAATAATCATACAACATTCACAGAATAATTAGTCCTTGACTATTTCAAGGACACTTCACTGTGACTTCATCATTACCACTTCTTAACTGTGTTATAAAGTTGCAGAATGACCATGAGATAAGGCTGAATGGAAGTAGATGATAATTTCTCACTCACAAATTAGTTTGCAATAGCTAAAAGTTTGTTTTTAACAGGATTCCTGAGTTTCTAATGATACTTTAATGATAGTAAAGTTCTGTAACATCCATATTATTTCATAGCAGAGCAACCACTTTCCTTTGGATTGAGAATAGTTTTCTTTCTCCTAAACCAACAATCTATATGGACTATTAGAGAAAAATTATATAGATATTCCAAAGGAGCATCAAAGCCTAAGTTAAAGCACGATAAAGTTGCTTGTGTGGAAAGATAGGGAACAAAATAAGAAAGTGTTTTTCCAAAAATAATTCTCTAATTTTAGGAACAAATCCCATTTTTCTTCATGACATATTCTACAATTAATAAGATTTGTACTCTCCCTACAGGATTGGCATCTCTTATATAGTACTGTTGACAAAATGTAAATTTTTCATTTTACATTGAACCTCACAACTGATCTAGTGGAGTAAGTCATGTAAGAATTATCTCTACTTTAGAGATAAGAAACATGTGACTCAGAGAGACTTTTCCATGGTGACAGTAGACTGTGATAGGTAGTACAAGTGTTAGTATATCTACTTTACCTATATGACATTACCTCAAATTGCAAAGGTCATCCTCTGACAAAAAGGACTCAAGGATTTGGACTGAGAAAATCTGATAGTAAATGATACGATTCATGGTAAAGGTAAGAGTGAAATGGATATATGGGTATGAGATGGTGATGCCACTCCTGGAGGGGGCAGGCCATTGGTTTTATTCACTGTGTTCCATGATGGAATGATGAAATGCAGATGAAGTTAGAGGTATCTGACCACAGCCAGAATTTTGATCTAGGAAAAGCATCAGGTGTCCAGAAATCTACTTCTCACTAGATCGCATATTCCATGTTCCTGTACCATGAATGAACTAAGATCCTGTGTTTGAAAAAAGTCTGATTCAGCCAAGTCCAGTTAGGTTAGGACTGAAACAAAATTACATACTTATAGACCATCCAAAATTTAGCAAAAAAGAAATTCACCAAATAACATTAAAAGCCCCTTTATCTCTAGAGAGAAACACATCTTATCAGAAGGATATTTTGGATTACAAAGGTACATAGATTGACACGGAGATGGGAGATACATCTACCTTCAGAAGTACTGATTTCTCTTTCCGGTATTAACAATTTTAGATCCCAGGTGGTCAAGAAATAATGTAAATAGCTTGAGCCCTAATTCTAGTGCTTGACTTCATCCTTGAATCAAATCTTAGAAATCTCTGACTTTTAGAAAATAAATTAATCTAGAATAAATGGCAGTGAGTCCAGAAACTATAGCTTCGACCACACCATAGTCCAGAGTTTCCATATTTATGTCTCATGAGAAGTGTATTGATACACTTCTTTGTCTACTCAAGGCAAAATGTGTGCTATTTTAATTTCTGTTTCCTGATCAAGACAATATTTTGGAAACCTCTGGGACTTAGGAGAACATTGGGCTTCTAGACTCTTGATAAATTATCAAGTTAATTTAAAGTATAATGTAACTTTGTGGTTCATCTCTCTTGATATGGAGGATTTATATTTTTATTTTGACTGATATAATGTTTCCTGCTGCTGTTTTTTTTTAACCACCTCATGTATAGTAAATTTTGTTCAAGTCACTCATTGTCATCCTGCATATATTTTAGGAGAGTGGAAAGAGTTTGGGATTTGGAGTCAGGAAACCTGGGTTTAAACTCAACTTTGTCAAATACTACCTGTGTGACCATAGATAAATTATTTTACCTCTTCAAGACTCATTATCCTCATGGGAAAGTTGATTTAGTTGGAATGAATGACTTTGAGATCGACATCAGTTATAATGCATCTTCCTTTATGATTCCAAGTACTGTTACTTACTTGTTGCTTTTGTATTGAGTAAAAACTCTGTAGGGAAAATTTATGTCTATTTCTATGAAGATACAGACTCTGTTACATCAGTGTCTCATGATCGTACTCAGGAAAATACAATAAGTACAAAAGGAAGTGATAGTACATAGTGGATGAGGACACAGAGGTAAATTCAACTAGGGAAGGGCAGAAATGCACACACTCCCTAGGCAAATCAATTCTGTCCCTGTACAGGAGGCATTCTTAAATAATAGAGATAGAGGCACTATATACATATGTACACATGTATATACTATGTACATATACATATGTATATGTATGTAAATGTATGTGATATATGTTTATATAAGTATGTATATTTATATATGCTTATGTATATATACATATGTGTATGCATTATATATGTGCATATATATATATATATATATATATATATTTGTGCACATATGTACAACTATATATATGGCCAGGTAGATCAACATTTCTGTCTCTATATCATCTTTATCTCTATACATGAACAACTACATCAATATTTCTCTCTATTTATGCATCACGTCCTTATCTCTACAACTACATCTATATCTACTGTACATTCGTTTTACTCATATCCAAGTCTTTGTGACCCCATTTTAGTGTTTTCTTGGGAAACATACTGACATAGTTTGCCATTTCCTCCCCCATCTTATTTTACAGATGAGGAGCTAAAGCAAACAGGTTTAAATGATTTGTCCCAGGTCACACAGCTAGTATTTGAGGCTAGATTTGAACCCAGGAAGAAATATGTTCCTGATTCCAGGCACAGTGCTCTATCTACTTATATAACATGGCTACTTATCCCCTCTATATCTATAATGTCATCTATATCAATATCTCTCTCTATACATTTATAATATGATATATTACATTTTGAGCAGCTAAGTTACACAATGGATAGAGTGCTGCGCCTGAAGTCAAGAAGACTCATCTCCTGAATTCAAATCTGACCCCAGACACTTACTAATTGTGTGATCCAGGACAAGTTACTTACCCCTATTTGCCTCAATTCCTCATCTGTAAAATAAATGAGAGAAGGAAAGGGCAAAGCACTCTGGTATCTTTGCCAAGAAAACTCCAAATGGGGTCATGGAAAGTTAGACATGACTGAAAGCACCCAACAACAGCAGCAGCAGCAGAATATGCATTTCAGCTCTAGGTTAAGAATATTAATCTGTAAAGAGAGACAAAGCTATGCTCTTTTGGGATCATATTCTCAGTACTTCTATTCCAGTAGGACACTTACAAATGATAATGGTAAACCTGGGACTAACAATTAATGTTACCTGATAAACAAATTCCTTTTTCCATGTTCCTGTAGATGTAATGGGGACCTCTGCATGCACAGAGCACCTGGAACAGTGTTTCTCCACATGGAAAACAGAGGTCATATATGCGCATGATTAAATAATATATCAGCAAAGCACCCCGACATATATGGTGTGGGGGTCTGTTATCACAGATTCTTAGATCTGCATTTATAAAAGAAAAGACAACTTTTGAGGGGTCAACAATCACTTTAATCAAGCACATGTATCATTCACTTAGTTCAGGGGGAAAAGTCAGCACCCTGAACTTCAGAGAAAGAAAAAGAGAAATCAAAGATCAACAGACATGATTCCAAATTTCTTACAAAAGCAATATATACATCATAGATCAACAGAGAGATCCAACTTCCTGGCCATAGTTACCAAAAAGGGAAACACCAACAAGTGGGTTTTCAAAGATGGGGGGCTCCATAATGGTTTCCCACAATCTCATACAAATACTTCTAGTTAGTAAGCCCCCAAGCAAAACCACATTTCAAAGTATTTTTACATTTTTTTGAGCCACAGGACATTACAACCCTTGAGAACCAGTGCCTCCTTAACTAAAGGCATGGGCCTTCCTACAAATCTTCCCTGGCCCATTAGTGGGTGGGGAAGATCTTTAACTACATTAACAATACAAATACATATACAGTTTCCAGTTAAAGAAACTCTTGTTTCTGCACTTTACTCTTAGTAAAGACTCTTGATTGATAAAGGTAATTATTCAATCAGAGGAATTTTAATATAATAAAACAAAAACAACAAAATATCCCACTTCACTTGCCATCATAGTCAACTAATGATATGTTGAAGAGGAGGCTCTTTACTTGACTGGAAAGGCATTCTAAGAGTCTTATTACTTTTGTCTACTGGACCTTTGTCTTATTTACTTCAGGGAAACCTTGGTGATGCCTTCTCTCATGATATTCTATGGAAAAAAAGAGGAAATTCTAACCTTGAGAGTTCTGAAAATTCAAGAAAATAAGCCAGAAGAATCTGAGAGTTTGAATTCAGCTTGAGTTTTGCAACCAGCCCATCATCAAAGTTATGAAAAACAAGGAGAGTCCTTCAGATTCTTTTTCTGAATTTTAAGCAGAAGTGGAGAGGAAGACCCATCCTGCAGTGAGGTTGCCTTTGGACATTAACTTAATTGTAACAGTTTTAATATAGGAATAAACTAAGTTTTAAGTCTTCTCTTCTTGGGAAGTATGAAGAATAGTATGCCTAGAGATATTGTGAGAAATTTGTGCATATTATTTTTAATGTAATTTTTAGGCCAAAATTTATTGGGAAAAGCCAATAAATGTTTAGTGATTAAATGGAACGGGCTTCTAGTCATTGGCCCCTAATCAATGGGAGCTCAAGCTGATGGCATTAGAGAAAAGATACTCCATACATTCTGCAGAGTAACCTAAGACCATGTGGTGACTTGTAGTGTGTCTGGCTCTTCAAGAGAAGAGTAAATTCTACATACTATATAGCTATTAACATCAGAGATATGATTTAAACTCATATTTGCCTAATTCCAAATTCAACATTCTATGGAATATGCTTGCTAATGAAGACTATTTAAATTAATATGAATAGGGATGGGTTTAACCTATCTTTGTTTTAAATAAGCCAATTGATTATGTATAAGGACAAGACATGATTTAACTAAGGTAACTTAATTACACCTGTTATTTGTAAAATCAAAAAGAGGATCAAAGTGGAGAGGGGCAATAATATTTCCTTATGCTTCTAAGAAAAGAAAAATGATTAGAATGGTTCCATAGGAATGAATCAGAAGTAATAACTCCCTCCAAACATTAAGTCACCAAAAGACTTTATTGATTTTCTTTCCATCAATCCCGATTTCTTGTCTTAGAATGAACCTTCTTGTGAGGCCAATTAAATATGGGCAAGGCACTGTACCAACCTGAGTGTTTTTATAGCTCAAGGTAACAGTGATTTGACAAGGTGACATGAAAATTGGGCCCCTGTGGTCGATTACTGTTTCCAACCTTCAAAATACATAGCAGAAATAGCTAGAAGAGGGATATTTAGTTGATATTTAAAAATGTACCCTTAACATGAGCTATTTCAGGGCTGGTTTGACCAGATATGCCAGCCTGGCAAGAATCATTTGGCTTTTAGTTCCTTTGTCTCCCTATAGGTCAGTTAGATTCCCTCTGTTCCACTGGAGCACACTGAAGCTTTAACCATATCCAGTCATTTCCCAAATGTGTGCCACTGGTCACAAGGGGGATCAGGTAAGAGGATAGTCAAACCATAGAAAGCAGCATCCTTCTTTTGGGGAGGGGAAATGAAGAGTCTCCAGCATATCATGGAGTAAGAACAACAGTTTTTGTTCAAGGATTTAGGGGAAAAAATCTATGTGGACACCAGATTACTTCATACCACTTTACAAAATTGCATCCACCCAAGTGCCTAGATCAAACTGTATACTTTGTTTGGGGAATGAGAATCGTTTAGCTCTGTAGTAGGACCAAAAATACTAACAAACTTCTCCAGGAAAAAAAAACAGTTATTCCTTTAGGAACAAATATCTGTATTTAAAGTGTACAGTGAAGTAAAAACACTGTGAGTTCAAATATATTAATGTCTCACAAGAAAATGTCAGGTTGAATATCATGTAAATTGTACAATTGTAGAAATTCATTCTCCCACTTTATACTTCCGTTGATATGATTTTAAAAAAGGAAAGGGTAGAAAATTTCCTTCTTTTCCACTTATTCCTAAAAGAATAGCAATTAGCTATTTCCTTTAACTAGGAAATGCCTTCCCCTTTTCCCCATGAAACATAAAAAGTAGATGACAAATTGCATATTCACATCCATTAATAGTGTAACCCAGCTCATGCTGTTTTTTCTTTTCTCTTAGGTAATGTTATCTGACATCCTATAATAATTTTAAGTCTGGAGGAAATTATTTAAAATAATTACTTGGGAGTGAGAAATTTCAAGAATCTATTGTAGAATAACCCATTAGTGAATTTATATACTGTTATAAAATATTTGATTTTTCTCTTCAACCATATAAAACTGGAAATACAGTAAAATCACAGACACATTTTCAAAATTACAATTTTCTTCTCCCCACATGAGAAATAAGAGGATGTATATATATATATACATATATATATGTATATATATATACATATATATATGTATATATATATATACACCTAAGTTATAGCTATAAAATTAAGTTCATAGCCTGTGGGTTTGGGGAAGTATATATTAAGAGCTCTACATCTTTGTTTTTCCTCCTTTAAAGATGACAGAGAGGAAGGAAGGAAGGAAGGAAGGAAAGAAAAGAAAGGAAAAAGTATTAAGAAACAAAGACAGATAATTTGAAAAAGATATCAAAATAGTTTAACAAACATTTATTTAACACCTAGTGTTACTTACAAGTATTGCGTATACAAAGAAAGGCAAACATAGTCTCTGTACTCAATAAATTTGTGGTTTAATGGGGAAAACAATGAGCAAGAAACTATGTACAAATACTATACATACCCATATTTGTGTGTCTAATTATAATTAGAGGTAATCTCAGAGGGAAGGCAGTAGCATTAAGGAGGACTGGGAAAGAATTCTTTGCCTATTCAATGACTTAAACCCATTTTGGGAGATGTGTCAATTGAAGGAAATAACTTCATTAAATTTAAATTATTGAGATAATAACATATAATGAAAAGTAAAGGCTCAGGAACAAAAATTACCAAGAGAATTTAAAGATGGGATAGTAGCATTAGTACAAAACCTAGGGTAAAAGAAAAGAAAGCTCAGAAAATATTACCTTACTGAATCAGTTTCCTATTGGTGGATATGGGAGCCCTCTTGCTCAATTTGTCCTTCATCTCCCCTCATCCACCTTCCAATGAGAGGAGCAGGAGGGCTGTGGTCTGGGAGAGAAGTAGGATAGAAAGTAACTACATTAAGTGCTATATCAGCAGCACAAAGAGATGCCAGGGTAGTGAAGAATGTATTGCTTTTTGCTAGACCTGGCCATCAAGTTCAATTACTCTCTCCTTGATGCATTAGTGAAAAGTAGTCAGAGTTACCAATTAATGGACAGAATAACCAATGAAACTGAGAATAGGACCATTCTGATGAAGTTTAGTTTACACCACATGCCAAGTTTTTAATCTTTCTCTTTAAGAAGTTGGGATGTACTAGAAGAACATGTCAGATTTTGAATGGGCATGGCAGTATGGTGCCATGAAAAGAGCTCTGGAGTCCTCACATCATGCCCAGGTGGCCACAGATAATGAACTGTAACTCTCTGAAATTCAATTTCCTCATTTGTAAAACAAAAGGACTCAATTAACTGGAGAAGACCTCATTATTCAACAAAAACTCCTAAGAAAATTTGAAAGCAGTTTGGCAGAAATTAGGTTTATAGCAACATCTCACATAAAAATATCCCCTTTTTTTGCCCTCTGAGGCCAAATAGAACATTTTTGCCCTGTTCACTTTCCTATGGACAAAACTGAGGAGCCCTGGATGAAGGAAAAAAAAATGATCCGCTATAGTCTTTTCCTCAGTTTCTCAAACACTGCTGATCTGGGGCTCTTGTATTTCTGGTGGATTTATTGTGGGAAAAACTGTTTTACTACTTCCTCCTACTCTACTAATTTTATTCTGGCATGTATGTATACACACAAATACATTTACACACACATATGTACATATACATACACACTACTCCTAAACACCATCTAATGGAGAAGCAATTAATTTAAGTGCAGAAAGAAACATAAATTATTTGGACATTGCTAATGTGAGAATGTATATACATGCATATACACATAGTATGTTATATATTTCATGTATATATGTGTATTGCAGGTGATATATATGTATATATTACAAATACTGCATTTGTATTTGTATTTCAGATAAAGAAATAGGAATTCAAAGTGTCATGATGTGATTATTGACAGGAAAGGTTTTTTTTTAGGGGGGAGATGAAAATACAATATAATTTAATTCTTGATAAATCTAAGAGAAGACCAAGTTTCTCAATCTATATCATCTTGGTCACTAAGAAAAGACATGTATGGTCACTGACTTTCCTCTAGCCTTATGTTTACAGGGACCAGGAACAGCCATAACTAAGATACTAGAAGATTAAGGGGCCATGTTGGCACCTAGGTAAGTATCTGAGATGATAATGATGTGAAATGCAAGAACAGATGAATAAGCACCTCATTTCCCAAAGAACAGTAGCACATTATATCATCAACCAATCAACATCACAAGACTATCGTCTCTTTCCAGTAATAGCACATTAGGAAATCACATACATATATACTGGTGTTGTGAATGGTGCCGGAAAGCATTCAAATGGCCATACAGCTCATAATGTGGTCTCCCTGGCCTGAGGCCTAGAAGAAATTAGGTTTGACTTAAAAGAAATTACATCACATGTCACACATTATTGTAACAAAGAATTTTAAATATGGCCTGCTGCTTGACTAATTTAGTGGTTTATTGGTGGTATAACAGTAAATTTGAAATTATGGGAAGTACTAATAAACCATTCTGAAACCTGAAGATTGATAAACTTGAAAAGTAAAATGAAAGTGGTCTTCTCCTAGCTTTCTAGGTAGTATTACTGTTAATAAAATATCTTCCTCAAACTCTGAGAAAAGATTTTTGAAAGGTATAAGAGAAGGGATGAAAATTTGGTTTCTAGACTTATTGAGCAAGAATACATATATTTAATCAAAGAAAAAAGAACCTCAAACATTTATTTGTACACATAACAATGCACAAATCTTTAAGATAATATTTTTTTTCCTTTTCCTATTTTTTACTTGGCCCAATAGAACTGATATATCAAATACAATCTCGTAAGTTTTATTTCCTTGCAACTCTTACCATTTATACAAAGGAATTTGGGGCTAATGGGAGGTAGGCAAAGACCTAAGAACAGAAAAATATAGGATTTATTGTAGAAAGAACAGGTCCCTACCTTTCTGTCTTTCCATCAGTGTCACCGACTGGCTGAATTGTCAGCCTCCATCAGGCCACTAGCAGCTGCATTAATTGGT
Source organism: Potorous gilbertii (assembly GCA_028658325.1). NCBI lineage: Eukaryota > Metazoa > Chordata > Mammalia > Diprotodontia > Potoroidae > Potorous > Potorous gilbertii. The sequence goes on along the minus strand of CM053774.1, from coordinate 100,072,892 downwards.
TGTTACACTATTGCTAGCTGTTGGTCTGGTAATGATTGATTCTTCAGCCATCCAGTGACAGGGGGCACAGGAACTCTGGAGGACAAGGGATATGGCCTCATCATCTCCCATTCCCCTGCTCATCAAAAGAAAGTATTCATGTTTACAACAGAAATTCTGGATCAACTAGAGAGACCACCAAGGGCTAAAGTTCCCTTCATTATCTCCTAATTAACTAGGAAAGAATCCAGGAAGAATTTGAACTTGGTTCATTTTCAAGTGGGCCAATGGCACCAAATGCTCTTATATGATTAAGGTCTTGATTATAGCTAGCTTCTTTATTGAGAATGTTCATTGATCTGGATAAACAATCAAATGTAGATGGGTTAATCTAAATCAAATTAGTAGCAACATGACATATCTACAGTTTTATCATTTCCTAATTAAATAATGAAATCACATTGTGTTTGACTTGACTATTTTTTTTTCTTTAACTGCAGCTGTTCAGATAAAAATCCATATGGGAAATCAGTCCTGATACATTATTTTTCTTCTCTTTTTTAAGGAAGAGAGACATATCTGTGATGACTTCTGATGTTACTGTGAAAGGAGCACGCATTGTGGAAACACCTTTTATGTACCCATATTGGAAACTTGTTCATAACTTATGACAGCTGTCTCTTTGTGATTTTTCTTTAATTATGAACTCTTATCAATTAAAAAAACTGATCACAGCATCTTACGCTATATATGTTGACAGCAATGGTGGAGCCATACTTCTAGCACTGCGGTTGTCAAGGAGGACTAGGTTTTGTTTTGTTTTGTTTTCTCATCCTGCCTAGACTCCAGCAATGTATATGTTGGCATCTTTTTTTTTTCTAACTCCTGATTTAAAGCTATATTTCCTTTCTTGGCCAGTACTCTTGATTCTTTGAAGGAATAGACCTATTATACCTTCTAACAGATGGGATAATGGAAAGGGTGTGTCCTAGATATGCCCAACGCCAAACTGCTAGTTTCACAATATTTCTAGGAAGGTTCAGATGTACTTGTTATCTGAATTTGGGAAGCTATGGAAAAATATCTCTGGTTTATCTTGAGTCCCAGTTGAGGAAATCTATCCCTTTCTGTGATTTGATGTAGAGGTAGAGAGAGATATAATTAGAGATATTAGATGATTAGATAGTTAGGTGAACAGACAGATAGATGTTTAACAGCATAAAATCTGTTTTTCTTTGTAATGTATTCTTTCTATCGCCTACCCCATCACTTGACTGCATTTAATCTCTTGGTAATAGTCTAAATCAGTACCATAATGAATTTTATCTCAGAAGAATCAGCTCATTTAAAAGCAAATGGGGGTTATAAAGCAAAACAAACTCCTAAAAGAAACACAGATTAGGGGGAAAGCTTTGGCATTCTTCTAGGAAGGCATACAAGTTGGAGTGGAGGAAGGAATGGAACAAATTTTGTTTTAATATCATCCACTTCTTAGTCTCCTTTGCTATATCTTTGTCCAGGTCATGCCTTCTTGCCATAGATATGTTAAAGGGCTAGGTAGGAGGTGGGAGAAGGTTAGGTAATGAATGGCTTGAAATGCTGAAGGGAGTATTTTGCATTTGATCTTGAAGGAAATAAGGTTCCACTCTGGTTTATTGAGTAGGAGAGTGACCTGGTCAGACAGACATCTTAGGAAAATTACTTTAGAGGCTGAATGGAGGACGGATTGGAGGGGTAAAAGATGGTAGGTAGACAGACCCACCAGCAGGTTATTGTAATAGCCCAGGTGTGAGATGATAACTAGAATAAGGATGGTGTCAGAGGAGGTAAGAGGGTCTATTCAAAAGTTGCTACAAAGATGATAGTCCTTGGCAACAGATTGCATATGAGGAGTGAGAGACAGTGAAAAATTCAGGCTGACTCTTGGGTTGTGAGTCTGAGGGACTGGGAGGATGGTGTTGCCCTCTACAGAGATAGGGAAGGTGAGGAGGGAGAGTTTAGGGGGAAAGATAATGAGTTCTGTTTCAGACATATTAAGTTTAAGATGTCTATTAGTCATCCAATTTGAGATATCCTCAAAGGCAGTTGGAGATTTGAGACTGGAGGTCAGCAGAGAGTTTGGGTCAGGAAAGGCATATTTGAGGATCACTGGCATAGAGAAGCTAATTAAATCCTTAGTTGCTGCTGGAGTCACCAAGTAAAGTAGCACAGAGGGAGAAGAGAAGAGGGATTAAGGCAGAATCCTGAGGGGTTCTTACAATTATTGGATATAATCTGAAAAAGGATCAAGCAAAGGAAACTGAGAACAACCACATTTTGAATCTTGTCAAAACATGGTACTATCTCTGCCTCCAGGATCTTGAAGTCTTTGCAGGTGTGTGCTGGTCAATAATTAACAACCAGCTCTCTGAGGAAAACAATGTACATCACATTGTCAAATCACAATAAAAAAAAAACAGTAAATCAAGCCCTCATTTATAGTTTGATAATTTCCAAATTGTAAATGCTTACAATGAAAATTTATTAATGGATTCTCACAAGCCCCTACCAGCTGGGTCCAGCATACCCCTATCTTTTTGCCTTCACTGAGAGTATTTTCTGTCCTCATCCTGACCTCCACATCTTTGAAATTTCCTCTTCAATTTTTATGTCATCCCCCTACCCCTTTTAGTCATTTTCTTCACAATTCTAGACCTTAGGATTCATCATGCCAAGAAATTGACCTAAAATCCCAGTACCAGAAAGATATATGATCATGAACTGACAGTTCAATGGATGGAAGAGACTTTAGAGGGATTATTAGGAACTTGAAATTCTGAAATGGATATGATTTCACCAGTAGAAACAACACACAATAAAATGAGTTACCATCTGCTTTGGTTTATAGCCTAAAGACCATGAGGCTTTTCCATATGATTTGCAGCTGAAATTCATCTGTGTTTTGTCTCCCTCTATTATTATTTTAGCACTTTGAAAGCTGGGACTCCCTTGTTTTTTTCATCGCAGCTCTAGAACTTAGCAGAATCCTTATACGTTGTAGGCTTAACTCATTCATTTTACATAACAACATCTTGTTTATTGTAGATTGTAGGATTTGCATTTATTTTATCCCTCTTTAACATAAAAGTCCAATGTTATGTATTTTTTGAGAACAAAGAAATAAATCCCTTAAAGAAAATATTCTGATTGCTAATTGGCCAACCCTCGAATCACTAGAGCAGAGCAGTTTCCTAACTCTCCTTTGCCAAATGTCATTCAAAATTTTCTACTCATCATCTTTATATATGCAGTGGGACTTGACCTCATTATTCCACTCTTCTTTTTTCTATACCAACTGTATCTTTGCAGCATTCCTGTTGGATGCAAAGAAGTTTTGCTTGTTTACAGTTCAGAACTGCCCAGCCAGGTGTGACATTGACCATTTCTTTGACAACCACCCAGTCTTTTGCTACCACCTTCTTGGATCACTCAAAGCTATCAACATAAACCAGAGTAAAAATCAGTGAAGTCAAAAAATAACTAAACCACAAAACAAAATCTTAGAATACTCATGTATTCATTTCATTAAAAAATTCTGTGAAAACTCTGTGTCTTTTTCAAATTAAGGCAATTTTGCAAACATTTACTAATGCTAAGCTATCTCCTGTATTGTGATGATGTACCAGTATTGACAATTAAAAAAATATTCCAGTAGTAGAAAACATTGAAAAGTTATGGAAGCATGGAACTGCATTTGGGTTATCATGTTTATAGATTATTCCTACTATATGACTTGCCTTTTCCTGGAGAAAGTTTGCGATTCACTATTCGCAAAATTGCATTAACTATTAAAGTAGAATTCCTGATTTCTTTGGCTTTTCAGTCTTAGCCATATCTAACCATAGACGCCTGCCAATATCCACAGAAATGCTATCTTGGTTACTTTCCTATCTCTTTGCCCGTTCCTCCTCTGCTTCCTCTTCATCTTTTCCCCCCACAAATGAGGTCTATTCTTCTCCTCTTTTCTCTCACTTTATACTCATCTTCACCTATTTTCTTATTCACACAGTGTTGCTAATTGCTAACTTTTATACAAGGCAACTCAAATCAGGATCTCTACTGAGTTCTTCCAACTGCCAACTACCTATTCATCTCTAATGAAAATATTGAAATTCACCTTACTATTTCCACAACATTGCTGATCATTTCATCCCTCAAACTAACTTCCTCTGGATTGCCAACCTAGAGGGCCATCTAAAGTCATCCTAATCTACAGTTTACCTCTGGCCCCAGATGGCTCTGGAGAAGAAAGGGAGGTTGGTGACTTTGCACAGTCCTCCCTCACTCAAATCAAAGTCAACTGCAAGTCATGTCATCATCTCCTTGATGTCATGGTCCTCTTCAAGAATGAGTGACAAACATAGCAACAAGAAGCCTGGTACACAGTAGGTGATTAATATATGTTGACTAAATATTCATTTGTAAAAAGTTTAATACAAACTGCATTTTACTCATCTTTCAAACTCTAGTTTCAAAAAAATTCCTGTATTTCCTCTATTCTACTAATAAAATATGATTTCTTTTATGAATCCTTAGAACATTTAATAAATGCTTACCATGTGTCCAGGATTGTTTTATGTGGGGGGAATACAGAGAAGATAAAACCAATTTTTGTCCTCAAAGAGTTAACATTTGGCATGTAATACAAACAAAATAAAGAAATATCTGTATACACCAGATCCAGATAATCTGCTAAATGCATCGAACCCCCAAGATTCCTGAGCTATGGTATTTTTGGTGAAATTGTTGGCATCTACTTAAGCACTACCCTATCAATCCCAACTAGATACTTCTTCAGCATTTATGCTTGCATGGGATTACCAAAATGATATTTGTAAGAAATACATTTTTGGTTTATTAGGATCAAACACTAGAAGAAAAATCTGAATGCATCTCACACATTACAGCCATGATGACCATCAAGGTTTATATTTAACCTAAATGACTTTATGCAGTTCAAATTAGTTCCAGATTGAAAGAATAATGAATCCATGTTTTGAGCTATTGCTCTTGTGTTTTTCTTGTTAATCCAATGAATATTGGCTTTCCCATCATTAAAGCATGTTTTACATCAAGCCTAGAAAAAGACTCATTTTTTTTCTCATTTTATGGAGCTCATGGTTTGCATGGATCTATTGCTATTACTAATAAGCAGTTGCCAAACGCAAACACACCATCAAGGCTAATGCTGATTAAAACAATGATTTTGTCAGCTACGGCAAAGCTCAGCTGATACAAAGAATATTAATTTTAATAAACTCTAAAGCCCTAGTCTTTGAAAATAGCCTTAGAAATAGGCTTTTACAAAAGATATTTTCTTATCACTTGTCTCACTGCAAGGTATATATAATGTTACTTGTCATCCTCTTTTGGAAGAACATCTGATTTTACCTATGCTATTCAGTAATTAAACCTTTAATGTAACTAGTTATTTTACTCACAAAAATCTGTCAGATCTTTTCAAATTCAAGCTAACATGGCAGCAGGGTAACACAAGACAGCATGAGTCAAGGATGGGCAGGTAATCCTAATGGTCTAAGCTCTCCTGGTATAAGCAAGTGGAAATCAATCTGGAAAGCCGTGATTGAATTAGGAAATTTATCCTAAGAAGAAAGGAATAGGAAGAATACAGTAATGTAATCATGGACAGTAGATTTCAGGGAATAGGACTTGAATTTGGGCAGAGATAGACATGATAGAAGGATAGGACACTGATACACATCTCTAAAAACACCATCCTCCCAGTCATTCAGATTTGTGATCTCAATGTAGTTCTTAATTCCTTGCTGTTATTTATCCCACATGTTCAATCTATTAAAAAGTTACGCAAATTCTATCTTCATAACATCATTTGAACCCATCCCTTTTCTTCATTCACACACAGTTACAGGCTTTCATCACTTCTCATCTGGATTATAAGAAATTTTATCTGGTCTTTCTGCCTCAAGTCTCTTCCCACTTCAATTCATCCTCCACTCAGTTGCCAAAATGATTGTTCCTAAATAAAGTTCAGGTATATCCATGACAACCCCCGGCTCGGTGAACTCTAGTGGCTTGCTGTTATGAAAAGAGTCAAATATAACCTCCTCAATTTGACATTTATTAAGGGTTTACTGATAAATGTTTGACAATCAGCTCTTGGGGGGGGTGGGAATCATATGCACAACATTTTCAAATTTAATGTTTCATTAAAATTTTAATATGAATTTCTTAAGACTAGTTAGTTACAAATAAAATAATTCTTTGACATATAGTATTTTAAAAAATTCTGAGGTTTAATTGTGCACAGAGAACATTCAACAGCTGGCTCTCAAAAGTTGGTTTAAGCTGAACATTCTTGCATTAGCATGAGCTCTTTATAACCTGTCTCTTTTCTATCTTTCCAGTCTTCCTACGCTCAACTCCATTCCATATACCTCTGGCCAAATTGCAGGTGTTTAAATATGAAACTCTATCTCCCCTATATCTCCCTTTGCAGTGAATGTTCCACAAGCCTGGAATGTTTTGACTCTATTTCTGCCTTCTTGCCTCCCTGATTTCCTTAATAACTGACTGGAACTTTTGTAGTCAGCCTCTCCTAGTCTGCCCAGCTGCCAGTACTTTCTGTCTGAGATTATTTTCCATGTCTGCTTTATATAACTATGTACCCAATTTTTTCTCCCAAGGGAATATGACCTCCTCAAGAGCAGGAATTGTTTTTTCCTATCTTCATTTCCCTGGCACTTTCTCTTTCTCTCTCTCTCTCTCTCTCTCTCTCTCTCTCTCTCTCTCTCACACACACACACACACACACACACACACACACACACACGCACCTCATCTCTTATTAAATACATTTTGCCCAACAAGCTGAATCATGAGATGGGGTCTTACTTCTGCCACCCAGCTAGCTAAGGTGACTCGGTGTGTAATTCACTATAACGACTCCAGTTTTCTTAAACATAAAATGAAATGGGTGAACAACACGATCTTTATGAGATCTCCTAGATCTAAAATTCTTTAGCACTATATGGATACGTTCAGGTCCAAGAACAGGGAGTTGACAAATTGGGGTGGAAAATGTGATACTATAAGTTCCAATTGGGTAAAACAGGGCAAATTTATGGTGCAAGAAGAAAGAGAAAATGAAGTTCCCAACAGCCAATCAATGGTAGAATGAATACAACCAAACAAACAGACTTCAGGGATCCAGTTAGAAGGAATTGGTATAGTTCATTTAAGGGTTGCTTGCTTAGAAGAAAAAGACATCAGGGATAAATGCAACCACTGAGAAACTAGGTCTCTCGGGTTAAAATAGCATTACCTCATCAAATTTATCTAGAATTAATTTATGTTATTCCCCCAGTAGAATCCTTAAGGCCAGGAACTGTTTTCTTTCTCTATGTACCCTTAGCATTACATGTATAAATAAGGTAAAAGAAAATTAAAAGAAGAAATAAGGGGAATATGGACTAATATTAGAAATCTGAAGGTTAAAATCAAAAGGACAAATTAGATTTTATTAGTTTTATAATAAAAGGCAAAAAAAATCTTCAAAAGAATAGGTTTTCTGAAAAAGAAAAGATCAGTTTTGGCACTCCAAAAAGTAGAAGTAGAAAAAGAAGATTGACAAAACAAAATCAAAAGACAAAGAATTTGAAGAACACATGAGATCCCTGAAAGCTGAGAAATCAACTATGATCAATCATTCTTAACCTAACAAAATTCAAAAGGCAAAAGAGAAACATGTGAATATATAAAATTAAATAGATTCTGAGAAAACAAAATCTCTGAATCTAGTACTTAAGTAAGGGAGCTATGGAAAAATGGAGAAATATTTTATTAAATATCTTTGATAAAATCTTAATATTCAGAAAGAGCTGATATAAAAATATGATTGAGTGATTTCTCAATTGGAACCTGGCCAAGGATAGAAACTTTTTTTCCAAAAGGAAATCTACATTTTAAATGACAATAAGAAAAATTATGAAAATTATTTAAAATGTAAATGCAAATTAAATCAGCTCTAAGATATTGACTAACATCCATCAAATTTGTAAAGATGGTAGATTAATATAAAAAGTCAACATTGAAAAGACTGTAGAGAAAAAGGAAAACAACTTTTCTATTACCCTTTTAGAGTTTTATTCATTCAAATCAAAACAATTGGTAATTGCATTAAACATATTCAAGTCTTTCTATGACACAATGATTCTGTTTCTGGGCATATATCCTGAAGTCCCTGAAATAAAAGAATTGCAGTAATAAAAATATTAATAGTAGATTTTTTTTCAAGTTACTGATGCCAATTCTTCCCCATCTATGATATAGGCAATATAGTCAATAGTCAGTCAATCATCAAACCTGTGTCAAGTACTTAATGAATGCCAGATACTGTGTAAGATACACTGTCATTTTGCAATAAGGTATGAAGTCGATACAATTCAATTCTTATATTCTGACCTAGATGCCCTGCCAGAACTGCCTGCCATCTTAATATACTGCTTACCCAGCCAGATCCCTAGTGTTTGAAATGGTAATCCTGAATTGAATAGCACTGTGTCTGAACCAATACTGCACTCAATCATCATAGTACTCTGGAGGACTGAGGCTTCAATTAATTTATCTTTCTTCCATTCTTTTATCCCTATGATTCAGGAACAAAGAAACACATTCTATTCCTCAACCAATTCTTCTACTTCCATTAATAATGTCCTCAAGCCCACTCTTCACAGTTTTTGTCTTCTTCTGACTTCCCTCTTCATTATGCCCTCTAGGATCCTTCACTTTCTTTCAGTGAGATTCCTTTTATCATGAGCTCTTCATCTCACAAAGTCCCCACATCTGTGTCTCATGGAAACCTGGTTCTTTCCGTAAGACTTCACTTCTTAATGCCTCCCTCTCTGAGATGGACTTCTCTACCACTACTCCCAGGATCATCTGAACAAAGACATACTCAGATATTCTCAGGTCCAGGTGACAAGTCAATTTAACATTTGCTGCCCCTTCCATTTCCAGACATTTGCTCTCTGCAATTACTATTCACTATTTCTTCCTATAAAGTTTTCCCCATCTGTTTCTATCACCACTTCTATTTCCTTGTTAGCAAAATATACCAGTCTTCAGGCTACTTAAGTACTTACTTTCTTAAGTTCAGATTTTTTTTCCATTCCATCTTACCCCTTCTCTCACACTTAAATACTTCCACTTATTTGTTATTGTTTAAAACTCCTCAATATTTTCATTCACCTTTAATCTTCTAAAGTTAATCCTTCTAGCCATCTCTTTAATCCCATCTCCTCTCTTCTCTGCTGGAAATTTACCCAGGTAAATTCCCTTCGTTTTCCTACATGATCTCTATCTTTCTACTAGATATCCTCTACTTTTTATAAATGTGGTCAGTTCTCCACCATGAATTTATTTCATTCCAAAATAATTGAGGGTCCACTATGTTCTGGACACTAGGGAAACAAACAGAAACAATAGCCCCTTTCTACAAGAAGCTTACGTTCAAATGGGAGGAATAGAACGTCCACAAATAAATAAATTAAATGCATAAAGAAAGTGGCAGTGATGAAGGTATTCATTATAGGCATGGAGAACTGGTTAAAAAAACCATAGGGATGGAAAAACATAATGTTTTTCATGGAGAACAGTAAGCAGGACAGTTTGAGAAGATCACATAAAATGTGAAAGAGAAAAATGTTTGCTTATTAAATGAAGAAAGGTAGGCTAAAGATTGATTGTGAATGGTTTCTTACCATATTCCACCCCCTTATATCCCTTTAAACTTTCCTCCATGCTTGGAATACACTTTCTCCTTTTCCCCACTATTCAAAAACATTCTTATACTTCAAGGTTTATCTTAATTCCTCCTTCATACATATTAAATAATCTATCCAGAAATTATCATGTATTTACTTGTCAAATGACAATTTGACAATTTTATTGACAATTTTTGCATCCCCAGGAGCAATCTGATAATTTTGCTTTCTGGGTTGGATGAAAGTAAGACAATGGTTTCCAGTTTTTCCAACTGTACTCATCACTTTTCAGGTATTTTTTCCTCAATTGATTTGCATAGCTAAAAAAGGCATATCAAATATTTACAAAATTGCTGAGTTAGATCCCTAGAACAATTTTAAAAGGGTGGAGGACTACAGTGCCTGGTTACTTTTTTCTTTTATTTTTGTGGAAAGATATGGGCATCAGTTGCCCAGTTTTGAGTTAACATAAAAGGAAAGGAAATCTTTTGTCTCAAATTAACAATCAAATGAATTGATGGCCAATGATAAGGAGTTATTTCCATCAAGTATTTTCTTTAAAAAATAGATCCGAAATTATTCAGGCTAGCCTTTTCTATCCCCTCCCTTTACACACACACACACACACACACACACACACATATACACACACACATACACACACACAACTAACATCTGTTAGTCTCTCTTGATATATATATATATATACATGTATGTGTATTTATAACCATGTACATATATATGTATATATGTATGTATTATGTTTGTATGTATAACTCCTTAAAAATTTCTATCCCCTATTGTGTCAATATATTTGTATTTACCAGGAAAATTAAGTAGGTACAGTTTTTTTGCCTTAAAATGATTTCTACATAGTGGGCTTTATGGTTAAGTTAAAGTCAAGAAGTCTTGAATTTAGGTCCTGCCTCAGGCATGTGCCAACTGAATAACCCTGGAGAAGTCACTTATGCTCTCTAGGTCTCAATTTCATTATCTGTTACATGAGGGGGCTAGACATTGTCATCTATAAGTTTCCTTCCAACTCAGGATCTGTTTTCCTATGAGGCTATAAAGGCTTTGTGACTATGTTTAAATGGATGAAAGTGGGGGCAGATTTAAGATGGTAGAGAAGAGAAAGTATTTCAGATGGTCTATCTCAAACCCCCTCCAAACAAGTTTAAAATAATGCCTCAAATTGAATATTTGAGTGTGAGAAAAAAGCCTTCTAGTCCAAGAGGACATAGGGAAATGGAAAAGGAGCTATGTGATGCTAGGGAGGAGACTGCTCTAGACTTCATGAGAATAAAACATCAGTGATGAGACTAGCTGATGGTGACAGAAGCACCAAAACTTCAGGAACTATCAAACCAGAAAAAATAAGGGAACCTGGCAACTGGTTAAAATGAGATCACAAAGTAGCCTTGTGCTAGCACTGGACCCATTGCCAGACACTCCTAGGTTATTCCATGGTTTGTAATAAATTCTGGATCATAGTTCAAGAACAGAGAGGAGCACCTACATTCAAGAGTAAATGAAAGTTCTGAAGGGTAGAATCACTTGGTTTTCCAAGGCATCAAGGACCATGAGGAATGGTATGATTACTGATCCCAAGAAAAAAAGGGATATTCAGATGTAGTATCAATTGCACTGGTAAAGGTTCAGGAACCCTTCCTAGGTGAGACCAGAGTACAGACCAAAAAAGAAGTGATCATAACTCTTCTCAGATCATACCACTTTGAAAGCAACAAAAACTTCCACCACAACCCCAAGACTAGCTGTGAAAACAAAAGTGTAAAAAAAGCCTAAATCTTGAGCCAGTGTTCTCCCCGTCTCCTCATGCCAGGAACAGTGCACAACATTAACACAAAGTTCCAGTCAATAAATAGGGTGGAAAAGAAGCAAACAACAACAACACAACAGACCATAAAAGGAAAGAAACACAAGGGAAAGAAAGACACAAACTCAGAAGTAGGCAATGAAGTCGAAACAGCCACTTCAGAACCTCAAAGGAAAAAGTAAATTGGACCCAAGTCCAAAAAGCAGACTTAACAGCCAAAACATTGTTTTCATAATCAAATAAGAGCAGCAGACAAAAAAAAACTAGAAAAAGAAATAAAAGCAAAGGAAGAAAATTATGGAAAGACAATTACCACCTAGTAACAGAGGGACACAAATACTGAATAAAACTTCAAAAAAATGAAATTGGCTAAATGGAAAAAGAGTTATTTTCTTCTTTTTTTTTTTGGTTGGAGCAAGGTTTATTTTTTTATTTTTGTTTTCATATGCAACTTCAGTTTATTTTTTTTAAAAAATCATTTATTTATTTTTTTTAAGTTTTCAATGTTTATTTTCACAAAATTTTAAGTTCTAAATTTTCTCCACCTCTCTCCACCCACAAACACTTTGTATTCTGATTGCCCCTTCCACCAATGAGCCCTCCCCTGCTAACACCCCTCCCTTCCCTTATCCCCATCTTCTCTCTTGTCCTGTAGGGCAAGATAAATTTCTCTACCCCTTACCTGTATTTCTTATTTCCCAGTTGTACGCAAAAATAATTCTTAACATTTGTTCCTAAATCTTTGAATTTCAACTTCTCTTTCTTCCTCCTTCCCCACCCATCCCCACTGAGAAGTCAAGCAATTCAATACAGGCTATATATGTGTAATTTTGTAAATAAGAGTTATTTTCATCAGTGAATTGTTATACCTCTTTTTCCAGAGAAAGAATAAATCAATGAATTGAACATACAATTTAAAAAAAATCTAAAAAACAAAAGCAAAATAAAAATATTTAATTAATCTCCAAAATGGAAATCCTTATAAACAAAGGACAGATTAATAAAATTGAAAGAAAAGCATTGGGCCAATAAATAAAACTAGGAGCTGCTTTTATGAATTAAAAAACTTCAATAAAATAAACTATTGGTTAATTTAACTGAAAAAAGAAAGAAACCCAAATTACTATAATCAAAAATAAAAAAGTGAACACACTACAAATGAAGATGAATTTAAAAACATTTACTAGAAGTCACTTTGTTTTGATTTGTTATATGATTTCTTCCACTTATGTCAGTGCGACTACATAACATCAGTATAGTGAAAATATGCTCAATAGGAAACTATATGTTGAACCTATACAGAATTGTATGCTGTCATGGGGAGGGAGGGGGTGGGGGGGGAAGGTGTGGGGGGATAAATCTTAATTTTAAGGAAGTGATTGTAGAACATTTATAAATAAATAAAATAAAAATTTTTTTAAAAAAAGAAGTCATTTTGCCTACTTATTTACCATTAAAACTGACACTCAAAGTGAAATGGATGCATATTAACAAAATATAATCTGCTCTAGATTAATAAGAGGAAACAGAATACTTATATAACCCTGTCTCAGAAAAAGAAATTGAATAAGCCATCAATGACCTCTGCAAGAAAAAAAAAACCCAGATGTATTTACAAAAAATCCTGCCAAATATTTAAGGGGGAAAAGTGAAACCAACACTGTACAAGCTATTTGAAAAAAGCAGGTAAAGAAGTACAACCAAATTTTATTATGACACAAATACAGTTTTGATATATAAACCAGGGAAACAAAAAGAGAGAAAGAAAACTGTAAATCATTGTCCTTTTTGAATACCCCTGCAAAAAAATAAAATAAAATAGGATCATACAGCAATCTATCACCAAAATCACATACTATTACATATGGAATTTATATTTGGAATTCAAGAATGGTAAAATACTAGGAAAATTTTCAGCATAATTGACCAGGTCAATAAAAACAAAAATCACATGATTTTATCAATAGATGCAGGACAATCCTTTGACAAAACACAATGCTCATTGCTATTACAGGCCCAAAAATCAATGGAGACTTTCTTAAAATGAATAGTACCATCTATCTAAAAACAAGAGCAAGCATTATATGCAATGGTGCATTATATGCAATCTTCTCAATAAAATTAGTAGTGAAGCAAAAATATCCATTACCATCACTATTATTCAAGATTATACTAGAAATACTTACTACAGCAATAATACCAGAAAAATAAATTTCAATTTAAAATTTATTAAAATTTTATGTAATTTAAAAGAAAAAGAAAAGGGTTAGGTGAAAACTCCTTACATTTTCAAATGAGAAGACACTGTTGTTCCTTTATTATCCCTCTCTCTACCTTTAAGTATGAAAGAGGGGAAAAAAGATGTATAAGCTCAGGGCAGATTGTTAAGAAACGCAAAGAAAGAAAGCAGAGCAGAGAGACAGGAAAGGAAAGACAAGGGAGAAAATAAAGACAGAAAAAACTTGGGAATGAATGAGGATGAAAGAAAAAAACTATTTCCCATAAATAGGTCTTGTCAGGAAATGAGTGTACAAATAGAAGGTAGAGTAAGGGTAGGAAACGGGGCATCTCATGAACTTCATTCTCATCTGAGCTGGGCAAGTAAAAGTTGAGGAAAACTAATACAAAGCATTTTTGTGGTGAATGAAGTAAAGGGAAAACTTCACTGAGACAAAGATTGGGAAGTAAAGTATTACTAAAAAGAATAAAATTTGGGCTAGGATAGTCACAAGTAAAACAAACATTACAGTGGATGGCTTACAAAGCAGGGAAATGAAATTGATTGATAAACGGTATGATCTAGTGATTTTGGTCTGGTCTAGGAGAAAGGATTAAGATTAAACAATTCTATCAGACTTATTCAGTTTCAATTACTAGTGCTAATATATTCTCATTTTTTAAATAGAAGCAATGTGTTGTGATGTGAAAAGAAGTAACCTCAGAGTCATAAAGACCTAGGGGTCAAGTCTTTTACCTCTTTTTGTACCCCTACCATTGATCACGGTACCTGACACATAGGAAATGTTTAATCAAAGTATATTGAATTGAACTGATCTGCATAGAGGAAGTTAACTATCAAATGAAATTTCTAAAGAGATTTTATTAAATTCATTATTACATTGTTCTATTATATTTCAATTCATGATGGCCTTAATATCATCTGCATCAGTGAACAATGATTTGACTGAAAACTAAAATCACGGTATGTTGACTGACATCATCCAGAAAACAAATTTTCACGTTAAAAGAATAATTCCTTTCAATAGTTCTAGGGCTGGTCAAATAATAAGCTATTAAATGGAACAGTAAATACATGTATAAAGGATAAGAGTAAACCTCCATATTGAATTAATCTTCTGCAATGGATGATTTTATAAGTAAAGCAAGTGTCTTCTTTGAGTCTTTGAAATCTACAGAAAATTTCTTGATTATTTCCCACATAACAATGCTCACCCGAAATTTAGCATAACATTTCAGATGGATCTGAAACAAATTTCCCTAATCTTGCTCCTGGCTGTCAATGGCAATCAGACAGTGTCTACATGATATTACAATTTAGCTTGCAAATCACCATTTATCAGTTCATCAACGAGCTATGAGTCCAGCATCCTTCAGCGTTCTAAAAAGAGCATTATGGAAACTTGCAAAAGAGAGAAAAGTAACAGTCCCTTTCTTTAAGAGAGTTACAATATAATTAGCCTGGTTTTTTTCTCTTTTTATTTTGTATGTTTCCTATTTGTCAACTGCATATCAAGTTTTGGTTTTATTCATACATGTTGAAATGTAGAAATCACATGCTCTCATATTCAATGAGGCACAAAATATTATGAAAAACAAACAAAAAGCACAGGACTTGGAGTCAGGAAACCAGGGTTCTATTCTTATTTACTACAGAATTCTATTCTTATTTATTACAGAAAAATCATTTTTACCTGTTGATGTTTCCGAAGCTCTCAATTTGAAAGCTGTCTTGTTTAAATCTTTTGACTACATATCTAGGAGGGGATTGCCCTGAATCTTATATTTGTGTCAATTTGCATTGTATATATTATATAGCAAATTTTAATTGGAGATAATTGATTAAAAAGATTCATCCCATTTCACAATGTATCTTCTTATTCTAGTTTTATTGAACTAGCTTCTGTAAAAGCTTTTTAATTTCCTGGAATCAAAATTTTATGTTGTCTCTACAGAACTCATCTATGCTTAATTTCTTTCAGAATTTATCTTCTAATCACGAATCTTAAAGGTACTTTCTCATATTTTTAAAAATGATTTGATATTTTAATAATATTTTATTTTTAAATAATTCCTGTATTGGTTTTATTATGGTGTATGATTTAGTATAAAGTTCTAAACTTCTTTTCTGTCAGAACAATATTTCCTGTCTTCTGACTTTTTATGGAATCAGTAGTTTAGGACAATGTGTCTATTAAACTGTAGAAAATTTTAATTCTTTGCTTTGGGGCAGCTAGGTGGTACAGTATACTGAATAAGACCTGGAGACAGGAATATCTGAATTCAAAGACTCAGCTTCAAGGGTTTACTATCTGTGTGGCTATGAGCAAGTCATTTACTTCAGTTTAACCTCAATTTCCTTATCTATAAATTGAAACAAAAACAGCACCTACCTGTCAGGGATATTGAGAGGATCAAATGGGATATTCTTATAAAGGACTTAGCACACTGCCTGGCATATTGTAATAGGCACCATATAAATATTAGCTAGTAGCAGTAGCAGTAGTAGTAATAGTAGTGGTAGTAGTAGTAGTAGTAGTAGTAGTAGTAGTAGTAGTGGTAGTAGTAGTAGTGGTAGTAGTAGTAGTGGTAGTGGTAGTAGTGGTAGTAGTAGTAGTAGTGGTGGTAGTAGTGGTAGTAGTAGTGGTAGTAGTAGAAGTAATAGTAGCAGTAGTGGTGGTGGTAGTGGTGGTGGTAGTAGTAGTGGTGGTGGTAGTAGCAGCAGCACACTTATTGCTTCTTTACTTTGTCCTTTGTTATTGTCCAGTTCTTTCAGTCATGCCCAATTCTTCATGATGCTATGTGGGGTTTTCTTGCCAAAGATACTAAAACGGTTTGTCATTACCTTCTCCAATTAATTTTACAGAAGAGAAAATTGACGCAATAGCATTAAGTAATTTGCCCAAAATCACACAGCTAATAAATGTCTGAGGCCTGATTTAAATTCAGAAAGATGAGTTTTCCCAAATTCAGGCTCAGTTTTCTATCTAGCTGTACCATCTTGGAGATAATCAAAAGAAAAAAGGCACAAGTGTTAAAGGGAACCAGGAAATGCTTTTTGTCAAGGGTGGGATTTTAACCATGAATTGAAGGAAGTCCAAGAATGCACACAGCTTAGATGGGGATAAAGAGCATTTCCAAGTATGGAGGAGAGTCAGTAAAAATCCTAATGCCCAGAGAAGGAAGACTTCTTTAAGGAACAGCAAAAAGCTCAGTGACATTGAATCAGAGTCTATATATGGGATGGGGGTGGCTAGATTAGAAATGAGGGGGCACTGTGAAGGGCTTTGAAGGAAAAATAGGATTTTATATCTGCTCCTGTGGGTAATAGGAAACCACTGAAGTTTATTGAGCAGGGAGAAGAGGAACCATGATGAAACTCAGCTTTTATGAAAATTATTTGGATAGCTGAGTAAGGGATGGAATGAATTAGAGGGAAACATGTGTGGCATGCATGCCAACTAGCAGACTATTGCAGTTGTCCAGGGATGAGATGAAAGCCTTTGCTGTGGTGATGGTAGCATTAGAGAAGAGGGATTATGTGAGAGATGGTAGGAAGGCAAAATCATCAGACCTTGGCAACAGATTGGATATGGGAGATTAGAAAGAGTGAGGAGATGAGGGTGACATCAAGGTTCTGAGTCCAGGTGACTATAATGATGATGGTACCATCAGCAGAAAGAGGGAAATGGGAAGAGAAGAGGTTGAAGAGGAAGAGAACGGGTTAATAAATTCAGTTTTGGAAGGCAGGAGGAGCAAAGATGGTGGAGAAAAGACAGGGACACATCTGAGCTCTCCCCAAAATCACTCCAGACCCTTTTAAATAATACCCTGAAACAAATTATGGGGCAGTAGAACCCAGAAAAGGATGAGGGGAAACAATTTTACAGCCAACGACAACAAAGAAGTTCAGCAGAAAAGGTCTGCCATGACTGGGAGAGACTGGAGTACAGCCCAGTGTAGGTCATGCCAGCTCAGACTAGGCCCCAGCAAACCAGTATGTCTTATGATCAACTGAATTAGCAGCAACAGTGGCTGCTTCAGAGCTCTCAGTCCACAGGCAGTAAGGGGGTTGAACAATGGATCCAAAGGACATCACAAGAGTCTCTTTGCTGGCACTGGGGTATAGGACTCTGTTTCTTTACCCATACTTTGATCAGGGTTGCAGTCCTATGTGGTTGTCCCAGGACAAAGAGGAGAACTATTTTAGCAGAACTTGTGCCTGAGAGTGGGGACCCTCATCACGTTTCCAGTTTGGAGAAAAGAGTGCTTGTGATCACTCCCAGACCAGAGCACAGTACAGGAGAGTGGTAAACAGGTCTTTTCTTTAGATCATATCATCTTTGAAGAACTGAAGGTTTGTAGACCCCCAGAACTAACTCTGAAACAGCTGCACAAAAACTCTGAAGTTTGGAAAAGCAGTCCCTCTATCCAGGAAATGACTCCACTTTATTATAGTTAAAAGTCAAGAAATGGTCTTGAAAAATAAGAGTGAACAACAGAAAAATACATAACTATTAAAAGTTGCCATGTTGACAAGGGAGATCAAAACACACACTCAGAAGAATGTAAAATCAATACTCCCAAATCCAAAGTCTCAAAGAAATATATAGATTGGTCTCTGTCCATGGAAGACTCAAAAAGGATTTTAAATATCAAAAAAGTAGAGGAAAAATTGGAAAGAGATATGAAATGCAAGAAAATCATGAAAAAAAATGTCAATAACTTGGTAAAGGAAGCACACCAAAAAATGCTGAAGAAAATACGCCTTGTAAAACAGAGTAGGCCAAATGGTAAAAGAGATGCAAAAATCCAAAGACGAGAAGAATGCCTTGAAAATCAGAATTGGTCAAATGGGAAAAGATATACAAAAATTCTCTGAGAAAGGAAGGATGATAAAAAGAGGGAAAATTAAAGGAAACAGTCATAATAAGGAAAACAAACTGTTAAGGAGGCACAAGGTAAAACAGGAGAGAAAAGGATAAAAAGAAGAAAACAGGATGGAGGAAAATAGACAGTTAGTAATCACAGTTTTGCATGACTATTACGGAATATTTTACATGACTACATATGTATAACCTATATTAAATTGTTGCCTTCTCAATGAGCGTGAGTGGCAAGGGAGGAAGGGAGAGAATTTGGAACTTAAAGTTCTAAAAACAAATGTTAGAAATTGTTTTTTATATGCAATTGGGAAATAAAATATATAGGCAAAGGGGTATAGAAATCTATCTTGCCCTACAGGAAAATAAAAGGGGAGAGGATAAGAGAGGTGGGGAGGGAGATGATGAAAGGGATGGCGGTTGGAGGAAGAAGTAATCAGAATGCACAACAGCTTGGGGTGGGCAGAGGGGAGAGATGTGGAGATAATTTGGGACTCAAAATCTTGTGGAAGTGAATTTTGAAAACTAAAATAAATAAAAGATAACAAATAAAAAATCAGTTTTGAATATTAATAGGATAAGCCCATGTATAAAATGGAAGCAGATAGCACAATGTATTAGAAACAAGAATGCAATAATATGCTGTTTACAAGTTGTTGTTGTGTTTATCCTTCCTTCTCGAAGAGGATCATGACATCAAGATGAAGACATGACCTGCAGTTGACTTTGATTTGAGTGAGGGAGGGCTGTACCAGGTCACCAACCTCACTTTCTTCTTCTGAATCCATTGTTTACAAGAGATACACACTTAGAAACAGAAAGTTACACATAGAGTTAAAATTAAAGGCTGAAGCAGAAACTCTAATGCTTCAACTTGAAGGAATTAAAGGCAGGGGTAGCAATCATGAACTCAGACTAAGAAAAAAGCTGAAATAGACTAATTAAAAGAGAAAATCAGGGAAACCCAGCAGCAAGAGAGAGGAGAAATTCCACTTAAAATAATGATAGACAATATAAAATATTTGGGAGTCTACTTGCCAAGACAAACCCAGGAACTATATGAACACAATTACAAAATTCTTTTTCACACTAAGGTTTAAACAACTGGATAAATACCAATTGTTCATGGGTAGACCAAGCTAATATAACAAAAAAGACAATTCTGCCTGCTAATTTATTTATTCAGGGTCATACAAATCAAACTTTCAAAAATATTTTACAAAGTTAGAAAAAATAATAACAAAATGCATCTGGAAGAACAAATGGTCAAGAGTATTAAGGGAATAAATGAAAAAAATGCAAAGGAAGGTGCCCTATCTGTACTAGATCTAAAAATATATTATGAAGCAGTAATCATCCAGACTATTTGGTACTAGTTAAGAAATAGCATGATGGATCATTGGATTAAGTTAAGTGCCTAGGACACAGTAGTAAATAACTGTAGTAATCCACTGTTTGATAAACCCAGACTCCAGCTTCTAGAATAAGAACTCACTATTAGACAAAAACTTCTGGGAAAACTGGAAAATAGTAAAGCAGAAACCAGATGTAGAGGTAATCAGGGAAACTATGTCTTGATAAAAGATACTGCAGACACTTAAGTAATATAAAAAATGGAGAAAGTTTCTCTGAAATAAGGCTACAATTCTCAAATAGGTGGGGGTTGGGGTGGGGGGTGTCAAATTAATAAAAAAAGAGCTATTCTTGAACAGTTCTCAAAAGAAAAAAACAAAATTATCTATAGTCACATGAAATATACTCTATCCGTACTGATTAGAGAAATACAAATTAAAACGACTCCAATGTGCCACATCCCATCTTTCAGAAATGACAAATGCCTGAAGAGGTACAATAATAAACCACAGTTGGGGTTGTGCACTACTCCAACCATTCTGGAGACAATTTAAAACTATGATCAAATGAGTATAAAACCGTGCATACCCTTCCATCCACCAATGCCTTTGTTAGTCCTATACCACAAAGAGATCAAAGGAAAAGGAAAAGAATCTTATGTACAAGAATATTTATAGCAACTCTTTTTGCGGTGGCAAATAATTGGAAATGAAAGGGATGGCTATCAGTTGGGGAATGGTTGAACAAGTTCTGGCACAGGATTATAATGGAATATTATTGTGGTATAAAAATGATGAGGTTCTCTATATATTTATATCTATCCAAGTTTTTAGTCCCCTCTTCATCCCTGGGCTTTAATCACTCCCCGCTACTGCTGCCACCTCCATAGCCCAGTGCTGCCACAACCACAGGATGCCACTTCTGTAAGGAGCTCAGTTCCTGGCCAGTCCTTACCCCAGGTCCACAGACCTCTCTTTTTCTCTCCCTAGGTTGTCCTAGGTTGGAAATTACTGTCACTTTTCATTGACTTTTGTTCTCCAATTTCAGTTCACTACACTTTCTGTGGTCATTATAGAAGAGGTTTATGGATATTGGGCACTGATGACCTCTTAATTCCATCCTACCTGTTGAGTCTTCATTTCCCCCTTGTGGAAGTAAGGAAGACTCTGGTTGAATCATGATGAATCATGCAAGGAAAGCCCTCTGGGAGTAGCTGGTAACGATTTTTATTGATTATCTGCCCCCATTTACTATAGTTTTCCATTTATTTTTAACTGTATGTTGCTATAGCCACTACCATACAGACCCTTTACTGGGGGAAACATGAATAGAAAGTTTATATGAAGGGATCTAAATACTCAACAATGAATCCAGGAGACTGGCTGTCCTACCTTCTTTTGACTATGAAACCATTGGAGCATGTGTCTCAGGAAACTCCTGACATGGGGCCCAAGATAACCATGGACAGCAGGGCCCCAATTTTTGCCTCCAAAACTTGATGCTTACTAAATGCAACGAGTAATTATCCCTTCCACTTCCTGCCATACCCCAAATTTCTGCCAATCTGCAGCCCCTGGAGAGTTTACCTGGATTTTGGGGTTCCGAAAACATTGTGGGGATAGAAAACATTTACCATGAGTATCTCATGTTACAGAATGTATTTCAATGGGGATTACACTATGGGTATATTTTTTGATTACTTTTTTTTCCAATTCTTGTTATTTTTCTTCTGAATGATATCTTTCCTTTTTTAAAGTGATAATTAGGGGCATAAAATTTATGGGGAACATTTCCATCACCTTACTGGAAGTTTTCCTTTGCTATAGCAAATTCCTCTAATCAAAAGCACAGATAAAACTGGCAGCCATGGGTCAGAGAGAATCCAGGATAATGGAAGGCTATAAAAGTTAATTTTTCTTTTTCTCTACAAATTGAATAGTAGGACAATGAGAAAAAAATAGGATTAGGTTAATTACATAATTAAAATTCATCATGACAATGTTGTGTGATTCTGCAAATATTTAAAATATTGTTTTTAAACCTTTTAGGAACAAAACAATGATATTTAGAATACATCTCAAAAATATGCCATTTAATCTATCTCTAATTTTTCAAGTAATTATGTGAGAATTAATAGTATGGCACCCAACATTTCAATGAGGAAAGAAAGTCAGTGATCTCGCTAGACAGAACAGTGGATAGAGTGATAAACTTGGATTCAGGAAAACACAAATTTCATATTTTCTGTTAGACAAATCGTTCTACCAGTTTCAACCTGTTTCCCTTTCTTTAAAACAGGGATTATAGTAACAAACATATTACAGGGTACTAGTAAGCATCAGATGAAATAAAATAGTAAAGCACTTTCAAAAACCAAATACTATGTGAATGACATTTATCCATAACTTCCTTCCAATACCTAAGGGATAACATTGCATTTTCACTGACGTAGACTGGAACTCCCTGAAAAGAAAAGATCTATATATTGAACTGAACTACAATTGACCTAAGCATCCATTGGATTGTTAAGAATTATAATAGTGTACCCTACACAGAAATGTTGCAAAATCCCTAAGGTAGACTTGAAAGAGTTCAAGGGATATCCTTAGGTAGGAAACAAAGGTATGGACAGCTTTAAAACTCATGCCATAGAAAACTCTTGTCAAATTCAGTATCATATTCCTTGCTGTGTAATTGAGAATCCCCTGTCAAAAGCAAACAAGCATTTGATTATGGAATGTAAACCACTGATGATCTTAACTTCTGTGAACAATAAAGCATCTCATATAGGTACTTTCTATAGGTGGCACTACTCTCATACTACCTAATTTGAATTGGATTAATATTAATACAGGTAACACATGCAGAAGTGAGATGAAGTCTGATACCACAAAGTAAATAGAAAATGGAATGAAAAGGAATTGTAGCAGTTGTTATTATACGAGTTTCACACCAAGCATTCTGAAGGTCTGAAAGAATAAATTTGTTTCATAGAAGACCTAGATTGCCTAATCCCCTCTCCAGAAATCATGTTAGCAATAATAACAAATAAGAGAGACTTAAAGAGGATCTATAACTGTGAAAAACTATATTTGGAATGTAATTGACCCTTGGAACTCAGGCTTTGTTCGAAATGATTTTGTTAGAAATTCTGGTTTCTGAGTACTGTGGAAAACATATGGATTCTGGGAAGGAATTAAGTGACTGCTAGCAGGGGGGTGATGGGTTCCTTCATTAATAAAATAGGAACAGCAGGAAGAGGTTAATGAATAGATACCCTAGAACTTGCATACCAAATTTGTTCCACTAGGAGAAAAATTTAACTTGAATATTTTGACAAACTGAATGATTCCACAAAGGGGAATTCCATAGCAAATGAACAGTGTATTATTCAGCAATGCAGAGTTTGTTTTTTTAAAAAAGCTTGATTATTTTACTACTTGCTAGCGTAATGCTATAGTATGTTCTAAAAGCAAATGAAATTCCTTTAATATAAGTTTAATAAGGTCATCCATTCCATAAGTGCTACTAAGCTTTGGGGGTCTGAGATGCCCAATAGCTTGACTTGGAGAGGTAAACTTGTCTTTAAAGAACTGAATGGCTAATTTTTTTTTAAATTAAAGAAAATTTGAGTGCAAGGATATGCCCCCTTTAGAATTGCAAAGCTAACGTTCTAAAGAGGAAAAGATATCAGCAAAGATCTTAGAGAGGATCTGAAACTCTAATTGCTTAAGGGCCAGCAAAGGTAATCTTTACCCCTAATGCATTCACATGCAAGAATCCAATAGAAGTCTGGGAATTGTACCTGAATGTTCTTCACATGTAAGAATGAGGTAACTTACTGGATCAGAAGGAATTAAGTAAGAATTATCCAATTAGAGATGCAAGATCTCTCTCACTTTCTGCTTGAAAATGACATACCTGAGGCCTAGACTCTAGGGGATACTTGGCTAAGGGCTATTGTCTTGGTTGAAAAGAACACTCTATCACCATGGACAAAAAGAGCGTTATAACATCCAGATGAGACAGAGGATGGAGGTGACTGATACTACAGTAGTCCATAAACAATTCAGAGAATCAACTTGTTCAGTAGACACATTGCACTCAGAAAAGAACCCTAGTTCTTTTCTGAACCCACCTGCCTGGTCCAAACAAACTGCAAAAATCCAGAAATCTACTGAATTGTCTGGTCCAGTATAGCAACAGCTCCTCAGGAAAAGAGCAGCTTACCCAATCTCATCCAGCAGCTACCCATCAGCTGACTGACCTACCAGGATCTGACTGGCTGAAGTGTTCTGGTAACAGAATAAATTGACTGGCCCAGATCAATAGTAGCCAAGAAAAATTACCTGACCCAGTGGAGGCAGAGATTATCTCACCTAGTCAATATATAATTCCCTACAAGGATCAGGTAACATTTGAGCCACCTATCCAGTAAAGCCACTTTGCCCAGTTAGGAGCCCTGATAAGGAGATCAGCAAAGCAGCCTATCTATTATGAGAACCAACTCTGCCGAGTTGTACACTTTATGAGAACTCTTTAGAGAATGAATGGAAATTGTGAGTCTTTTTTCCAGAGTGATGAATGATCTTGGCTAGGAATGATCCTTACCTTATGTAGATTTCTACCTTTTTACAATAAGATTTTGAATATTCATCCCCAAGGCACATGTATACATTTATAGGAGAATGCATCCCAGGTTTGAGGAAAAATGCATTACAGTTATTTTTTCTGCTATGTTATTTTACTCTTCTACCAAACCAATTGAATCTACTGACTAGTGGGAAGGATGATTGTGGAGGCTCAATACTTCCAGTATTTTGAGGGTAGCCACCAGTAGCATCAGTTGTACCCTGAAGTCTTAAGTATTAATCTTTGTCATACTCTCAGGACCCAATCTGCCAGTGTCCTGCAGGCTTGTGAAAAGAACCCAGAAGGAGTGCTATAAGAGTAATTTTGAAACACCTTGTGAAATCCTTGGAAAAATATAAAATACAACAGGATATGGAATACAATTCAGACATTCATTTTACAAATGACCAAACAAGTCCAGAGATTTTGACTGATTAATCCTATTTCACAGGTAGTGAGTAGAAGACAAGGATTTGAACCCAAATCCCCACACCCCTTCTCATTCTCTGTCTCTCTCTCTTTCTCTCTCTCTCTCTCTCTCTCTCTCTCTCTCTCTCTCTCTCTCTCTCTCCCCCCCCCTCTCCCCCTCTCCCTCTCTCTCTCTCTCTCATCTCTTTCAAGAAAACAGGAGGTTAGGAGGTTGACCAGTCAGTATCCTAAAAAAAGGAGTGGGCTACTTACTTTGAAGGAACTGTTCTTGTTTTTTTACTTGGGGATCAATGACTCCCAAAGCAAATAACAAAGATATTTAAAATAAGGTTGGAGCTGAATTTCACAATTTACCTAATATAATGATGAAAAAGAAAGAAGAGAAGAAGGAAAATACTCTTGGGACAACTTTACACTTCCTCCATTGACTAGAACCACTCAGGCAGTGTCCCTCCAGTAAAGTATGGGACATAGTCATATGTGACAATGTGTCTCATGATTGCCTGTGCATCCCCTGACATCCTAATGCTAGAAGTAAGGGTTTCTCTGATTGAGTGACATTCAATTATCCAAGAAAGAAATTTTTAAAGGACCATGTGATCCAAAGATAAATCACTCTGTCTGACAGCTTCATTATAGAGCTGACATATGGAGAAGAGAAGTGGCCCTCTGGGCTAAAGGTATGCTCTCCGTCGCTTTCTAAATAACGGTGATGTCTAAGAAAGAGGAAATCCTAAATTTATGGTGGGGGCAAAGCTCCCAGTGCCATATTAGGGGAGGAATTAAGTTTTCCACACATTATCAAGACCAATGCCTCTGACATTTGTTTGCTAAATAATGCTAGAGCTTTGTTCTCTGACCTATGAAAGATCATTTTTCATTTTAAAAAAATCATTCTACTTGATACCATCTAAACAGCTTCAAAACAGATTGTCTAAACGTATTTCACAAGTGCCATTTCATTAGTATGTTTAAAAATACCTATAAGTGTCTGTTATAAGATTATACTGATTCTTTAGGGGATTCATGGCTAAAGATATACGTAGCATTGTCTAAGAGTCCCTTAAGATTTACAAAGCAATTCCAATATCATTATCTCATTATTTCCTTTTGAATAACCCTGGCAGGTAGATGCTACTATTTTACCATTTTTATATATGAGGGAATTGAGGCAGAGAGTGATGAAATGACTTTCCTAGAGTCATACAGTTAGCAAGTGTCTAAGGCTGGATTTGAATTCAGGTCTTCCTAATTCTAGGTCTAGCCCTCTGTTGATTGCTTTAGCCATAGAAATTTATTGATTAATTTGTTTTGATTGATTGATTTATTTATTGATTGATAGCCATAGAAAATTATATCTTAGAGAAAATGTCATAATTTTCCATCTGAGTGCTTCAGGAATGCTGTGAGTTGATTTTATTATGAATTGATAACAATAAAAAATACTAATTTCTATAGCGAAGTATACATAGGATAAATTTCCCACCAACTATTTCAAGAGTTATAGTATGTCACAGTATATTTATTTCAGCTTTCCATGTTTATTAGAGTGGATAATTCAGAAGCATTGAAAGTACACACAAATAAGAGGCAAAGGTATCTCTGTTCCGTTGGTCATTTGGTTTATTAGTTATCTAGCCTTTCCCTGAGTAATAAAACAGTATCTGTAACAATTCTGGGTAATCAGAGACAAGTTCATGTTCTTGCTCTGACATGCTGTGTCACTTTGTCTAAGTCTTTAACCATTCTGGGCTTCAGTTTCCTTACCGATAAAATGAAATCATTAAATGAGCTATCAAAGGTCCATCTGAGCTCTGATATTCTGAGTTAACAGTATCTAATTGATAGTAGCAAAAGTTTATGTGACATCCTTCACAACACTGACATAGCTATTTTGTCATATTTTATGTTATTTTTCTGGTCATTTTGAAGCATGGGTATTTATTAACTTTTCCTTATCTTTCTTTTTTTATTAAATAAGATTTATTATTTAAGTATATATTAGGTATATATTAAGTATATATTAGTATATATTTAAGTATATATTAGTATATATTAAGTATATATTAGTATATACTAAGTATATATTATTTAAGTATATATTAGACACCATATAAGGACCTGGAGACAAGACCAAAGTAGTTGCTAAAACAACATACCTGGAGAAATAAAGTATTTGAAAAATTATATCCAAAGTCATCTCTGAGTTGTTTTAGCAACTTGGGAGAGCAGGAATCAGCTTCCAAGAGGAGGAGGTACTTAAGCTGAGTTTTCAATAAATTATACAAGTTGTAGCTAAAAAGGGAGTGCAACTTCACAATTTCCCAACTTCATAAACTCTGGTTTCCCACCCCAGTAGATACATGCAACTTCATGTACTTGAAAAACCAGGTCAGTTGGGCAAGCATATTATTTAATTATATAAATGTTTGTTGACAGCCCCCCCACACACACACATCAAAATAAACAACACACACTTTCCTGTTCCTTTCAAGTATAAGCTTCTTGAGAAATGGATTATTAATTGGCATATTTCCATTCCAAGAACTCAACCCACCTCCTTGAGCATCATAGACTTAAAAATAGTTATTTAATTTAATTGAACTGGACAGAATGGGGGTGTTAGACCCCTTGGAAGGAGACATCAGCATGATCTGTCAGTCAGTCACGTGCTTATTAAGTACCTACTATATCCCACACACAGTTTAAGTATTGGGTAAAGAAGGAAGATAAAGAAGGAAGGAAGGAAGGAAGTCTGGAAGGAAAAGAAGGCAAAAGACAATGCATGTAAGTCTATGATCCAATAAAAATGGCCCAAAAGTGTGCACCACACCTTTCTCTTCTCTTGAATATATCTCATTCATGGATAGTTATTTGTATGTTTTCTCCCCACTTAAGCTGTAAGATCCTTGAAAAAAGTGACTATCTTTTACCTCTTTTTTTATCCTCAATGCTTAGCACAGTGCCAGTTGCATAGTAGGCTCTTCTATAACAGTTTATAGATTTGCTATATTACTCTAAAGGCATACTAATAGCTGAGACAAAATGTGAGCTTCTATGTACAAACAATTTATATGCATGAGAAGTTGAAGATAATCAACAGAGGAAAGGCATTAACTGTAAATGAAATTAAGAAGGTCTTTTTATAGAAGATGTATTTGTAATCAATCTATAAACATTTTTTCAGTGCCTACTCTGTGCCAGACATTATACTAAACACTGGGAATACAAAAAGGTAAAATAAACAACCCCTGCCTTCAAGAAGGTTACAGTCTAATGGAGAAACAGCATATACACAAATATACACAAAGCAAGTTGTATACAAGATAAATAGGAAAAAAATAAGACAGGGAAACCACTAAAATTAATAGGCTTCCTATAAAAGACTGAATGTTAGTTGAGACTTAAAGGAAGCTAGAGAAGTTGATAGAGTTGAGAAGGAAGAAAATTGCAACCATTGAGGACAGTCAAAAAAATTCTCAGAGCTGAGAGATGTCATGTCTTATACATAGGATAACAACCAGGATATCATCTTTACCTGAAGAGTGTATTTCAGTGAGTATGGTGTAAGAAGATTGGCAGGTTAAAAGGAAAACAGGTTATAAAGATCCTTTAATGCCAAACAGAGCATTAATTTTTGATCCTAGAGGTAATGGGGAGCCACTTGAGTTTGTTGCATAGGAGAATGGCATTGTCAGATCTACTCATTAGGAAAATTACTTCAGTGGCTGAATGGAAGATGGATTGGAGTAGGGAGAGACTTGAGGAGACAGATTCAGAGCCACAAGCAAGCACTTATAATAATACAGGTGAGAGGTGATAAAGGCTTGCATTAGAGTTTTGGCAGTGTCAGAAGAGAGAAAAGGAAATACTTAAGAGATGTTGCAAAGGTAAAGCCAACAAGTCTTGGCAACAGATTGGATATGGGGAGGAAGGAAAGACAGTGAGGAGTTGATAATGACTCCTAGATTATAAGACTGAGGATGGCATTGGTCTCTATAATTATGATGATGGTAGCAAGGGAAGAAGGTTTAAGGGCAAAAATAATGAGTACTGTTTTGGACATTTTTAGATTAAGATGTTTACTGGAAACCTAGTTTAAGGTATTCAAAAAAAGTTAGAAATATGATATTGGAAGTCAGCAAGAGGACAGGTTGATTTGAGGATCACTTAGAGATGGTAATTAAATGTTTGGAATATTGATGAGATTGCCAATGAAATAGTTTGGAGACAGAAGAGAAGTCCAGGACAGAACCCTGAGGGATACATATCATTAGGGGACATGATCTAGAGGATCCAGCAAAGGAGACAGAGAAGGAATGGTTATATAGGTAGGAGGACAACTAGGAGAAGAGAAAGGTGTTCTGAAAACCTAGAGAAAAGAAAGTATTAAGGAGGAGAGAGTGATCAACAGTGTCAAAGGCTAAAGAGATGTCAAGGAGAATAAAGATTGGAAAAAGACCATGACATTGGACAGCTAAAATAGCATTGGGAACTTTGATGGAAAGTAGAATGATCAGGTCAAAAGTCAGATTGTGAGGGATCAGTGGAGGCACATTTGGTAGCCAACTTTTTGAGGAATTTAGCTACAAGGGGAAGGAAAAATGTAGTACAATAATTAGTGAGGATGGTGAGGGCATTTTATTTTATTTTCAGGATAGGGGACACGAGTTTGTAGGCATAGAAACTGAGTCAACAGAGAAGGAGAAACTGAAAATAAATGATAAGGTTAGAGGGGGAACAATAGAGTGAGAAAATTTGTTGGAGGAGATAAGTTGGCATAAGATCATTAAACAAGTAGAAAGGGTAGCCTTGGTAAAGAATAAGACCACTTCATCATGTGGAACTGGGGATAGAGATTACGACAGAAGACATATGAGTGCTGAGGAAGAGGAGAGAACACAGAAACCTTGGGGAATGCCATCTTTTTTTTCTGAAAATATGAATCAATGATCTCAGCTGAGAAGGTGGGAAGAGGGTGAACTATGAGAGTTTTGGGGTGAATGAAAAGGTTTGGAAGAACCTTTGTGGAAAGTGGGATATTGAGTTGAAAAATGAAGTATAATAGGATTGCCTAGCAACAGTGAAAGGCAAGTAAGTCGTCTAGTGGATGGAAAACTTGGCCTAAAGTTAGGAGGGCCTGAGTTTAGATCTGGCCTTATTAGCTATGTGATCCTCAGCAAGTGGCTTAGTCAGGTTTGCTTCCATTTCCTCATCTATAAAGTGAGCTGTGGAAGGGAATGACAAACTACACCACTATCTTTGCCAGACAGTCGAACATGACCAAAACGTCACAGCAAATGCCAGTGAAGGGACATTTGAATTGTGTAGCATAAATATGTTCTAGTTTTAGTCATGGTGATTGTATGATTCTCCACCTTCATTCAGCAGCATGCATGTAAGAGTAAAGATGGTGAGAGTGATCCAAGGTGGAGGCATTGCAGGATGTAGTTGGGGATACAACAAAGTGGGTTAGGGATTCAAGGGAGAAGGATGAAGTTGATTCAAGGTAGAGAAAAGATGAGAGGGTGACTAATTCAGAGATTTCTACGGAGAAATTTGAGAGGATCAAGAGACTGGAGATCACAAGATAGCTAAAAAGTAGGGTTTTATAAGGGAAAAGAGAGGGAGAGTTGAAAATCTTATAGTTCATCATTGCATAAGGAGATTTGGGATCCTTAAACATGGAGGTAACATATTGGTGAGTGATGACATCATCAAGGCCAAGGCTATCTTTAGGGATGAGGTGGGATAAATGAGTAAGTGAGGAAAGTAAGGTTGCATAATTGAGTGGTTAGAGTTTTTGAGGGAGAACTCAAGTCCCCATAAAAAGGAAGGAATTCAGGAAGAGAGAAAAATAGTAAGCCACATAACAAATACATTGACGAATGAAGAAAATTGACTATGGTGAGGCGGGGACGATCCATAAGCAACAGTTACCAAGATTCTGATTTTGGAATTTTAGTTGGTACTTAAGAGAAGGGAAAGAAGGAGTCATAGATGAAGAGGAAGAGAATTTCAGGATAGGGAAACATATGTGAAAAGATGTGGAGCAGGGAGATATGTAAGGAACAGCAAATAAGCAAATGTTATTGGTTTGAATATATAGAGTAAATTATATTGATGAAGTCTTAACAGAGCTGCTCCCAGTCCCAATGTTCCAACTTCATTACAGGTCCATTGCATCTAACTAGACCCCCATCAATGTCCTAACTTCTCTGTACATGCCTCACTGTTCACTAGAACAACAGGTATATCCCTGAAACTCATAGCTCTGACAGAAACAGTAAGCTTGGAAAGACAGCCATTGCTTCTACCTAGGCAATGCTCCCAGACCCATTCCTCACAGTACTCACAGAAACAGGTGTGTTCTTGTACTCAACTATAATCAAATCATCCATCTAGTCCTTGACAGGACCACAATATTTAGCCAATCAAAAAGTAGCACCACCAGCATGTAGAATAGGATGCTTGACCACCAAACTGTAGAAGGAACCCATCCTACAATAACGCCTGTTCAGTAAAAGTAAAGAATTTACCTAGAATGAACTTATGACATAGAGAGGCTTATTATAATACCATTACTATATATACATACCCTCCTAACTGTATGCATTATGGATAGCCACATGTGCAGTTCTACTGAGGCCAGTTTCCCTCCTCCATTACCCAATCCCTTAACAAACTCCTTCTATCTTTTTAAATATTAATCATAATCCTATATTCTATGTAAATGTTGATTGTGTAATCAACATCATATTCTCTATAAAATTGTTAAGTCTTGCTTTACTGACAAGGGCTAAATTCCTTACAGGGATTACTCACTTGCCAGAGCATGAAACCTCAAACTATAATATATCTTTCTAACTGAACTGGAGTCAAGCTGACCCTTTGAAATTCTTTAGGGATGCCCCACTACATCTCTATGGACCTCATCAGCTTTTCGTGACCCAGAGGTTAAACCTCAGTAATACAAAGACTGGCAAAGAAGTAAGTGGCCAGATTTTAAAGGACTTTAAACACTAGACAAAATTTTATATTTGATCTTGGAGGTGACAGGAAGCCACTTAAATTTATTGGAGTGGGGTGTTGTGGAATGTTAATAAATATTTACTGGAAGAACTGAGGAATTGTGAGGTTATGGTGTTTGAGACATTACCAATACGCATGTTGAAATTCTCTAATAGGAGGTAAAGGTTACACAAGACAGAAAAACTGTTAAGTCAGGCACTGACCTGAGGAATGCTTTCTTTCTTTTGTACTAATTCTTTAAGAGATTATTTTGCTTCTGATTAATTCTTGCTTTATAGTGTTGTTTTCAAAGAAGATGAATGACATCATAAGAAATTGTCTTGACCTGCACGTGAATTGGATTTAAGTGAAGCATGGTAGTGGGAAGCCATTGAAGTCCAGTGACAGGACATAAGTCAAGATGGCTGGCAATGGATAATGCTAGCTTGGGCTACAAAAAAGAAGTGGCATAGTTTTCAGAAAGCAGTACTATCCAAATCTATTCTACCCTCATCAAACTTCTTCTGAACTATTGTGTTCAATTCTAGTTGCTACAGTTTAAGAAGAGTATTGATCATCTCAAAAAATGTCAAGAGACAAGAAACCAGAATGGTAAAAGTCTTAAAGTTCATTAGTTGTCAGGATCAGTTAAGGAAAATGAGCATGTTTAAGACAGACACAAAGACTCAGGAGTGACGTGACAGCTGTCTTCATATATTTGAAGGCCTGATATATGGAGGAGTGATTAGCCTCTTTCTCTTTATTCCCAGAGAGAAGGACCTTGAGCAATGAATGAAACTTAAAAAGGGATATGTTTTTACACATGATGTTGGGGTGAGGGGCGGTGGAGGGCAGAGACAATCCTAAGGTTTAAAGTTTTTAAACATATAATGGATTGTCTTGAGTGTTATGATTCCTAAGTGATCTGTTAAATGTATTATAGTGGGGATTCCTTCCATGAATGAGTTGGGCTATATAAATGTTCAGGTCCCTTCCAACTTTTAAATTTGTGATACTGTGCTGTGTTATCACAATATTCCATGGAAAAGAGAATGTTCAACAATTTCAAAGGATTTCTCAATATTCATTAGAGAAGTTGGATTACAGTTTGCTTCAGGTGTTTTGTCTTTCACTCTTTTTCACATCAAGGCTTAAACTCTTAAAAGATCTACTTTATTCTTATTTTTGCAGATATTTTATATAATTTTGGAATTAGTAGTTCTTTGAATTCTTGTTAGAATTTACTTGGATGGATTTACATGCATCGAGTTCTTTTTATTTTGTTTTCTTTAGAAGTTCAGTTGTGGCCTCTTCAATTTATTTTTCCTGATATTTGGTTATCAATGTAATTATTTCTTCTGTTAAGTTGAATATTTTATATGTTTATTTATATTCAACCATTTCTACCAAGTTAACAGTTATACTCATTTTATTCATTCTTGATATAGATTTATTTCTCTTTACTATTTGCATTTTTGAATAGTCCCTTGTTTTATCAATTCAATATCTTGCTATAGCTGTTTTTGCTTTCAACTTTTACTTTTTAATTTTTTAAACTTTCTTCTTTTGTTCTTTGTAAAGATTTTGATTTTTTTCCCTTAGCTAGTCTTTTTAAACTCCTTTTCTCTCATTTGTTGATGAAAGCATTCAGAGATATAAAATTTCCTATAACTATTTATCTATTAGCATCATATAAGATTCAATATATTGTTTCCTTGATGTCAATTTCTTTGGTGAAATTTTCTATTCTTTCTATTACATCCTAATGACAACAATACTAATGATGACAGTTCTAATAATGCTTCTGATAAGCTTATTTTATCACTTTAATGCTTTTTCTCTTTACATTTACTATCTATTGTTTTTCTCTCAATAAGTCTATTAGGTAAGTGCTATCATTACCCCTGGGCAGCTAGGTGGTGCTGTGGATGGAATGAATAGAATGCCACCTCCGGAGTAAGGAAGACTCATCCTCCTCCTGAGTTCACACCTAGCCTCAAACACGTACTAGGTGTGACCTTACGTAAGTCATCTAACCCTATTCACTTTAGTTCCTCCTCTGTAAAATGAGATGGAGAAGGAAATGGTGAACTCCTTCAGCACTTTTGTCAAGAAAACTCCAAAATATTTACACATAATTGAAAAATGCTGAGCAACATTATTATCTGAATTTTATAGATAAGGTAACTGAGACCAACAGAGATTCATTCCCTTTCCCAAGGTCATGTAGCTAGAAAGTGTCTTAGCTAGAATCTGATCTCATGTGTTCCTAGCTCCAAGTTCAGTGCTCTATACAGTGTGCCATCTAGCTGCCTCTAAAGCAAAATTAATTCATAAATTTACTGTTATACTGATCAGATTTCCAAGGGAATGCTTTGTAAAATTAGACAAAATTCATTCAGAGCTACCACATGTCTAGATACTCAAGGGGGGAAATGAGAAGAGGAAAAAAGGGAGACAAGGAATAGTTCTTCAGAATTAAAATTATACTGTAGAATGCTAATCATTAACATATTTAGTATTGGTTAAAAATAGAAAAGTATATCAATATTGGATACAGAATAAAAAGAATTACTAAATGACGCTAAATCTGAGCACATAAATAAGTTTGGGGAAGAATTGTTATTTGAAAAGAACTGCTGGAAATTTTAAAAGTATTTTGAAAACAAATAAGCTCATACAATCACCTTATACCATATACCACAATGAGCATAAATTGTATGTACATCTTGAATACTAAATGTCATATACCTGCCCCAACCCCCTCCCAAAACAAAATAGCCAGATCAAGTGCCTTCCAAAGAGATGGCTAGGGGCAAAGATCTCATTGAATAAAGGGGATCACTAAGGAGAATATAAATAATTTTGATTGTATGAAACTGCGTGTGCGTACATATATACACATGCATGTATATATACAGATACATCATATAGGTTGCATATATGTGTATGTGTATATCTATTTGTATACATGTGCATACATACTTGCGCATGTATACATTCATACATATATGTATACATATATATGTTTATGTATATGTGTGTGTGTACACACACACACACACACACACACACACAGGCATGGTTGTAAGCATTTGAGAAGGTGCCAGTTGAATAAGAAGCGACTGGAAATCAGATGAAGAGGCAGAGTAATTGAAAGCATAAGTTCCCATATGGAAGGGGATGAAGGCCATGGATGGATAAGATTTTGAAAGAAGGTGCATTTTCTGAGACTAGAGCATTGGAGAAGAGAATTAGGGAGGATGTCAACTCTGTACATACAGACCCTAGAGAAAGAATGAGATCATGATGGATGGCCTAATTTTTGTAGTGAAGGTCTCTCTTCTGGTGAGAGGAGGTAGTATGTGAAGCTTAAAGGGAAAAGACAAGGTTTCGAATGGATGGGGAGGGTAGGATTGATTAAGTCAATCAGGAAAGAATAAGAGCTTTGTCAGATATCTCTCAAGATCCAGTTGAAAGTACATAACAAATTTGTTGTAGACCTTTCAGTATCTGTGAGACTTCTTCAAACAGAGTTCGATAACATGAATATATGATGATGGCAGTAAGCCATTCTTAGGGTTTGTAAAGGAAGAATGGCAGAAAAGGAGAGCAAGGGAGAGTGTGTCTAGAGGACAGTGTTAACTGGTTAAATATAGGGTCAAGATTTTGAAGGACAGAACGTGATAGCTGGACATGCAGGGATGGATGAACAGAATGACTGGGATGAACATGGAGCATGCATTTAGTAAAAGAAAGGCATAAGGACAATTGGAAGAACAGAAGGTTACAGTCTCATAGAGAAATTCCAGTTTATGAATTATGTAACCCTGGTGGGAAACCCCCTATGAGGAGGAGTTGCAGTTAAAGTGCTGATCATTGGAGTTAAGGAGGTAGATAATTAGAAAGCAAAGCTTTTTGAAAGAACATCAAGACCTGAATTAAATCTCTAACTGTAAGGGAGGGTGAATGTTAAGGAAAAGAATTACTGAATTTAAACAATCAGGGGCCATCTAGGCTATCCTATGTCTGAAGGAAGCCCTATTATTAGATTACTGAGAAGTGATTATTCAGCCTCTACTTGAATTCCAGTGAATGGAACCTATGATCCCCCAAAGCAGCCCATTTCGTTTTTGGATAGCTCTAATTGTGAGAAAGTTACATTCCACTACCCACCTCCCACTCAACCCTCAACTTGAACCTAAGGTGATGACAGAGAGATGATGCCTTCTTTGAATAAAGAAGAATGCCTTGGGGAAGTGGTCAGGAGTGGGGAAACAAATACAGTAACAGCTAAAAACATCTGAGTAGAATGCTATATCTACATCGAATGAATCTCAGTGGAGAAGCTGGTGAGTATAAGTAAACAACTGTTGAAGGAGAGAGTTTGGGGATGTCAATTGGTCCACGATGAAAGGATCTTAATAAACATATACCAAGAGACTGACCAGAGGTTGACCAGAGATTCGGTCATTGTCTTCTGATGGGAGTTTTCACAACAATAACGATGAAATGGAAAGAGTATGAAAGGAACATGTGAGCTATACATTGGTAGGGGGTTCTTTGTGAAATGAGGAAAAAGAAGAAAGAGACACACCGGGGATGATGAATGATGTGTTTGCCTATGACGAAATAGAGAAGGCTTAGAATTAGGTACTGTAGGACTCAATCATATGGATTCTAACTATAATTATAGGACAGTAGCTCTTATGTTCAATAACCATGATAATATTGATTTGATAATCATGCACCAAGCAAGAGATATACAGGGGAAGAAGTGGGAGTTTAGCATCAGGGTTGATGGAAAGTCTCTGGTCTTCTTTGATGTGCAAATACAGGGGCAGTTCAAAATTAAAGTCCTGAGACCTGGACAGTTATAAACTATTTTGTCTGAATTCTCTTGTGGATCAACCATATATATAAGTTTATTGTTTCAGGATATAGTCAACGACTATAGAATACACTTCCAGGAAAGCAAGACTTGTCTTTGGTGGGGGAGGTAGTTTCTTTTACACATAATACCTCATGCTCTTGTCTAGAGATCAAGAATTTTTTTTTAATTTGATACCTATTAAGCTTCACCTTCTAACTACCAACTCCAGCCCCATCCATCCATAAACCACCATGGAGTGTTGGAGGATAGCACACACCAGACTGGCTAGAGACTCCTTAGCCTGGCGCCCCCACCCTGAACCAGACCTCCCTAGAGACTACCATTATCCATGAAAAGCATAGATTAGACATGCACAGGATATGCCAACTGGCTCAAATGCTCCCATTAAAATCCCACTAAGATCTCCCCTTCTGAACAGTCCATACGAAACACTTCCAAGCCTTTACTTGCAGTTGAAATTTGAGTTGCCTCCCCAAATTAGAATGTGAGATCACTGAGAACAGTGCTTTCATCTATGTGTCCCAGTATTTAGAACAGTTTTTAGCACACTTCAGTTATTAGTGTTCAGTTGTTTTCAGTCACCTCTGACATTTTATGACCCCATTTAGAGTTTTTTTGGCAAAGATACTGGAGTGGTTTACCATTTCCTTCTCCAGTTCATTTTACAGATGAGGAAGTTGAGGTAAACGGGATTAAGTGACTTACTCAGGGTCACACAGCTAGTAAAGGTCTGGGCCAGGTTGGAACTCAGGTCTTCCTAACTTTAGGGCCAGCACTCTATCCACTGCACCCAGAGTAACCACTTAGTAAATGCTTTTCCATGCCATTCCCACACAGCCTACCTACCTGGACTCATATTCAACTTGAGTTTCATTAACATGTTCTAGCTATTGTGAAATACTAAACAAAAAGGCACAAGTCACAAAGCAATAGTCTAGCTATTGCATTAAAGCCCCTGATAATTCTGGAAGGAAAAAAAAGGCTAATTGATATTTTGCCTCTAGTAAAAGGAGATGTGGTGAAAATGTTAGTAGAGGTTACTAAACTATTTAGACACATTTTCAATTCCTAAGCTACATTTTTAATAATTACACAGAAAAAAAATGAACACTGCAGGGATACTTATGCTCTCATGCTGGGAGAAAAATGTGGTGTTCTAAAGCTGTAGCTTTGATAAAAGTGAGAATTTTTAAAAGCCTTCTCCTTAATTATTTATGGCATTAATATAAATGTTGAGCAGGCTATGTTGTGCAATGGGGGTAATCCCTATTACAGAACACATCTACATAGACATTTCTATTAAGTCTTTTCTCTGTTGCCAATTATGAGACTCACCTAGGCAGGACAAGGTACAGAAGTCAGCCTAATTAGAAGTTAGTTAAATCCCTTGGAGGAAGGAGGTTAAAAGGAAACTGGTGCCTGTCCATTAAAAAAAAGAACTAGTCATAAAGACTGAAGGACTCTGAGTACAGCAATGAGAAGAGGAGGTATTGATCTGTCAGAGCTAGAAAGAAAGAAATGTAATAGAAAATTCCCCAAGAAAAAGATTTTTGGGAAAAAAAGAGAACAGAATAATCCATAAGTCCTCTGAGAGGAGGATTGTCTGTGTTCTCCTTTCTCCCAGCCACTAAAGAGATGGAATAATATTTTACATACTGAGAATTTGTAGATCACTCAATCCTCTAACCTTTACTAAGGCACTGTCCTAGGATATGAATGCAAAAATAAAAAAGAAAACACAGCTACTTACAAGAAGCTTACATTCTAATGAAGGAGATAAGTACATAGGAAGATAGATTAATAGATAAATGCACACATATACATATATGTGTATATATGCATGATATAAATAAAAAGTTAATAAATGCAGACATATACAAACTAGTGAAAAATAAGGTATCTTGGGATGGAGGGGGAGTAGATGATGTGGGAATCAGGAAAGGCTTCATCGAAATTTGTAGAAATAGGTGGAATATTGAGCTTGTAGTCAAAGAATTCTGGTTGTAAATGCTCTGACATTTCTTAGTTTATGACTGCTAAGTTAAAATCTCTAGGACTTTCAGTATTTTCATCAATTATATGAGTATAAAAATACTCGTACTACTATTAATGGAAAAGAAGTTCTTGTTAAACTCTAAAGCACCATATGTGTGTACATATATATATACATATGTACACATACATATACATACATATATATGTATATATGTGTGTATGAGCTGGTATTAATAAATGTCTATTTGGTGCCTAGCCTTTTCTGAGAAAGGGAGGCAAAAAATAAAGATCTGAAGGGTCTACCCTAGAGCAATGACTAAAGCGTTTGGAGTCTGAGGCAGATAGTATTTTTACATTCGTAAAATTGAGGTAAAATTTAATTCTTTAGTTTCTTTTGCCAAATCTTCATCCAGGTCATGAACACTAATATTACAGTGCCATGTTCTTGGTCCTTTTTTCTTGGGAATCTCTCTAGCCCCCATAAATTCAATTATCATTTCTCTTCAGATGATTTTCCGATCATTTGTCCAGCGCTCACCTCTACTGACCTCTAACATCATCAACTGTCTTTTGGACATTTCAAAATGAATACATATCTTATTTGTAATGAGAAATATGTTCCACTATGTGCATATGTGCGCATCCCATAAATAGATAACCTTAAATTGAATATGTATGACAGAGTATTCACTATTGTCCAACCTTCCTTAGCTCGTCTCTCTTATTGACTTCACCACATAACTAATAGTGTGTTAAAGTCTTATTTCTAACTTCACCAATGTTTCTCTTAGACATCCTCTTCTCTTTGTCACATAACTACCACCCATATAGAGGCCCACATCATCTCACACCTAGACTATTGCAATAGACTATTGGTAGCTCACCCTGCCAGCAGTTTCTACCAATTCAGTTCATCCTTCACTTGGGCTGTTAAGTGATCTTTCTAAAATACAAATCTGACCAAGTTACTGTGAGTCCCCTCCTCCCCAATTAATAAAAAAAAACCTTGTTTCCTCCCTAGTATCTCCAGGAGTGAATTTAGCAACATATCCTCTTTCAAACTTTCATTAGAAAATTTCTTCTTATACTGTGTTCCCTTCTGCCTTTGTCTCACCTCCATGGACTCTTCAGTTCAATGACTTTGGCTTTCTTGCAAATCCTCTTGTAAGATTGCCCATCTTCTAATGTTGCCTTCTCAGTTGGCTTCCCCACTTTCCCTCAAAGATCACCTCAAATGTATATTTGCATAGAGCCTTTTTGTACGTTGGTGTTTGAATGGTGTCTCTCCCATTAGACTATTAGCTCCTCAAAAGCAGAGAATATCTTTGCTGTTTTCTTCTCCATCTACCCAGTTTAGCACATTATCTGTTACATAATTGGTGCTTAATTAATGCTTGTTGAGTGACTGATTAAAGTGTTGACAGATTTCTTTACATTTCTGGTACTTAGTAGATTTAGTTATAGTAAATTAGTATGCCACAATTTATTTAATCTTTCACCACTGGATAGTTTGGTTCTTTACAGTCTTTTCCAGTCATGGGTAATGGTACTATGAATTTTTTGTTTGTTTTCTTTATCATTACAAATTTTAATGTATATTCACAACAATGCAATCGCTGAGTTACAAAGTTTGATTAATTTTGTTACTTGTAACATATTCTGGCAAATGACTTTCAAAATAAGTCAATCATTCCACAAACACTCCCTTGATAAAAGTGCCTATCTGTTCTACCACAACTCTACTAGCATTATTTTATTTCTTTTAATTATTTCATCAATTTGATAGCTGTGAAGTACTACTAGAAAGTTATTTTAATTTGAATCTGTTTCAGTGAAGTTGAGTGTTATTTCAAATTATAACCAGTAATATGTGTTTCCTTTTTTGAAGACTGCATATGTTTTGATCAATTTATACATTGTGAACTGTGATCTTTTATAAGTAATCAATATGAAACTATCACATATACATATATACACATGCATAAAAGTTGGGCATATATATACATACACACATATTACATACATATGTAAATTCATGAAGTTTTATCTGTCTTATATGCTGTAAATATTTCCCATTTGTTTTCAATATTTCCCAAATCTGTTCTCAAAATATGAACTCCTTGAGAGCAGAGATTATCTTGCTTTTATAAATTGCAACCCCTTTACTAGAAATTTGACAGTGCTTTTCACATAGTAAGTGCTTCATGAGTGCCTTTTTCATTCACTTTTTCCTTTTCTCTACATATTTTTTGAGCAGTCATGCTCTTCCACCTAGTCCATAATAATTATATCTCTAACTGCAAAAAAAATCTTTACCTAAAATTTAGATTAAAAAATTATTCCATTTTCTTCTATTACTTTTGGGGTTTTAAAATTCTTAATGGTTCTTTTTCATCCAACCACAATTCACCAGGACATATAGTGTAAGATGTGTTTCTAAATCCCTTTCCTGACAGATTGTGAACCAATTTCCCCAAGTTCATTTATTGTGTGAGAAAGAGCAATTAGTACAGCTCAAATAAACTACAGAGTTTTTGAAGAGAAGGAATGTGTAAAATGTCTAAAAAGTTAGGTTGGAGCCAGATTGAGAAGAATCTTAAGTGTCAAAGAGAGAAGGTTGTGTTTATATTTATCACAATCAGGAACCACGGTAGCTTTTTGAGGCAGACCTGTGCTCGATAGATTGCGTAGGGGATGGACTAAATTAATGGATATGTTATGGATGGAGGTCTAGCAAAGGAGACTGGAAGAGATCACAGAGTAGAAAAACTAAGAGAACATTGACATAATAACTCATAGAGTACATAGAATGTGGAAAAAATGATCAACAGTTTACTATCCTACAAAACCCACAAACGTATCAAGAAAGATGAGGACTGAGAATGGGCTTTGGATTTGTCAATTAAGAGACCAATGATAAGCTTGAAGAGAGCAGTTTCAGTTGATTGACAAGTTTCAAGTAGCTGAAAACTGAAAGGAAGAAAATAGAAGCAAAATGTGCAAACCACCTACTTTCTAGTAGTTTGGATGTGAAAAGGAAAAACAATTGAGGATCATCGTTTGAGGGATGGTAAGCTCAGATGATGGATTTTTAAGGATAAAGGCAACCTAGGAATGTTTGTAGGCAACTGAGGAATTATAGATAGATAAATGGAAATTTTTTTATATCATCTTTTTAATTTTTTAACTGTGATCTTTTTATTTATTTATTTTTCAGATTTATTAGTTTGTTTTCAGTTTTCAACACTCACTTCCATATACTTTGTATTTTCTCCCCCTGACTCTCTCCTTCCTCCCCAAGACTGCTATATGGGTTCTACACATACATCCCCATTAAATACATTTTAAGGTGGGGCGGAGCCAAGATGGCGGAGTAGAAAGACTCACCTAAGCTAGGTCCGAACCCACAGCCCATAGATTTCCTGTAAAAAGAACTCCTGACAAATTCTGGAGCAGTGGAGGCCGCGCAGCAACACAGTGAAGGAGATTTG